>JAPXFY010000012.1:11079029-11084029 GCA_030674185.1 Monoplex corrugatus
AATTTTTGCTTTGCTAGCATGCGTGCAGTTGACAATGCAGGATGCTGGTGGACAGGGTGAGGGATGCAAAGGGTTTATGTGACATCACCAGAATGATGGAAACATTCAAAATGGCAATGAACAGGCCAGTTTCTTTTTTTTAAGTTGCTGGATGGGATTGAACTCAAGATATCAGAAATTGATGCCCAAGGTTTATCAAAAGAACCAACCAGACCACAGGAAAAAAACAAACAAACAAAATAGCTGCCCGATGGTTGAACCGACAACACCTGCATTATGGTGCTCTAACTAATAAGGTAATGGGCCAGAGAGAGAGAGGGAGAGAGAGGGGGAGAGATAGGGGAGAGAGAGGGGGGAGAGAGAGGGGGGAGAGAGGGGGAGACAGATAGGAGGAGAGAGAGAGAGCATGGAAAGAGAGAGAAAGGGAGGGAGAGAGAGAGGGAGAGAGAGGGGAGAGAGAGAGAGAGAGGGGAGAGAGAGAGGGAAGAAAGAGAGAAGAGAGAGAGGGAAGAAAGAGAGAAGAGAGATAGAGAGAGAGGGAGACAGACAGACAGAGAGAAAGAGAGACAGACAAACAGACAGACAGAGAGAAAGAGAGACAGACAGACTGAAAGAAAGAGAGGGAGAGACAGAGAGACAGACAGATAAACAGACAGACAGACAGAAACAGACAGAAAGAGACAGAGACAGACAGACAGACACATAGAGAGACAGAAACACAGAGAGAGGGGAAAAAATGAGGAAATAAAATAAAAACGAAAGAAAAAAAAACGAACTACACATAAAGACATAATTGCAGTCAGACCCGGACCTTCAAATTAACAAGTGTAACCGTTTGTTATCAACGGGTACCGTTACGTCCGATCCGATTCAAAGCCCGCAGAACGACAGCAAACGTTTCTGCTCAGAGAAGCGATGCAAGGAGAAGGTCTGGCATCAACCTTCCTCTATCAACCAAGGCGTGAAAGCGTTACCATGATGGGCAGCCAGGCGTGGCATTGCCCGGAACTGACGCCACGACCACACAGCGAGATGGTCCTGGTGGTGTGGGCCCCACACACTTGTGCCTAATGTTACTTGCTTTGTGTTTTTCCTTCGTCTGTCTTTGCCTTAGTTAACCCCCTCACTTCCTTACCCTGACCACCAGCTCAGACACTGGCGCCGTAATCGGCAGGTTGGAACAGTCTTCTATCTAGTACCATCATCATCATCAAGTGCCCTGCCACGTGGCGTTGGCGATCATGGCCCTCCATACGAATCTATCCCTCGTCGCTGCAAGTGTATCTCTCATCCTCTCTATCCTCAGCCACTCTGCAGTCCGTCCAATATTTTTTCCATGAGTCTACCCCGTGCTCTCTTTCCCTCCAGCTTCCTGTTGTGACCAGGTGCTCTAATTCCCCTTTCCTCATAAAATGGCCTCTAAATGTTGACTGTCTTTTCCTAATCTTCCTTATGAATGATCTACTTGTATCTGCCTCCATCAAGATTGTCTTGTTTGTTTTCTTTGCTGTCCATGGAACTCTCAACATTCTTCATACAAACCACACTCGGCTGCCTCAATCTTGTTCTGTCTTTGCTTGTTGACTGTCCACGCTTCACAACCGTATAACATTCAAGAACTCTCTTCCTGATGTTAATTGATAGGCATTTGTTGGCAAGAATGTTTTCATTTTATTGAATACTGTTTTGGCTTGTCCGATTCTGCGGCTATTTCTGATGTGAATCTGCCGTCCGGTGAGATGATTATTCCCAGATATTTAACCTTATCAACCTGATAAGTATGAGGCTGATCTAGTAAAAGGATAAATATAAGAGCAACATCCACCACCACCCTTCACTCTACAACATCCAGATGGCCATTTCATAAGGTTGCGGGCTGGGATTGAACTCCAGATATCAGATCGTGAGTCCAAAACTTTGTCAAAATAATCAAGAAGCTCATGTGGTCAATACCATACCACACAAAAAACAGCAAACATTTGCCGGATAAGTACATGCCTCGACGTATTTTCGAGGTAAAAAGACGTAAATCCAATAAATTAAGGAGAAGACCAAAGTGTACAGTTTGGAGTTGTTCAAGACGGATTATCTCATGCAGACAGTTCCATCTGCGCTCCACCCAAACCTGCCAGCAGTTATCTGGCAGACACCTTGAGCCTGCGAAAACCAAATGTTATACGTTGGAAATTCAAGGAAATGGGGAGGAGAACGGACTCAATGAGACACTGACGCTGTCAGAATGACTGGAACATTTGGATGGGCAGCCGTCGATCCAATGTTTATGTAGTGTGATGGAACTGAACTCAAGACAAGAGGTCCTGAGTCCCAGGTCTTGTATCCAAAAGAACCTTTGTTCACGGTTCTCTGTCCTTAACAACCTTTGTTCACGGTTCTCTGTCCTTAACAACCTGAGTTCATGGTTGTCTATCCTTAACAACCTGAGTTCATGGTTGTCAATCCTTAACAACCTGAGTTCATGGTTGTTAATCCTTAACAACCTGAGTTCATGGTTGTCTATCCTTAACAACCTGAGTTCATGGTTGTCTGTCCTTAACAACCTGAGTTCATGGTTGTCTATCCTTAACAACCTGAGTTCATGGTTGTCTATCCTTAACAACCTGAGTTCATGGTTGTCTGTCCTTAACAACCTGAGTTCATGGTTGTCTGTCCTTAACAACCTGAGTTCATGGTTGTCTGTCCTTAACAACCTGAGTTCATGGTTGTCTGTCCTTAACAACCTGAGTTCATGGTTGTCTGTCCTTAACAACCTGAGTTCATGGTTGTCTGTCCTTAACAACCTGAGTTCATGGTTGTTAATCCTTAACAACCTGAGTTCATGGTTGTCTGTCCTTAACAACCTGAGTTCATGGTTGTCTGTCCTTAACAACCTGAGTTCATGGTTGTCTGTCCTTAACAACCTGAGTTCATGGTTGTCTATCCTTAACAACCTGAGTTCATGGTTGTCTGTCCTTAACAACCTGAGTTCATGGTTGTCTGTCCTTAACAACCTGAGTTCATGGTTGTCTGTCCTTAACAACCTGAGTTCATGGTTGTCTGTCCTTAACAATCTGAGTTCATGGTTGTCTATCCTTAACAACCTGAGTTCATGGTTGTCTGTCCTTAACAACCTGAGTTCATGGTTGTCTATCCTTAACAACCTGAGTTCATGGTTGTCTGTTCTTAACAATCTGAGTTCATGGTTGTCAATCCTTAACAACCTGAGTTCATGGTTGTCAATCCTTAACAACCTGAGTTCATGGTTGTCTGTCCTTAACAACTGAGTTCATGGTTGTCAATCCTTAACAACCTGAGTTCATGGTTGTGTATCCTTAACAACCTGAGTTCATGGTTGTCTATCCTTAACAACCTGAGTTCATGGTTGTCAATCCTTAACAACTTGAGTTCATGGTTGTCAATCCTTAACAACCTGAGTTCATGGTTGTCTATCCTTAACAACCTGAGTTCATGGTTGTCTATCCTTAACAACCTGAGTTCATGGTTGTCTGTCCTTAACAACCTGAGTTCATGGTTGTCTATCCTTAACAACCTGAGTTCATGGTTGTCTATCCTTAACAACCTGAGTTCATGGTTGTCTATCCTTAACAACCTGAATTCACGGTTCTCTACCTAAATAGTCTATTTTGTTTGTCTTTTTATGTCTATTTGTTTGTTCGTTCCACTGCAGGAAGAGAATCCTTCTTTCCCTTTCTAGCGGCTTCAGTTCAGGTACGAAAGGGTTAACAATAATTCTGTGATGGCCATTACGTCGGTAATATGCCTACACCACCACAACGCTTTCTGCATCTCCAGGGAGGCAACTCCAGCTCTGCACCTTGTTTATGGGGGGAAAAAAAAGCCAGGGGAGAAAACCACAAGTGGCAAGCTCATCCACTCGCCTCGACTGCCAGCGCTAATTGAAATCAGTTTCTCTCGCGCACACCGGAACCACACAACTGTAATACCGGAACGAGCGAGTCACGTGTGGTTGCAGGTTGCTTTTCGATTGGTCAACAACCCTCCCCCCTGAGTCTCTTCTTCAGGGCTGAAATGCAAAAGATCTTTGTATTATTTGAAACTTCAGCAGCACCGTTGGTCAATGTTTCCACTCATGCTTGGAAGCTTTCAACTTCCTGGGGCAAATTTGAGTCGCTCTTGCGTGGAACAAGCGGAAGGAATTTTCTCTCTAAATAACCCGTAAATCGTGGCTTGGTTTGTGCGTGAAGCGAGCCCATTGTCGGATTCGATCAACACGGGCCGAGCATTGAGGATGGCGAGGTATCAATTGGTGCTCTTGCTCACCTCCTGTATACGGATGTGCAAGACGGTTGCCGTTAATTAACTCGTCTTACAAGTGAGCGCACGCTGTGTGTGTGTGTGGCCTCTCCGCAGTCGTAGAGCTTGTCCGCCTGAGAGATGTACTGTCAGTTAGCTTAACGTTTTACGCTTAGCGCAGGCACACATGCACAGACACACAGACACACACGTACATGCACGGCGCGCTTACACGCACACACGCGCACACGCATGCACCACACAACGTAACCACGCGCATGTGCACACATAAAATACACACGCCACACATACACACGCACGCGCGCGCACGCGCACACACACAATTAGACACACACACACATAAACCACACGCACACACACACACCATGTACACACACATACACAAACACACACGCACGTACACACATACACACACATGCGCGCAGCGCGCGCACACACACACACACACACACAGTTTGTGGTTGAGTGTGCGAGAGGAGGAGGCAGACAGAAGAGAAGAATGAGATAGAGAGAGAGGGAGGAAGAAGGGGGAGAGAGAGGAGAGGCAGACAGAGAGAGAGAATGAGTAGAGAGAGAGGGAAGGAGGGAGAGAGAGAGAGAGAGCAAACAATTTGCTAGAATTAGACACTTACAGAGAAACTATCAATGCACGATTTTGCTAATAATCATTGAGTAATCTAATAACTATTAACGGCACATTTATTTCA
>JAPXFY010000012.1:11096529-11109029 GCA_030674185.1 Monoplex corrugatus
CACAACTGCTATAAATTCACTCAGCCGATGTCCAATGCCAGAAAGTCAACGGTGGCCAGCGTCGTCAAGCTGCTATAGAGCCACCCACCAAAGAAGACACATGCACCACTCCTGGGTCACTTCCGTGAAATTCAACAGTACCTATTCTGTTTCAAACTTCTACGGACACTGCCCGCAAAACCTGTACTTAACCCTTTGCCTCCCTCGCCCAATCTACCAGCATCCTGCATTGTCAACTGTGCTACCACTAGCAAAGCGAAAACTTGACCCTGTAACTCTCTCACCCTATCCTGCAGGAACTGGTAGATAGGGCGAAGGATTCAAAGGGTTAATTTTTTTGCAGTTGTCAAGCTGTGCCACAAAGCGAAAACTTAACCCTGTAACTCCCTCACCTATCCTGCAGGAAGCTGGTAGATAGGGCGAGGATCAAAGGGTTAACATTTTTTGCAGTTGGTAGACTATAGAAACGGAGTCAAAAAGTTAAGTAATCAACCAATTCTGATTTCAGTTAGCATAATACCGAGGTAAAGGGACTTTGGGGTTGGAATAAGGACATGGGGGACAAAAGGTGGTAAGGGGAAATTTGATTCAGTTAGCATCAATACCTTCCAGAACAAGTAAATTCAAGACTGGGACAAAGTAAGGGAAACGCCAATTGATAAAGACACAAGTGGTTTCGGACAACCCACAGCCATCGGCAAACGTAAGTTTGAAGGGTTTAGGTGTGCAAATTCGAGACTTAGCCACTCGCAGCTCTCTGTGTCTTTTGTTGTCTCTGTGTCTCTCTGCCTCTGTCTCTGTCTCTCTCTCTCTCTCTCTCTCTCTCTCTCTCTCTCTCTCTCTCTCTCTCTCTCTTCTCTTTTCTTTCTTTCTTTCTTTCTCTCTCTCTCATGTCGGCCCCAGTTAGCTCATTGTTTGAGCGTCGGATTTTAAATCAAATTGTAGTGGGTTTGATCCCGGAGTCCCTACATTAACACTGCCTCTCTCATTGTCCCTCTTACATCATTGTTGTTCTGTGGTGTCAGTATGGATCAATACCCCCCCTTCCCCAACTTCCCTGGATGGTTATCTCCCGTCGGCCATGTCACTTGAGGTGGTTGCCGACGTAAAAACTAACCAATCAATCATCAATCATCTCTCTCGCTCGTTTCTCTTCTCTCTCTCTCAGTTTTTCTCTCTTTCTCTTTCTCTCTCTCTCTCAGTTTTCTCTCTTCTCTCTCCTCCCCCTTCTCTCTCTCTCTCTCCCTCTCTTTGTCTCTCTGTCTCTGTCTCAATCTCTCTCTCTCTGTCTTTCTCTGTCTCTTGTCTCTCTCTGTCTCTCTGTTCTCTGTCTCTCTCTCTCTCTCTCTCTCTCTCTCTCTCTCTCTCTCTCTCTCCTCTCTCTCCTTTGTTTCTTCTCTGTACCTTTAGGTTAAGCGGAAACATATCTAGAGATTCAAGTTCTTCAAACTTCACACCTTTGATGGTTTACGAGGAGACGAAGCACTAGATTGATTTCACTTGACAGTGTCGTGTTAGTCATCACCATCCGTTTTGCCTGCCACAAAGGGGCAATGGACCTTGTTTATAAAACGGCTCAGCCATTTAATACTTTCACAATACAGAGAACCCGATAATAGCGTCGGTATCTCACAATGCAACCAAAATGTTTAAGGCTTTCTATAAAGCAACATTCTTATAGCTAGTCATAGCTAGTCCTATAGCTAGTCCTATAGCTAGTCCTATAGCTAGTCATATAGCTAGTCCTATAGCTAGTCCTATAGCTAGTCATAGCTAGTCCTATAACTAGTCCTATAGCTAGTCCTAAAGCTAGTCCTATAACTAGTCCTATAGCTAGTTCTATAGCTAGCCATAGCTAGTCCTATAGCTAGTCCTATAGCTAGTCATAGCTAGTCCTATAGCTAGTCATAGCTAGTCATAGCTAGTCCTATAGCTAGTCCTATAGCTAGTCATAGCTAGTCCTATAGCTATCATATAGCTAGCCATAGCTAGTCCTATAGCAAGTCATAGCTAGTCCTATAGCTAGTCCTAGCTAGTCATAGCTAGTCATAGCTAGTCCTATAGCTAGTCATAGCTAGTCATAGCTAGTCCTATAGCTAGTCCTATAGCTAGTCATAGCTAGTCATATAGCTAGTCCTATAGCTAGTCATAGATAGTCATATAGCTAGTCATAGCTAGTCCTATAGCTAGTCATATAGCTAGTCATAGCTAGTCCTATAGCTAGTCCTATAGCTAGTCCTATAGCTAGTCCTATAGCTAGTCATAGCTAGTCCTATAGCTAGTCCTATAGCTAGTCATAGCTAGTCCTATAGCTAGTCCTATAGCTAGTCATAGCTAGTCCTATAGCTAGTCGTAGCTAGTCCTATAGCTAGTCATAGCTAGTCCTATATCTAGTCCTATAGCTAGTCTTATAGCTAGTCATATAGCTAGTCCTATAGCTAGTCATAGCTAGTCCTATAGCTAGTCATATAGCTAGTCTTATAGCTAGTCATAGCTAGTCCTATAGCTAGTCATAGCTAGTCCTATAGCTAGTCCTATAGCTAATCCTATAGCTAGTCCTATAGCTAATCCTATAGCTAGTCCTATATCTAGTCATAGCTAGTCCTATAGCTAGTCATAGCTAGTCCTATAGCTAGTCCTATAGCTAGTCCTATAGTTAGTCATAGCTAGTCATAGCTAGTCCTATAGCTAGTCCTATAGCTAGTCCTATAGCTAGTCCTATAGCTAGTCATAGGCTAGTCCTATAGCTAGTCATAGCTAGTCCTATAGCTAGTCCTATAGCTAGTCTAGCTAGTCCTATAGCTAGTCCATAGCTAGTCCTATAGCTAGTCCTATAGCTAGTCCTATAGCTAGTCCTATAGCTAGTCCTATAGCTAGTCTATAGCTAGTCCTATAGCTAGTCTATAGCTAGTCCTATAGCTAGTCCTATAGCTAGTCTTTAGCTAGTCCTATAGCTAGTCATAGCTAGTCCTATAGCTAGTCCTATAGCTAGTCCTAGCTAGTCCTATAGTAGTCCTATAGCTAGTCTAGCTAGTCCTATAGTAGTCCTATAGCTAGTCCTATAGTAGTCCTATAGCTAGTCATAGCTAGTCCTATAGGTAGTCCTATAGCTAGTCCAATAGTAGTCCTATAGCTAGTCTATAGCTAGTCCTATAGCTAGTCCTATAGCTAGTCATGGCTAGTCCTATAGCTAGTCCTATAGCTAGTCATAGCTAAGTCCTATAGGTATGTCCTATAGCTAGTCCATGGCTAGTCCTATAGGTCATGTAGTCCTATAGCTAGTCCTATAGGTAGTCCTATAGCTAGTCATAGCTAGTCCTATAGGTAGTCCTATAGCTAGTCCTATAGGTCTAGTAGTCCTATAGCTAGTCCTATAGCTAGTCCTATAGCTAGTCCTATAGCTAGTCCATAGCTAGTCCTATAGTCTAGTCCTATAGCTAGTCCTATAGCTAGTCCTATAGCTAGTCTATGCTAGTCCTATAGCTAGTCCTATAGCTTAGTCCTATAGCTAGTCTATAGCTAGTCCTATAGCTAGTCCTATAGCTAGTCCTATAGCTAGTCCTATAGCTAGTCCTATAGCTAGTCCTCATGTACTCTGAAAGGGGCGGGGACTTTAAACTCAACAAAAACAGGAACCAGGAAAAAACACGAAAGAAGAATAATGAACGCGTATTTAATACAACAAGACAAGACGGGCGCAAATTTTCGGCCAACTGGCCTTGTCAAGCGTAAGATTACAAACAAACAAACACACAGATACAAAAATAAGGAGAAAAAGAATGAAACTTCCCTGCTGATGTGTCCAGTGTGAGAACGCGGGCAGTCACACTTGTTTGGATTTCAACAAAACAAACAGAACAGAACAGAACAGAACAGAACATCCTTCCACAAATGGAAGCTGGTATAAGCCGTGTGATAGGGATGAGGGAGTTTTGAAAGAGTTAGGAAGCTGCATGAAGCTGTGGATAGAGGGAAGGAGTTTTGAAAGAGTTAGGAAGCTTCAAAAAGCTGGTGGATTGGGTGGGGATTGAAAGGGTTAAGAAGCTGGTAGAGTAAGGTTAGGTAGTGACAGGGTTAGGAAGCTGGTGGATAGGGTGAGGAGTAAAGGGTAGGAAGCTGGTGGATAGGGTGAGAGTAAAAGGGTAGGAAGCTGGTGGATAGGGTGAGAGAGTTTAGAGAGGAAGCTGCAAGAAGCTGGTGGATAGGGCGAGGTACTGAAAGGGTTAGGAAGCTGGTTGATATGGTGAGGAGTGAAGGATAAGGAATAAGTGGTTAATACTGTAAAGTGTAGGGACTGAAAGGATTAAGCTGATGATAGGGTAAGGGGAGTTGAAAGGAGTTAGAAGCTGGTGGATAGGGTGAGAGCAAAAGGTTAGTAAGCTAGTGATAGGGTGAGGGAATCAAAGAGTTAGGAACTGGTGGATAGGGTGAGGGATCAAAGAGTTAGGAAACTGGTATAGGGTGAGGGATTAAAGAGTTAGGAAATGGTATATAGGGTGAGGGATCATAGAGTTAGGAAAACTGGTATATAGGGTGAGGGATCATAGAGTTAGGAAACTGGTTATAGGGTGAGGGATCAAAGAGTTAGGAAACTGGTATATAGTGTGAGGGATCAAAGAGTTAGGAAACTGGTATATAGGGTGAGGGATCAAGAGTTAGGAAACTGGTATATAGTGTGAGGGATCAAAGAGTTAGGAAACTGGTGGATAGGGTGAGGGATCAAAGAGTTAGGAAACTGGTATATAGGGTGAGGGATCAAAGAGTTAGGAAACTGGTATATAGGGTGAGGGATCATAGAGTTAGGAAACTGGTATATAGTGTGAGGGATCAAAGAGTTAGGAAACTGGTGGATAGGGTGAGGGATCAAAGAGTTAGGAAACTGGTATATAGGGTGAGGGATCATAGAGTTAGGAAACTGGTATATAGGGTGAGGAATCAAAGAGTTAGGAAACTGGTATATAGGGTGAGGGATCAAAGAGTTAGGAAACTGGTATATAGGGTGAGGGATCATAGAGTTAGGAAACTGGTATATAGGGTGAGGGATCAAAGAGTTAGGAAACTGGTATATAGGGTGAGGGATCAAAGAGTTAGGAAACTGGTATATAGGGTGAGGAATCAAAGAGTTAGGAAACTGGTATATAGGGTGAGGGAATCAAAGAGTTAGGAAACTGGTGGATAGGGTGAGGGAATCAAAGAGTTAGGAAACTGGTGGATAGGGTGAGGGAATCAAAGAGTTAGGAAACTGGTGGATAGGGTGAGGGAATCAAAGAGTTAGGAAACTGGTGGATAGGGTGAGGGATCAAAGAGTTAGGAAACTGGTGGATAGGGTGAGGGATCAAAGAGTTAGGAAACTGGTATATAGGGTGAGGGATCAAAGGGTTAGGAAGCTGGTGGATAGGATCAGGGAGTGAAAGGGTTAAGGAAGCTGGTGGATAGGGTGAGGGAGTGAAAGGGTTAGGAACCTGGTGGATAGGTGAGAGAGTGAAACAGGAAGCTGGTGGATAGGGTGAGGGAGTGAAACAGGAAGCTGGTGGATAGGGTGAGAAAAGTGAAAGGGTCAGGAAGCTGGTGGATAGGGTGAGAAAAGTGAAAGGGTCAGGAAACTGGTGGATAGTGTGAGGAAATGAAAAGTTTAATAAGCTGGTAAGTAGGGTAGGAAGCTGGTGGATAGGGTGAAGAATGGAAATGTTTGGGAAGCTGGTGGATAGGGTGAGGGAGTGAAAGGGTTAAGGAAGCTGGTGGATAGGGTGAGGGAGAGAAAGGTTAGGAAGCTGGTGGATAGGGTGAGGGAATGAAAGGGTTAAGGAAGCTGGTGGATAGGGTCAAGGAGTGAAAGGGTTAAGAAGCTGGTGGATAGGGCGAGGGATTGAAAGGGTTAGGAGTGAAGCTGGTTAATACATGTAGAGTGAGGTGCTGAAAGGGTTAAGCTGGTATATAGTGTAAGGGAGTGAAAGGTTTAGGAAGCTGTTGGAGAGGGTGTGAGCAAAAGGTTTGGAAGCTGATAGATAGGGTGAGGGAGTGAAAGGGTAAGGAAGCTGGTGGACAGGGTGAGGGAGTGAAAGGGTTAAGGAAGCTGGTGGATAGGGTGAGGGAGTGAAAGGGTTAGGAACCTAGTGGATAGGGTGAGGGAATGAAAGGGTAAGGAAGCTGGTGGACAGGGTGAGGGAGTGAAAGGGTTAGGCACCTGGTGGATAGAGAGAGGTTAATAAGCTAGTAAGTAGGGTAGAAGCTGGTGGACAGGGTGAGGGAGTGAAAGAGTTAAGAAGCTGTGTAGAGGGTTAGGGAGTAAAAGGGAGACAGCTGGGTGACCTAAACCTCAAGGTACTAATTGTGCACATGACATAGTGGTGGAGACAGGTAGGTGGGAGGATTTACTGCTGACGTGAGGAAAGAGATACACAGAGGTGGCAATGGCTCACCCACCGTGTGGAATGGAATGCACCCCTCTGTCTGTCTGTATCGGATGTGCACACTATTCTGTTAGAAAGGTCGTGTTTCTGGTGGTCCTTGTTTTGTCTCAATGTGTTGGTGTGTGTGAGAGATAAAGAGAGAGAGACGGCGAGTGAGATTTTTTTTTTTTTTTTTTTTTGTCGTTGTTGATTTTTCTGTTTGTGTGTTGGGTTTTTCTTTGTTGTTTTCTTTGTTTATGCGTTGGGGTTTTTTTTCTCCGTTTTTTGTTTTTTTTCTTTCTTTCTTTCTTTCTTTCTTTGTTTCTTTGTTTCTTTGTTTGTTTGTTTCTTTCTTTCTTTGTTTATATGCTTGATTGTTTTGTTTTGTTTTCTGCGTTTTTCTTTTCTTTTTTTTTTGTCTTTGATTTTGGTTTTGGTTCGTTGTTTTTTTTGTTTGTTTGTTTGTTTGTTTTGGGGGGGGTTTGGAGAGGGGGAAGGTTTATTGTTGTTATTACTGTTTTATGTGTACGTGCTCTTTTTTGTTTATATGTTTGGTTCCACAGTCGGTCGCCGCTCCTTTTCTGTCTGGTCCGTACAACTGGAAAGAGCTTCGCCTTTCTATTCAACAGTCACATATTCTGTCTTCGTGCGAGAAGTCCCGGATTCGGATGAGGAAATGCCATCAGAATGACAATTAGCATCTGTCTTATTATATGAACTAAACATATTCTGTGATTTTGTTTTTGATTCGTATCTTCAATGTTCATGAGCTCCATGTACACATACATTTTGCTCCAATGTAACATAGATTGTCTCAATGATAGACTGTTAGAAAGATACCATTCGCTTGGTAGAGCGCCAAGGCCTTGCCAACAAATAGGATTTATGTACAGGCTTAAAGCTCATGCCATGGTCATTTCGTATCTTCATTGTCACATGGCATCAGTGGCATCAGTGGATATGGAATTTATACCTAGCGATGTGATAGGCTGTTTTGAGAACACTGAAACTGAAACTGAAACCACCTTTTCTTGTGTATCTGTTTCACACTTACACTTTAATGCTCGTGCCAAATTTCTTTTAATTTTCAATACCTTGCCAACGCTTTAGGGTTTATGTGTAGACATATGGCTTGTGCCATGATCAGTTTGGAACTTCTCCATTACAGGGCATCAGTGGCGTTAGTGCCTATGGGATTCGTTCCAAGCGCGAAGACATTTTCTTGAGAAACGTAAACTAAAACTGCGTGTACACACACACACGCACGCACACGCACGCACACACACACACACGCACGCACGCACGCACGCAGCGCACACACTCACACGCACGCGCGCACACACTCACACACACACTCGCACACACACAAACACACACACACACACAACACAACCATGTACACATAACACAATACACACACAATAACACACAATTTATACATATATACACACACAAGTGTGTGTGTTTTTAGTGTGTGTGTGTGTGTGTGTGAGTATGTGTGTTTTAACATAAGGTGGATAGTGTGAGGAAGTGAAATTACTAGGTACCTGGTTAATAGGGAAAGGAGTGAAAAGGTTAAGCTGGTGGAGAGGGTGAGGGAGTGAAAGGGTTAGAAGCTGGTGGGTAGGGTGAGGGAATGAAAGGCCAAGGAAGCTGGTGGATAGGGTGAGGGAATGAAAGGTTTAGGATGCTGGAGAACATCTATTGCATTTGGGGAAATAGTCTCTTTAATGTAGATGCTTGATAGGTCCCATTCCTTCTCTATTTCAAGACCTGGCCAATGCGTATGGTTTTGTGTAAGCTTAAGGAGTTATGACAGATAACTGCTGGCAGATCTGGTTATGAAGCGCATGTGGAATTGTTCGAGTGCAAAAATCTCTTCTGAGCAAACTCCAGACTCTTTCCTGAGCAATTTTCACGAAGATATACGTCACCAGAAATTTTCAGAATGTCGAGCATAGATATTTGAACTCATGTAGGATAGCACATATTGTTGGAATCTTCAGAATGTCAGCAACTCCATAGTGATTTCAGAATGTCACAAGATAATACATTTTTGAATTTCAGAATGTCAGCAAGATATACATTAGCACATATTGTTGGAATCTTCAGAATGTCAGCCAGAGTATGCTAACTATGAGAGCAAAACAAAACAAAACAAAACAATCCATCCATTTTTTCAGAAAATGTGTCGAGGATGAGACAGAGGGGGTCTCGGTTCAAAGCCAACTCTGTTATAAGTTATGATAAACTTTCTTTCTTTTCTGCTATTGATTTTTTTTTTTTTCATTTTTTTCTTTTATCTGCCTCTTCTACCATCAGGTGTCGTGGGAAGACGGAGACAACGGTCAAGTGCTAGGAATTCTGTTCTGTTCTGTAGATTTTAAAGTCCTACCTCTCAGAGTATACTAGGACTATAATCCACTTCCGGTTTGCTAGGCCTGTCGATGCTTCACCAGAGCCTCGTTAGCTGGCCCTTTCAGAGTAATCCAGTTTGGTCTTCATGGCTGCCGTAGCGGTCGTATAGGTAACACCGACACCATTCTTATTCTAGTCCGGCAATACCTTGGCCTTTTCCACCTCCCATGACCATGGACGAGGGGTTGGATTTCGGGAAGCGTCATGTAAACAGTGGATGAAAATTTACATTAACCAAGATTATTCCAGTGGTAGGCTGATAAAATATCAGTATAAACTATAGACGAGGTAAAACATACGAGTTAGGTAGTTAGGTAGGGCCTCAGGACCTGGCCAGTTCATGGGTTTACGTGCAGGCGAAAGACTTGTGCCATAATCACCATGCACATGGCACCTGTGACGTTAGTGCATATGGAATTCGTTCCGAACGTGGAGACGTCATCTTGAGAAACTGAAACTGGAAAAACAATACAAATAATTGAATATCAGAATCCAACCCATTAATGGTTATCATGGCTCTGCCATCTTCAGTTACATTTTTAATGAGGAGCAGCAAGCTTTGATGTTCATGGATATGAATGCAACATACTGAGAATGCACTTTCGTTTTCTTTATTACTAGTCTAGTAGTTCTCATTCTCTTGAGCAATTTCTTTTAAGGTTTTTCTTGTTTTGTTTGTTTTGTTTTGTTGTTTGTTGGTTTTTTGTTGTTTTTGTTGTTGTTGTTGTTGCTGTTGTTTTTCTTTTTCTTTTTGATTGGTTTTTGTTGCTGTTGTTGTTGTTTTTGTTTGTTTTGTTTTGTTGATTTTTTTTTTTTTGGGGGGGGGGGGTTGTTGTTTTTTGCATATTTTGCAGGAATCTGCAGAATTTCAACAAGGGAATGTTGGCTGGGGTAGCTGCAACCTTTAAAATTTCCATCCATTTTTTTCAGACAATGTGTTGGAGGTGAAACAACAGCGGCCCCAGTTCAAACCAGACTCTATTATAGTTATGGTAAACAGTGGACGGAATGGGGGGAGGGGAGGTGACTCTGTAGGTAAAGCAGACGACATCTGTGCCTTGTCTCCCCTTCAACCAGACCGGTGCTGATGGGCACAGTTTAAAGTACCGTTACCCAGCACCTGCGCAGGTAAACTCAAGGTGTCAAAATAAGGACACACGTGTGTGGGTGGCTTCCCTTCTCAACCTCGCCGCCCCGTCACCAGGTGGCTGCGGCTGTCACGTGACGTGGCCCACGTGGTGGTTGTTGACAAGCGTGGTGTGTAGGGCGGAGGGTGTGGGGAAAACTCATTGGCCCTGTTTACAGAGTTGCAACAGATTTAGCGCGTGGGAACGAGGAGGTGGGCGTGCCAGCCAGCTCGTGTTGAGACAGACTTGGGGTACAGCTGTACGTCCTCTGTATGTTGCATTTGTATACATGTACGTCACAGCTGTTCCCTGTTCAAGGCATGACTGAACATGGTCGGGCCATGATAACATATTCTTCTTTTCTCAGAGAGACAGAAGCAGACAGACAGACAGACAGAGACAGAGACGAGAACAGAGAAAGAGACAGCGACAGAGAGACAAACAGAGAAGAGAGAGACAGAGACAGAGAGACAAAGACAGAGAGAGGCAGAGAGTCAGAGACAGAAGAGACAGAGAAGAGAGAGAAGAGACAGAGACAGAGAGACAGAGACAGAGATAGAGAGGCAGAGAGACAGAGACATAGAGAGACAGAGACAGAGAAGAGAGAGACAAAGAGAGACAGATACAGAGAGACAGAGAAAGAGACAACGACAGAGAGACAGAGACAGAGAAGAGAGAGACAGAGAAGAGAAAGACAGAGAGAGACAGAGAGAGAACAGAGACAGAAAGACAGAGACAGAGAGACACAGAAACTATGTGTGTTGCCTTCATTTCATAATGCAGAGAGAGTTTAGATTTCAGATGGTTTACTGACGTATGCGCTAGGCCTTTTTCCTCTCATGAAGCAGGACAGACATGTAATCAGTGTGATCACTGAAAGGGAAACAGAAACAGAAAGATAGAGAGACAGAGACATAGAGAGACAGACACAGACACGGAGAGACAGAGACAGAACCAGAGAGAAGAGGAAGACAGAGAGAGACAGAAAGAAAGGGACCAGAACAGAGACAGAGACTCAGGCAAAGACAAAGGAGGGAAAAACCTTTGTGGACAGTATTCACCAAGTGATTTCTCTGCAGTGGAGGTTCACTGGATAGGGGATCTTAGCCTAGGACACCAAACAGGGAGGTGGGGGGGGGGTTGGAATGGCATACGAATGAACCATTATCAGGCAGACCAGATAAGAAGAAAGCAGGGGAAGATAGCAACAAGTTGGATAAGTCATTCTAATACATAAAATTATCACATCATCATGATCATCATCATCATCATCACCACCACCATCATCATCATCATCATCATCACCATCATCATCATTACGCGTGACCTTGAATATCAGACGACAGGGAATGGGGAGTGGGGAGTGGTTAGGAAGGAGGGTGGAGTGTGGAGGGGTGTGTAGGCAAGTGGAAACAGTACGTGAGGTCTGGAATCAATACCCGCACGGACGGCTAGGTCCCTCCGGGCAGTTCCGGACCCCAGGTGAGCGAAATACGTGGACAAATGATACACGGTTATGTACAACAGAATGTATGCCTCGCTAATGTTGGATCTGTCTGCGTAATCATTCTGACATAAGGGAAACATTTTTGTAGAGTTCCTACCTTTAAGAAAAACACACACAGGCCATGATTATAATTAAGGACATAGGCTTTAACCAGTCGCCATAGTGTAGTGGATTAAAACAACAGACTACCGACTGGAGGGTTGTGGGTTCAAATCCCAAACAATCCTGTCAAAATCAGTGTAGGATTTTTTTGGGGGGGGTTTGTTTGTTGTTGTTTGTTGTTTTTTTTTTGGGGGGGGCCAACCAGCTCTCACCCAGAGTTGAGTGTGCTATTGGCTGTCTAGGAAGACTGGAACACATTGTCAAGTCTCACCGACTTCACAGATATGGCGTTCAGGGTGCTGTTCAACTCTTCTGACCAACACTGCAGGTGTCTGTATCTCTCGAGTCTGGTTGATGGCAGATATATTCTGATAGTAAGCGTATAGATTGTACAGCCCTGTCACTCAGTCTTAGTGTGGTGGTGGTGGTGTTCGTCTGTCGTCGTCGACAATGACCACGGCTTCATGAAGTTGCTTTGAGTCAGTGTGTCCGGAGGTGACTGATCAATCCGATCCGGGCACGGAAGTAACGTCCACAGGTTGGACATCTGTGGTCGGTTACTGTGGTTGAAGGGTTTGCAGCCCTAGCTTTCCGTGCAGCTCGTTTTTCTTGTGCAGATTGGATACGAGACACTTCTGAAGTGGTACATCCGGTTTCGATTCTTCTACGCCAGACTGTACGGTCGAGGGCAAGGTTTTCCCAATTCTCCCAGTTTATGTTGAGGGACTTAACGATGCCTTCAAGCTGTCTTTAAACCGTTTTCTCTGGCCTCCAACTGTTCTCTTGCCAGACGCTAGTTCCCCGTCTTAGTCCTAGATATAACTCCATAGCATCACGATTTTCATTCCTATTATCGCCATCGTCATCATGCCTTTGTAAAAATTGTACCAGTTTCTGTGGTCATTAAAACGGACGTAGAAAATGAGACCAAAATATGTGAGCAAAAACGAAATTAGA
>JAPXFY010000012.1:11114029-11124029 GCA_030674185.1 Monoplex corrugatus
AGAACACAATGTTGACGTAAGAACACAATGTTGACGTAAGAACACAATGTTGACGTAAGACACAATGTTGACGTCAGAACACATGTTGACGTAAGAACACAATGTTGACGATAAGAACACAATGTTGACGTAAGAACACAATGTCGACGTAAGAACACATGTTGACGTAAGAACACAATGTCGACGTCAGAACACAATGTTGAGTATACACAATGTCGACGTAGAACACAATGTTGACGTAAGAACACAATGTTGACGTAGAACACAATGTTGACGTAAGAACACAATGTTGACGTAAGAACACAATGTTGACGTAAGAACACAATGTTGACGTAAGAACACAATGTTGACGTAAGAACACAATGTTGACGTACAGAACACAATGTTGACGTAAGAACACAATGTTGACGTAACAACACAATGTTGACGTAACAACACAATGTTGACGTAAGAACACAATGTCGACGTCAAAACACAATGTTGACGTAAGAACACAATGTTGACGTCAGAACACAATGTTGACGTAAGAACACAATGTCGACGTCAGAACACAATGTTGAGGTAAGAACACAATGTTGACGTAAAAACACAATGTGGACGTAACAATATAATGTTGACGTAAAACACAATGTTGACGTAAGAACACAATGTCGACGTAAGAAACACAAGTTGACGTAACAACACAATGTTGACGTAAGAACACAATGTTGACGTATCAACACAATGTTGACGTAGAACACAATGTTGACGTATCAACACAATGTCGACGTAAGAACACAATGTTGACGTATCAACACAATGTTGACGTAAGAACATAATGTCGACGTAAGAACACAATGTCGACGTCAGAACACAATGTTGACGTAAGAACACAATGTTGACGTAAGATTACAATGTTGATGTAAGAACACAATGTTGACGTAAGAACACAATGTCGACGTCAGAACACAATGTTGACGTAAGAACACAATGTCGACGTCAGAACACAATGTCGACGTAAAGACACAATGTTGACGTAAGAACACAATGTTGACGTAAGAACACAATGTTGACGTAAGAACACAATGTTGACGTAAGAACACAATGTTGACGTAAGAACACAAACTGATTAAAGCAGTAAGATGGACAGAGAACACAAATGATTAAAGCATTAAGATGGACAGAGAACACAAAATGATTAAAGCATTAAGATGGACAGAGAACACAAACTGATTAAAGCATTAAGATGGACAGAGAACACAAAATGATTAAAGCATTAAGATGGACAGAGAACACAAAATGATTAAAGCATTAAGATGGACAGAGAACACAAACTGATTAAAGCATTAGATGGAGAGAACACAAAGATTCAAGCGTTAACATGGACAGAGAACACAACTGATTAAGCATTAAGATGGACAGAGAACACAAAATGATTAAAGCATTAAATGGACAGAGAACACAAATGATTCAAGCATTAAGATGGACAGAGAACACAAAACGATTAAGCATTAAGATGGACAGAGAACACAAAATGATTAAGCATTACAATGGACAGAGAACACAAAATGATTAAAACATTAAGATGGACAGAGAACACAAAATGATTACAGCATTAAGATGGACAGAGAACACAAAACGATTACAGCATTAAGATGGACAGAGAACACAAAATGATTACAGCATTACAATGGACAGAGAACAAAAAATGATTACAGCATTACAATGGACAGAGAACACAAACTGATTAAGCATTAAGATGGACAGAGAACACAAAATGATTACAGCATTAAGATGGACAGAGAACACAAAATGATTACAGCATTAAGATGGACAGAGAACACAAAATGAATCAAGCATTAAGAAGGACACAGAACACAAAATGATTACAGCATTAAGATGGACAGAGATCACAAACTGATTACAGCATTAAGATGGACACAGAACACAAAATGATTAAAGCATTAAGATGGACAGAGAACACAAAACGATTACAGCATTAAGATGGACAGAGAACACAAAATGATTAAAGCATTAAGATGGACAGAGAACACAAAATGATTAAGCATTGAGATGGACAGAGAACACAAACTGATTCAAGCAGTTAACATGGACAGAGAACACAAAATGATTCAAGCATTAAGATGGACAGAGAACACAAAATGATTAAAGCATTAAGATGGACAGAGAACACAAAATGATTAAAGCATTAAGATGGACAGAGAACACAAAATGATTACAGCATTAAGATGGACAGAGAACACAAAACGATTACAGCATTAAGATGGACAGAGAACACAAAATGATTAAAGCATTACAGATGGACAGAGAACACAAAATGATTACAGATTAAGATGGACAGAGAACACAAAATGATTAAAGCATTAAGATGGACAGAGAACACAAAATGATTACAGCGTTAAGATGGACAGAGAACACAAAATGAATCAAGCATTAAGAAGGACAGAACACAAAATGATTACAGCATTAAGATGGACAGAGATCACAAACTGATTACAGCATTAAGATGGACACAGAACACAAAATGATTAAAGCATTAAGATGGAAGAGAACACAAACTGATTAAGCATTAAGATGGACAGAGAACACAAATGATTAAAGCATTAAGATGGACAGAGAACACAAAATGATTAAGCATTAAGAAGGACAGAGAACACAAAATGATTAAGCATTAAGATGGACACAGAACACAAAATGATTAAAGCATTAAGATGGACAGAGAACACAAAATGATTAAAGCATTACAATGGACAGAGAACACAAAATGATTACAGCATTACGATGGACAGAGAACACAAAATGATTACAGCATTAAGATGGACAGAGAACACAAAATGATTAAAGCATTAGATGGACAGAGAACACAAAATGATTACAGCATTAAGATGGACAGAGAACACAAAATGATTAAAGCATTAAGATGGACAGAGAACACAAAATGATTACAGCATTAAGATGGACAGAGAACACAACTGATTACAGCATTAAGATGGACAGAGAACACAAACTGATTCAAGCATTACAGTAAGATGGACAGAGATCAGGACTTTGTTTTAGTGGCGTGCTGGAATTGAACTCAAAGTATCTCATCTCGAAACCACGACTCTGTTAACAGAAACTAGCCAGACTGCATTGGGCTGGCCTCAGTAGCTCATTTGGTTGAGCATCGGATTACATGTAATGGTTGTGGGTTGGAATCCCGGGATGCGCTACATTAAAACTGCTTTCTCGCTGTCCCATCTTAACAGCATTGCTGTTCTGGTGGTGTCGATATAAGATTACAGGGTGCTCTACATTAAAACTGGCCTTTTCACTGTCCCATCTTAACATCATTGTTGTTCTGGTGGTGTCAGTATAGGATTACAGGTGCTCTACATTAAAACTGGCCTTCTCAGTGTCCCATCTTAACATCATTGTTGTTCTGGTGGTGTCAGTATAGGGTTACAGGGTGCTCTATATTAAAACTGGCCTTCTTACTGTCCCATCTTAACATCATTGTTGTTTGGTGGTGTCAGTATAGGGTTACAGGGTGCTCTATATTAAAACTGCCTTCTTACTGTCCCATCTTAACATCATTGTTGTTCTGGTGGTGTCAGTATAGGATTACAGGGTGCTCTACATTAAAACTGGCCTTCTTACTGTCCCATTTTAACATCATTGTTGTTCTGGTGGTGTCAGTTAGGATTACAGGGTGCTCTACATTAAATGCCTTTTCACTGTCCCATCTTAAATCATTGTTGTTCTGGTGGTGTCAGTATAGGATTACAGGGTGCTCTACATTAAAATTGGCCTTCTTACTGTCCCATCTTAACATCATTGTTGTTCTGGTGGTTGTCAGTGTAGGATTACAGGTGCTCTACATTAAAACTGGCTTTCTTACTGTCCCATCTTAACATCATTGTTGTTCTGGTGGTGTCAGTATAGGATTACAGGGTGCTCTACATTAAAACTGGCCTTCTCACTGTCCCATCTTAACATCATTGTTGTTCTGGTGGTGTCAGTATAGGATTACAGGGTGCTCTACATTAAAACTGGCCTTTTCACTGTCCATCTTAACATCATTGTTGTTCTGGTGGTGTCGATATAGGATTACAGGGTGCTCTACATTAAAACCGGCTTCTTACTGTCCCATTTAACATCATTGTTGTTCTGGTGGTGTCAATATAGGTTACAGGGTGCTCTACATTAAAACTGGCCTTCTCACTGTCCCATTTAACATCATTGTTGTTCTGGTGGTGTCAGTATAGGATTACAGGTGCTCTACATTAAAATGGCCTTCTCAGTGTCCATCTTAACATCATTGTTGTTCTGGTGGTGTCAGTATAGGATTACAGGGTGCTCTACATTAAAACTGGCCTTTCACTGTCCCATCTTAACATCATTGTTGTTCTGGTGGTGTCATAATGGGTGTTAATCCGGGTGCGCTACATTAAAACTGGCCCTTTTCTGTCCCATCTTAACATCATTGCTTGTTCTGGTGGTGTCGATATAGGATTACAGGGTGCTCTACATTGAAAACTGGCCTTCTTACTGTCCCATCTTAACATCATTGTTGTTCTGGTGGTGTCAGTATAGGATTACAGGGTGCTCTACATTAAAACTGGCCTTCTTACTGTCCCATCTTAACATCATTGTTGTTCTGGTGGTGTCAGTATAGGGTTACAGGGTGCTCTACATTAAAACTGGCCTTCTTACTGTCCCATCTTAACATCATTGTTATTCTGGTGGTGTCAGTATAGGGTTACAGGGTGCTCTACATTAAAACTGGCCTTCTTACTGTCCCATCTTAACATCATTGTTGTTCTGGTGGTGTCAGTATAGGGTTACAGGGTGCTCTACATTAAAACTGGCCTTCTTACTGTCCCATCTTAACATCATTGTTATTCTGGTGGTGTCAGTATAGGATTACAGGGTGCTCTACATTAAAACTGGCCTTCTTACTGTCCCATCTTAACATCATTGTTGTTCTGGTGGTGTCAGTATAGGGTTACAGGGTGCTCTACATTAAAACTGGCCTTCTTACTGTCCCATCTTAATTAACATCATTGTTGTTCTGGTGGTGTCAGTATAGGGTTAAAGGGTGCGCTACATTAAAACTGGCCTTCTTACTGTCCCATCTTAACATCATTGTTGTTCTGGTGGTGTCAGTAAGTGGGCAGATAAGTCCCCCTTCCCCACTTCCCTGGGGTGGTTATCCCCGTCGGCCATATCACCTGAGGTGGGTGTCGACGTAAAAATTTAACCAAATCAAAAACCTGCATTGTTGGGCTTTGCCAAAGCAGCTGTAGGTAACAACGGATGGTCAACACAGAATTAAATGTATCATAGGCAGAAACATTAACCCTTTGATTCCCGCACCATATCTACCAACTGCAAAAACTTAACTCTTTGACTCCCTCACCCTACCCACCAGCATCAAAGGGTTACGTTTTCGCTTTGCAAGCATGGTCGATAATGCAGGACGCTGGTGGACAGGGGGCGGGAGTCAAAGGGTTAATAAATGTTTTCTTTTAGTGAGTGAACAGACCAACCAACGAATGGCCAATTCTACTCCCCATTGACAGCAAACGCCGACGTCGAAGGACTAAAAACTGAAGCCATCAGTCGTCGTGGTGTAGTAGTTAGCGCAACAGACTACCGACTGGAAGGTTGTGGGTTCAAATCTCCATCAGTCCCTTCAAAAACCACCGTGGGATGTTTCGGCACAACCCCCCCCCCCCTCCTACTCATAATTGAGCGTGCTATAGGCTCACTGGGAAGACTGGGACCACACAGTCGAGTCTCATCCACTTAACGGATGCGTCATTGAGGGTGTTGCTCAAATCTTCTGACCAACACCGCATGTATCTGTATCTCTCGGGCCTGGTTGACGCCAGGACATGTTATGATAGTGAGCGTAGAATACAGTCTTGTCACACAGTCTCAGTCTTCGATGAACATCATAGCATCCTGGTTATCGTCTCCATCGTCAGAACTGAGCGTTGCCAAAAAAAGACAAGCCATTTTCGATGGCCATTAAGGTGGCATAGAGAATGGGACAAACAAACAAAAATCAGCACAAAGGACATTGCCCAAATGGGATGATAATAAAAAGCTAAAACAAAAACAATGAAGCTATGTAGCACTGCCAGTAGCTCTTAACAATGAAGCTATGTAGCACTGCCAGTAGCTCTTAACAATGAAGCTATGTAACACTGCCAGTAGCTCTTAACAATGAAGCTATGTAACACAGCCAGTAGCTCTTAACAATGAAGCTATGTAGCACTGCCAGTAGTTCTTAACAATGAAGCTATGTAACACTGCCAGCAGCTCCTTAACAATGAAGCTATGTAACACTGTCAGTAGCTCTTAACAATGAAGCTATGTAGCACTGCCAGTAGCTCTTAACAATGAAGCTATGTAACACTGTCAGTAGCTCTTAACAATGAAGCTATGTAACACTGTCAGTAGCTCTGAACAATGAAGCTATGTAACACTGCCAGTAGCTCTTAGCAATGAAGCTATTAACACTGCCAGTAGCTCTTAACAATGAAGCTATGTAACACTATCAGTAGCTCTGAACAATGAAGCTATGTAACACTGTCAGTAGCTCTGAACAATGAAGCTATGTAGCACTGCCAGTAGCTCTTAACAATGAAGCTATTAACACTGCCAGTAGCTCTTAACAATGAAGCTATGTAGCACTGCCAGTAGCTCTAAACAATGAAGCTATTAACATTGCCAGTAGCTCTTAACAATGAAGCTATGTAACATTGCCAGTAGCTCTTAACAATGAAGCTATGTAACACTGCCAGTAGCTCTTAACAATGAAGCTATGTAACACTGTCAGTAGCTCTGAACAATGAAGCTATGTAACACTGTCAGTAGCTCTTAACAATGAAGCTATGTAACACTGTCAGTAGTTCTTAACAATGAAGCTATGTAACACTGCCAGTAGCTCTTAACAATGAAGCTGTGTAGCACTGCCAGTAGCTTTTAACAATGAAGCTATGTAACACAGCCAGTAGCTCTTAACAATGAAGCTATGTAACACTGCCAGTAGCTCTTAACAATGAAGCTATGTAACACTGCCAGTAGCTCTTTACAATGAAGCTATGTAACACAGCCAGTAGCTCTTAACAATGAAGCTATGTAGCACTGCCAGTAGTTCTTAACAATGAAGCTATGTAACACTGCCAGCAGCTCCTTAACAATGAAGCTATGTAGCACTACCAGTAGCTCTTAACAATGAAGCTATGTAGCACTGCCAGTAGCTCTTAACAATGAAGCTATGTAACATTGCCAGTAGCTCTTAACAATGAAGCTATGTAGCACTGCCAGTAGCTCTTAACAATGAAGCTACGTAGCACTGCCAGTAGCTGTTAACAATGAAGCTATGTAGCACTGCCAGTAGCTGTTAACAATGAAGCTATGTAGCACTGCCAGTAGCTCTTAACAATGAAGCTATGTAACATTGCCAGTAGCTCTTAACAATGAAGCTATGTAGCACTGCCAGTAGTTCTTTAACAATGAAGCTATGTAGCACTGCCAGTAGCTCTTTAACAATGAAGCTATGTAGCACTGCCAGTAGTTCTTAACAATGAAGCTATGTAACACTGCCAGTAGCTCTTAACAATGAAGTTATGTAGCACTGCCAGTAGTTCTTAACAATGAAGCTATGTAGCACTGCCAGTAGCTCTTAACAATGAAGCTATGTAGCACTATCAGTAGCTCTTAACAATGAAGCTATGTAACACTGCCAGTAGCTCTTAACAATGAAGCTATGTAGCACTGCCAGTAGCTCTTTACAATGAAGCTATGTAGCACTGCCAGTAGCTCTTAACAATGAAGCTATGTAGCACTGCCAGTAGCTCTAAACAATGAAGCTATGTAGCACTGCCAGTAGCTCTTAACAATGAAGCTATGTAACACTGCTAGTAGCTCTAAACAATGAAGCTATGTAGCACTGCCAGTAGCTCTTAACAATGAAGCTATGTAACACTACCAGTAGCTCTTAACAATGAAGCTATGTAGCACTGCCAGTAGCATTAACAATGAAGCTATGTAACACTGCCAGTAGCTTTTGAGTTAGGAGTTGAGAGTTTGTTTAAGAGGGATTCATCGCATTCCGACAATCCCAAATACGCTCCACCCAAATCTAGACGCATTTACATGGCAGACTCCTTGAGCCTGTGCACAACCCTATGCGCTGGCAATGTCTTGAACTGAAGAACAGAAACAATGGGGGTGGGCGGGAGGGGGAGACCTTTGAAACAGCATGCTGGCACCACCAGAATGATGGAAACATATAAAGATAGGCAGCAAAGAGACCAGTTCTTTTAATGTTGCGGGCTGGGATTGAACTCAAGATATCAGTAGCAGAATGAGTAAGTGTTATGGTAGGTTGTCTCGTTTTGTTTTGGTTTTTGTTGTGGTTGTTTTTGCTGGTTTGTTTGTTCGTTTGCTTGCTTGTTTGCTTGTTTGTTTGTTTGTTTGCTTGCTTCCTTGCTTGTTTCTTTGTTTCTTTGGTACTTAGTTGCTTTGTTTCTTTTTTGTTGTTGCTGTTGTTTTTGTTTTGTTTTGTTTTGTTTTGTTCTTTTGTTGTTTTCTTTTTTTTTTTTTTGGGGGGGGTAATTTTTTGTCGTGTTTTTTTTGTTTGTTTTTTTTCCTTTTTACTCCGGCATAACTTGCTTCCTTTTAGCATAGTTTATCCAACAGTGCATGAAATGGCGCCTGTGTCCTTAATTAATGGCCTTGAGTTATTTTGTTAAAGGGAAGGAATTCTAAAAAAAAAATATTAAAAAAAAGGGTTACTGGAATGGCAGAATGGTTATGTAAAAAGATTTAAAGACTTTTAGCCAGGCCTGCAGTGCGTGGTATATATACATATTATACACATAATCTGCATCGGTTGTCCCTCGTGTTGTTCTCTCGCCTGTGGTCCGGAACTGCCCGGTGGGACCCAGCGGGCCGTGGGGGTATAGGTTCCAGACCTCACGTACTGTTTCCACTTGCCTACACACCCCTTTCCCCTCCCTTCCCTCCCCCTCCCCCTCCCCCCTCCACCTTCATATTCCTGGTGTCTGTGCTTCACTTCTCACTGCACGTGCATTGCATCCACGGAGTTCCAAGTCTGTAGTCTGCAAGAGGGATTCGCTGCACTTAGACAATTTCATATGCGCTCTGTCTGACTGCCATCTGTTATCTGGCTGACTCCTTAAGTCAGCATAAAACAGAAACTTTTTGGGGCTTGAATTGAATGTTTGTTCTTTTGATGAATTTGTCAGTATTATCACAGAAATTTTACAATATGGTCCACATGTGGGGGACACACACACACGTGCACACACGCACACACGTAAACGCACGTACACACACTCGCACACACTCAAACACACACATACACACACACGACATACACACACATACATACACATACATACACACACGTACACACACATACACACATACACACACATACATTCACACACACACACTCGCACACACATGCATACACATACATACATACATACATACACACGTACAAACACATAGGTCTACATACACACACATACACATACACACACATACATACATACATACACACACATACACACATACATACATACATACACACACATACACACACATACATAGATCTACACATACACATCACTCACGCACATAGGCGCGCATACACACACACAAGCACACATATACACATATACATAAACAAACATATAAACACACATAAACTGTTAAACCATATTTACAGTAGTTCTGTTTTTTATGCGAGACAATCTCTCTCTCTGTCTCTCTCTCTCTCTCTCTCTCTCTCTCTCTCCTCTCTCTCTCTCTCTCTCTCCCCTCTCTCTATCTCTCTGTCTCTCTGTCTCTCTGTTTATCTGTCTTTCTCTCTCTCTCCCTCTCTATCTATCTATCTTTCTTGCCTGGGTTTTCTCTGTCTCTGTCTCTGTCTCTGTCTCTCTCTCCGTCTCTTTCTCTCTCTCTCTCTCTCTCT
>JAPXFY010000012.1:11129029-11136529 GCA_030674185.1 Monoplex corrugatus
CCTATAAATGGTGCCTGTCTTTTCCTAATATTCCTTATGAATTATCTTTTTGTGTCTGCCTCCATCAATACTATTTCGTTTGATTTTTTTGCTGTCCATGGAACTCTCAAAATTCTTCTTAGAAACCACATCTCGGCTGCCTCAAGCTTGTTCTGGCTTTGCTTGTTGACTGTCCACGCCTCACAACTGCATAACAATATTGGTTCTATATAACATTCAAGAACTCTCTTCCTGATGTTGATTGATAGGCATCTGTTGGTAAGAATGCTTTTCATCTTCTTGAATGTTGTTTTGGCTTGGCCGATTCTGCCGGCTATTTCTGATGTGCATCTGCCGTCTGGTGAAATGATCGTTCTCAGATATTTAAACTTATCAACCTGTCTCAAAGTTGTGCCATTTGCTGTTATTTTGCATGAGGGGATTTCATGCTTTTTACTGATCACCATGACTTCAGTCTTCCTTCTGTTTTGCATATTAGAGGAGGTATTGGGCCTTACCCGCCGCGCCGGCCCGGAACGAGTTGGTTGTGGGGGTTTGGAGTCAGAATTTTCCTTCTCTTAGATGGATTGCTTGACCGGGCTTATGAGCTCCATCTACACAGGTTTGGAATCGGAGTTGTCCTTCTTCGATAGGGTGTCAAAAGTAACGATTCCTCATCTGCAGACACAGTAAATCCCTCACGCATATTGATCAACAAAACATTGTAATTTTACAGGAAACAGAAAAAAACACGAAAAAAGAATAAGAACGCGTATTTAATACAACAAGACAAGACAGGCGCAAATTTTCGGCCAGCTGGCCTTTGTCAAGTGTAAGATCACAAACAAACAAACACCAAAGAAAAAATTAGGAGAAAAAGACTGAAACTCCCCTGCTGCTCCGTCCAGTGTGAGAAAAGGAATAAACTGACTAAAACGACCAGTCAACAAAGTTAACAAAAAAACACCACGAGGGTGCAGATGGGACCCAGAGCAACAACTGGTCATTTTAGTCAGTTTATTCCTTTTCTCACACTGGACGGAGCAGCAAGGATGTTTCGGTCTTTTTCTCCTATTTTTTGTCTCTGGTGTTTGTTTGTTTGTGATCTTACGCTTGACAAAGGCCAGTTGGCCGAAAATTTGCGCCTGTCTTGTCTTGTATTAAATACGCGGAGGTTTTTTTTTTTTTTTTTTTTTTCGTTTTTTTTTTTGCAGGGGGGGTGATTTTGTTTGTTTGTTTGTTTGTTTGTTTGTTTGTTTGTTTGTTTGTTTGTTCCTTTTGCTTGAACGCAGCAGTGACACTTCTTTTGGATCGCAATTTTACGTTTCCAAACAACAGCAAAGTGTTGCAGAAGCGCTGCAGCGTCCTCTCGAGAAAGACAACGTAAAAAAAAGAAAGGGGGGGGGGGAGGGGAACGATCAAATTCAGGACCCTTCAGGTAATGCACAATGGAGGCACGTACTGACACAGAGAGGTGCATTCCATTCCACACGGTGGGTGAGCCATTGCCACCTCTGTGTATCTCTTTCCTCACGTCAGCAGTAAATCCTCCCACCTACCTGTCTCCACCACTATGTCATGTGCACAATTAGTACCTTGAGGTTCAGGGAATCCAGTTCCCTGACCCTGTCATTTCATCACCCTATCCACCAGCATCTACAAGCTTTCATTTCATCACCCTATCCACCAGCATCTACAAGCTTTCATTTCATCACCCTATCCACCAGCTTCTACAAGCTTTCATTTCATCACCCTATCCACCAGCTTCTACAAGCTTTCATCACCCTATCCACCAGCATCTACAAGCTTTCATTTCATCACCCTATCCACCAGCTTCTACAAGCTTTCATCACCCTATCCACCAGCATCTACAAGCTTTCATCTCATCACCCTATCCACCAGCTTCCACAAGCTTTCATCACCCTATCCACCAGCTTCTACAAGCTTTTATTTCATCACCCTATCCACCAGCTTCTACAAGCTTTCATCACCCTATCCACCAGCTTCTACAAGCTTTCATTTTGTCACTCTATCCACCAGCATCTACAAGCTTTCATCACCCTATCCACCAGCTTCTACAAGCTTTCATCACCCTATCCACCAGCTTCTACAAGCTTTCATCACCCTATCCACCAGCTTCTACAAGCTTTCATCACCCTATCCACCAGCTTCTACAAGCTTTCATCACCCTATCCACCAGCTTCTACAAGCTTTCATCACCCTATCCACCAGCTTCTACAAGCTTTCATCACCCTATCCACCAGCTTCTACAAGCTTTCATCACCCTATCCACCAGCTTCGACAAGCTTTCATTTTGTCACTCTATCCACCAGCTTCTAACCTCTTCCTAACTCTTTCATTTGTTCACTCCATTTACCAGTTGACTAATCATTTCATCCCTTTACCCTTTCCATCAGCTTCCATCAGCTTATCTATTTTTTGCTCCCAAAGACTCAAAGGAATTTAGTGACTTAGGGGTTTCTACGAGACTGGGGAACTGAAGAAATAAATCATTTTACAGTGATCCATTAAAATGGTAAACAGTCTTATTCACACACACACACACACACACACACACGCACGGACGCGCGCGCGCGCGCGCGCGCGCGCAAACTCACGCACATTCATGCATGCACACATTATACACATTCAAGTTTGCACAACACATAGTCATGTAAGCACATCGACTGACACACGATTAAATATTGTCAGAAAAGAAACAGAGAGACAGAGACATACAGAGACAGAGACAGACAGAGAGAGACAGAGACACACAGAGACAGAGACACAGACAGACAGAGACAGACACAGACAGACAGAGACACAGACAGACAGAGACACAGACAGACAGAGACACAGACAGAGACAGACAGAGACACACAGAGACAGAGACACAGACAGACAGAGACAGACACAGACAGACAGAGACACAGACAGACAGAGACACAGACAGACAGAGACAGACACAGACAGACAGAGACACAGACAGACAGAGACAGACAGACAGACAGAGACACAGACAGACAGAGACACAGACAGACAGAGACACAGACAGACAGAGACACAGACAGACAGACAGAGACAGACAGAGACAGAAAGAGAGACTTCAGATGGTTTATTCATATAGGCCACAGCCCCTTAGAAAGGGATGCACTTATGCATGAGAGAGACAGAGAGACAGATAGACAGATAGACAGACAGACATACACACAGACAGAGACAAACACAAAGACAGAGACAGACGACAGACAGAGACAAACACAGACAGAGACAGGCAGACAAAGAAACAGACAGACACCAGCTTCTCAATGCATTCACTCCCTCATCCTATCTACCAGCTTCCACCAGTCCCCTCCACCCCCACCACCCCCGCTGTGAAAAGAATATACATGAACCGTTTTAGGGACAAAAGTCCTGGCCATTGTAAGCAAGGAGTGGATGGTGATGACTAACACGACACTGCCAAGTGAAACCAATCCAGTGTTCAACTCCTCGTAAACCATCAAAGGTGTGAAGTTTGAAGAACTTGAATCTCTTTGCATCCATCTCCCACTTAACATTTGTTGTTTAAAGTTCACCAGAAGCCTTTGCATTGTTATGCTCCAAAGTTTCTACCCGATATGATTTGCCCCTGGGTGATTTTCGGGTCGTTTTGCCAGTTAACGTGACCTTTCTGATGTGCTCGTTTGACTGTTCGTGTATATTCATGGAGATCAGACTATTGCTGTTGTGAATTGTTTGCTAGTGTTTTACCAATAGTTGTTAACAAAGCTAACTTTTAGGCGAATAAAACTGTGATTCTTTTTAGAGATTAGACTTTTTTTTCTATCAAAATTTTCTCATCTTTTATCTTGTTTGTTTGTTTTTTTGTTTTTGTTTTTGGTTGTTTTTGTTTTTGTTTTATAAGGATCGTCATGCTTCCAGAGATTTCCTTTGTGCTCACCTGTCTATTATCATTTTTTTCCCAATTCTACGCCACCATAATGGCCACAGAAGCTGGCACAATTCTTACAATACGATGATGATGATGATGATGATGATGATGATGATGACGACGACGAGATGATGATGATGATGATGATGATGAGATGATGATGAGATGAGATGTGACAACAAGAATAGAAATCATGGTATGGGGTTCCATCTAGGATTGAAGACTACGTGACAGGGCTATGCTCTACGCTTACTGTCATAAAGTATCCTGGCGTCAACCAGGCCCGAGAGATGCAGACACCTGCGGCGTTGATCAGAAAATTTTATGCAACACCTCAATGACGCGTCCGTGAAGTGATGAGACTCGACTGTGTGGTCCGGTCTTCCCAACGAGCCCATAGCACGCTCACTCTGGGTAGGAGCTGATAGGAACAGAAAAAAAATCTCACAATGACTTTTTGAAGGGACTGATGGGGATTTGAACCCACAACCTTCCGGTCGGTAGTCCGTTGCGCTAACCACTACACCATTGCGACTGGTTATTCATCTGATGTTTAGTGAAGTGTTTTATGTTTAAGATCCCTACCACTCAATGTCGTTTTAGTTTGCTTAACCCCCGTTGGGTTGCCGGGGGGCTTTTTCAGTATAAATAGTATCCCCACCTTCTGGAAATTCTGTGCTAGAAATTTCCTCTTTTCTATCACTCTCTGTGTTTCTGCCTTGTTGCCTTGCTTTCGTCATTTCTACTTATTTTCTGCCTTAATGGTCCATTCGCCGTCGGTCTTACGTACATTTTCTTCGGATTGATAATTGGGTACATGTATTAAGTGCATTTTGGCTCTAAGGAGGTGTTGAGATATGCGGAGCAATTTTAGATAATTTATGCCTGTTTTTATATGTTTTCGTGTCGTTATGTATGCTTATATTTGTATTCAGGTGTGTTTTTACATCTCCTTGTACGATAAATCGGACGGAATGTCCTACGCCGGGACATGTCCTTAGATTATGTGCCGAAATGAGGCAGAAAATTATTTTCTATATTTCATTATCTGCCTACTTTAGTAGTGATAATATACCTGGAAGTTTGTAATCAGAAAAAATATCTAAAACATTGATTATCAGCCCCCGTTGCTATGGAAACGGAAATAAACAGCGGCCATATTGGATTTTTTGGTTGCACGCTCCTGCATTCAAATAGATCTATCAATTTTTTTAAAGTAGTTCTTTTTTTATCATATTTAGTGATGTACTGTCTACAATCTGAAGGATTGAATCCTGTTATAGATCAGAAGTGTGGAGATATTACCACTGACAATGTAGGTATGCAAGTTACTGAAAATTTTCGCAAGGTCAGCAAATAATTATCATATATCAAAAATTAATTAAAATATCAACAAACTCTTCCTGTTAGATTGTAGACAACAGTGTTTTATACAAGCTTGCAAAATTCATTCCAATCTCACAGCTAGTTTATGAGTTATCAGTACACTAAAGAGGTAACCCACACGCAAAAACTACAAACTGAGAAAAACGCAATTAAGTTTTGACATACATTATTCAGCATGTGAATTATGTCTACCTACATAATACTTGTTTTTGGAGACAGATACAGGTCTCTATTTTCAAAGTATGTTGTCAAAAAAGTCCTGCTCCATATGAAGGACCCCTGTCCAGCCTGATGAGTTCCTCCTGTCCGTTGCAGTTTTGCAGCACGTACAGTTTCCCCTCCTCTTGGTCAGCTTGTCCTGTTTGCGTTTCAAGCTGCCACTCACCCTCCTGTGGAGCCTGGATGCCCCCAGCCTCTTCATGTGATGTCCAGCTGGGAATCCAAAAAATCTGGCAGTGTCCTGGGCTGCAGCTGACCCAAAATTGAATTCCCGGATGGCTGTCATTGCTGAAAATTGGACTCGTTTCCGGGAGACGAACTTGTCTTTGGTACACCTGGACCAGGTGAGGCTGTGCAGACTTTCATTTGAATTTTTGAGTTTTGCCTGACACACACCTGCTAAGGAGTTGTGGGTCAGACAGTCTCTGGTAAATTGGTGCCAGGTACTGCTCCAGTCGAGTGAAATTTAGTGGAGTGTGGATCAGCTTCTCATGAGGTCCAGGAATTTGATCTTGAACCAGGGCAGCTTGGTAGAAACACCAGGAGTCTGGACCAGTCGGGCAAAGCTCATGCCTGGGATGGCTGTCTGTAGAATAGCAGTGTTGTAGTGTGGCATTTACAGCTTTCTGCATCTCCTCCACACTGTGTGCACCTCTTATAGCCCTGTTGTAGTATATGGTCAGCTTACGGATAGCATTTTGAGTAAGCTGACCCCGGCCACGACCACCCAGTGTTATGCCTTTTTTTTCTACAGTCAGCCACAACATTGCGTAGACTGTTCCCAGGCGCTTGCTGACATGGTTGACACACTCCTCTTTCGATATCTCAACATCTTCACCATAAGGCTTGATGGTTGTCAACTCGTTGAAAATTTTCGCATCCCCATCTGACAGCATGACTGTGTAGCGAAGCTTGTGACGCTGTACCGATCTTCGCCACAGGACCCGGGCAGCCTCCACCTCCATCATACCCGCAGAGCCTGCAGAAAAACAACACAATCTTTGTTGCCATCTGAAATATTTTGTAAATGTATCTGACATATAATCATTACATGTGAAGCAAAAATACTTATAACAAAATAGATAAGTACCTGTATAAGTATTTTTTTGTTTCTCCATGTGCGAGATTATATATCAGGCTCTCTCTGTTTCTGTGAGTGTTTGTGTTTCTTTGTGTGTGTGTGTGTGTGTGTGTGTGTGTGTGTGTGTGTGTGTGTGTGTGTGTGTGTGTGTGTGTGTGTGTGTGTGTGTGTGTTGTGTGAGTGTGTTAGTTTTAGGCTAGATATATCCATAACATTTATAGATTCTTGAATAAAGATTCACAAGTAAGCCTATTCTTCTCAATGTATGCATAATGCAAATGAGTTTTATAAGCATAGACTTGCTTTCACATGCAATGATAAACACACACACACACAACACACACACACACACACACACACACACACACACACACACACACACACACACACACACACACTTGCGCTCACACACATGCACACACATACTAAATGTTTACATAGGCCTATTTTGTAAACACACCCAACACTAAAAAGATTGCACAAACCTACACTAGGTCTATGGCTATAAAGCTGCACCATCTCACACACACACACACACACACACACACACACACAGAGAGAGAGAGAGACACACACACACACAACACAGAGTGACACAGACATCCCTCCCCCCCCCCACACACACACACACATAATATACACACAGAAAGACAGAAAGAAAAACTGAGAGACAGAGAAGGCATAATAGCTCTTACCATGAAATTCTGATCACAGTCCTTCACATGGTCAGCATGCCAGGCAGTGTACTCATCAGGTTTGTCCCTCTGGGTTGACTTGCCCCTGGTCTCGCAGACATGGCAGTAGGTGCTCATAACATGAGTATCCACACACACAGGTCTGTCAGCAGGTCGACGACACAGCCTACACCAATATGGGATGTGTGACCTCTTGTCAGCCAGGT
>JAPXFY010000012.1:11144029-11156529 GCA_030674185.1 Monoplex corrugatus
CGTTGTGACCAGGTGCTCCAAATCCCCCTTCCTCATAAGATGGCCTATAAACGCTGGCAGTCAGTTACATACATTAACAGCACACAAAGAAAGGAAAAAAAGAAAGTAAAGAAAGCAACTCAGCTGAGGAAGCTAACAAAGGAAAAAGAGAAATAACAATATGGCTTGACCATGTCACATATTCCAATCAGAAATCAAAGCAAAGGACTATGATGGGGTCATAGAAGTGAAAGGTCAATATCAAGTGGACTCCTCTGTCCTTATCCAACTGTCATCACACCGCGCTGTAAATCTCCACAGACAGAAAACAGGACGTGAGTGTGTGCAAACATTCCCATTGTTCCCAGCTCCCGCCTGTTCCCGAGTCCCGCCCCCAAGCCACGTGACATCTTTCGTCCCAAAATGGACTGTCAACAGACAACGCATGTGGATACAAATTTACAACGGTCAGCGCGTGATGAAGATGTATGCGGTGTTAGAGATTGTGGTCGCAGTACAACCACGGTCACGCCTTTTCATTTTTAAGTCTGTCTTTCGGCCATCAAAAATCCGTTGTTGGACGTAGGCCTTCCCCAGCTGCTTCCATTCACTTCGTTCCAGCGCTTTTCCTCTCCAGTTCTTGTCAAATCCATCTAGGTCGTCTCTCCATCTAGTTTTCTGTCTTCCTCTATTGCGAGTGCCGTCTCTTGGTATCCAGAGTGTTGTTTTTGTTGTCCAACGATTGTCCATTCTCCAGGTGAGGTGTCCTGTCCAGTTCCATTTCAGTTTGTTGATGGTTTCCAGAATGTCTCGCACTTTTGTTTTCTCTCTGATCCACTGAGCCGTTTTGCGGTCTTTCCAGATGATAACAAGCATTATTCTATCATGTACGTGTATGTGTCTTTGATCATTGTATCGTTATTCGTCATTTAAGCTGGTTACCTATAGAAAATTCAATATAATTAAGCCTTTATGATTCAGTGAATACTTGAAAATTGTCTGCCTTTCTAGTAAATTTCATTTTTGTGTGTGTTTATTTTTCTTCTCTTTTCTTTTTTTTTGTGAAAGATTGTACGTAGTATTTATCACTTAAGGAGTGTAACACAGGTAAAAGTGGCAGCGACCTGGAAACACCATTACTTTTATTGGTTCTTTACTTATTCAGTAACAGGAATGAGTATACTTTAAATATTTTGATGAGAATCTGTTGCATGGCCACCAGGTGAGTCATACTTTTGATATAACCACAGCCTTTCCTGCAACCCAGTCTGTGGTGGCCTTCTGTACCACTGGGGGTCCAACTTCTGAGTCAAGTGGGTGATTTTGTGGTTGCTCAGTGGCATTGTTTTAGGGTCATTGCGCTTAGGCAGTTTTCTTTGTGTCCACCATCCCCCCACCCCACCCCATTGTCTATGGCAACAGAAGCTGAGACAGTTTTCACAATGCCATGATGATGATGAGGAGGAGGATAAACTTGATGCTGTGGTGTTCTGTTTAGTATTGAGACTGCTTTGCAGGTTGCGCTCTTGGCATACTATCATAATATATCCTGGCATCAACTGGGCCCAAAAGATCCAGACGCATGCAGTGCTGGTCAGGAGATTTCAGCGATACTCTCAAAAAAGTATCTCAATAAAGAGGATGAGCTCCAACTGTGTAGTCCCAGCATTCCCAGCAAGTCCATAGCATGCTCAACTCTGGAGAGGAGTTGGTTGGGGCCAAAAAAATCCCACGTTAATTTGAAAGGACTGATGGGGATTCGAACCCACAACCTTCAAGTTGGTCGTCCATTATGCCAACCACTACACCGTGGTGGCTGGTTGTGCAATGGTAATTTCACTATACTCTCTTCCATATTCCGTATTCTGGACGGTTGTCAGAGGTCTTTTTCGTTGTTGAGGGTCACCCACCACCAGTGAAAGGCCAATGTGTTCTTGTACGCTTAAGAACCAGAAAAAAAACACGAAAGAAGAATACGAACGCGTATCTAAAACAACAGGACAAGACAGGCGCAAATTTTGGGCCAACTGGCATTTGTCAAGCGTAAGATTACAAACAAACAAACATAATTTTTGTACTTGGTGTTTGTTTCTTTGTTTGTAATCTTAAGCTTGACAAAGGCCAGTTGGCCCATAATTTGCGTCTGTCTTGTCCTGTTGTATTAAATACGCGTTCGTATTCTTCTGTCGTGTTTTTGCTGGTTCCTGTTTGCTTGAACGCATGCAGTCACACTTGTTTTGGATTTCCTTGTATGCTTAATCAAGTCTGTTTACTTTCGTTTTCACCGGACAGTCCCTTTGGCTTTCAGCATCTGATGCCGGCTCTAAGTGACCACTCTTCTGTCTGTTTTGTCTTCTTTGCTTTTCTTGTTCTCGCCGCGCTTCTTGCTGTGTGTCTTTCTCCTGGCAAATTACTGTATGGGGGAAAACTTGAGGGATAGCGAAAACCAGCAATGTTGACGTCTTGCAGTCTCATTTCAGTGTGCTATTGTACAGACGTGTTGCCCGTGCTTTCTGTCTGTTTCCATGACTGGAGTGGCATTGTACGGAATGTGGTGTAGCCATCTGTTGCAAAACAAGCGGCCATTGTTTGTCTGGGTGGTGTGTCGCCATTTTCAAGTGCAGCTTGTTCACTTGTGTTTGTCTTGTGGATTGAGAGGAGGACGATAGCAGACGAGTCGCCCTTTCTCCCTCTCTCTCTCTCTCTCTCCTCTCTCTCTCTCTCTCTCTCTCTCTCTCCTCTCTCTTTTCTCTCTCTCTTCGCTTCTCTCTCGTCTCTGCTTTGTCTACTTCCTCTCTTCTCCGGTTTTTAGTGCTGAAAAATCCATTAACACGTAGCGACGAATGAACGATGAAAACGTGAAGTTCAAAACGTGGAGTAATGTATGTGGAAATGACAAGATTTAAATCCACATAACATACGGTGTGGCACCGCAGCTTTCTGCAATCTTTCTAAAAGAAATTTCACACTATGCATTGTGATTACGTATTGTTGGCGGAAAGATGATGCCACACTCTCATATTTTTCTTCGAACTTCTGTGGTAACATTGAATCGGTTTTGTGAAAAGATACCACATCAGTACCACAGTATTATCGATTGCGTTTTGTGTCTTTCTGACTGATGATCAGACATGACAGTTTTGTTGGAGTGATTTATATTATACCAGTGCCGTTCAGTTTCCTTGCTTGTGGATTTCCCCTTTGACGAGTATAAAAATGCCTATAGTTACATCAGGAAGAAATTCTTAATGTCATATATGAACCGTTTAATGTTAGGGTTGTGAGGCTGCGACAGTCAGCAAGCAAAAGCCACAGCAAGTTACAGCTGAGATGGGTTTCTAAGATGTTGAGTTCCATGGACAGCAGAACAACAGACAGTCTGAGAGCGAACAGGGTCATTTAGAAGATAGAAGACAACACATTAAGCATTTTATGAAAGGAATAGAGCACTGTCACACAGAAGCGAGGGAAAGAACACCAGTAACCCAGTGAAAATATTGACGACTCAGTGGCTCCGAGAGAGAAATACGGCAGCACAAGGCAATAATGGGGGCATGATCACCAGCATGGCGCTGGATGAGATGACATACAAAAGTTATTGATTGCAAACTTACCCTATTGTACTTATCGGCGTCAACGCAAAGCAGAGAATAACTACACTGCCGTTCATGACGAGGAAGTTTAGTTGTTTCATCATGTCATTCAGTTCAACCCTCTTCACTCTTGGTGGAGGTTGAGGCTTCAATCAATGTCCTTCAGCAAATGATAGGTTTTGAACGAGCCAGACTAAATCATTCCGAGTCTTCTGGGCTTGTCTCTTCTCTCTCTCCTCTCTCTCTCCTCTCTCTCTCTCTCTCTCTCTCTCTCTCTCTCTTCTCTCTCCCTCTCTCTCCCTCTCTCTCCTCTCTCCCTCTGTCCGTCTCTTCCTCTCTCCCTCTCCTCTCTCATCTCTCTCTCTCTTCTCTCCTCTCCCTCCTCTCTCCTCCTCTCTCTCTCCCTCTCTCTATCCTCTCCTCTCTCTCTCTCTCTCTCTTTCCTTTCTGTCTCCCTCTCTCCCCCTCTCCTCTCTCCCCTTTTCCTCTCTGTCTCTTTCCTCTCCCCTCTCTCCTCTTCTCTCTATTCTCTCTTTCCCTCCTCTCTCTCTCTCTCTCTCTCCCTCTCTCTCTCCCTCTCTCTCTCCTCTCTCTCTCTTCCTCTCTCCCTCTCTCCCTTTCTGTCTCCTCTCTCCCCCTCTCTCTCTCCCTCTCTTTCTCTCGTCTCTTCTCTCTCCCTCCTCTCCTCTTTCTCTCATGTCTCTTCCCCCCTCTCTCTCTCTCTCTCTTCTTGCTAAACTGTGCACTGCCAGGTACATGTCGGTCTTCCCTGTTTGTTTTCCAAGTGATACTGTGGCAGAACTCTATAAGGGTGTCTGGTTTTCTCCGTCCTGTGCACATGGCCCATTCTTCTCCATCTTCTCTTCTCCACCCTTGTTGACAATACTGTTGAACCTGTTGGGGGAAAGAAGACAACATATTTTTATGGCTTCTTTCAGAACTTACTAACGTTGGCCTTGCAATACACCCAGAGTGGCAGGACTTTGTAAAAAAAACTTTGACTCCTGCAGCTTGTCCACCATCATCCTGCATTGTCAACCATGCTAGCAAAAAAAAAAAAACATAAACTTTTGGACTCCCGCATCCTATCACCACTTCTGCAGGAAGCTGGTGATAGGGTAAGGGAATCAAAGGGTTAAGTTTTTCACGTCGGTGGATAGGGTGCAGGAGTCAAAAGGTTAAATTAAACATGAGCAAACAACAACAACCACCAACAACAACGACTTGAAACCTTGTAGATCCACAGATGGAAAAGACGTTAAAGACACAATACAATATTCAGAACTCTCTCCTGAAATTAATTTTAGGTAAGAACTCTTTTCATCTTCTTGAATTCAAACATGTGACTGCCCGCTTCAAGCAAACAGAACAGAAAAACACGAAAGAAAATAACACGCTTGTCAACAAACTGCTGCAGGAAAAAGCCTACCGCGCCTGAACAGGCGTGTAATTATGGACTAGTATCATGTCGTTATTATCTGTCAGCATTGAATTTCTGTTTTGTGATGCCTGTGCCTTGTTTGACATTTCAGGACTCAGCTTGATCAAAGAAGACATTGATTAAAATCGATACTTTATAACGACACGGGTTTTCTCTCACTGTACGGTATCCAGGCATCGTTTTTGTTGATCTGTTATGAACGCACTTGTACTGCTTGATTGCTTCTGCTTCAAGGGAGACGATTCGCTTCAAGCAAGGTCCGACAACTGACATTCGTAATCCAAGACTTGCATGTGACTTTTGCTCGATATACATTTCAGAATCGCCACTTCAGTGCAGCTTTTCGGACAAAACGATATACACAAAATAATACGAAAGCGTGAAAGTAAAGTAGTTCGGGGGTTACCCAGGGAAAAGGAAGGTTGTTTATTTTTTAATAAACGTTTTTTTATTCACTTTGTGCCCCTCATCAAAATGACACCGAACGTACAATATGGCATCGAAAAAATAACTGACAAAATAATCGTATACATATGAAAAGACATCACCGACATAAGAACTCCAAACAACATACAGACACACATAATGACATTTTATACACTGGAAGTTCAAAAACGAACATCAATATTTAAACATATGTCAACATCCTTTTCTGATTTTTTTTCTCAAACTCTATCTGTTTGCTGTACGACAATCAAACATCAACGATCAATATGGTAACAGAAATGACATCAATCTATACATACAACAAAATAAGTAGTGTTCATATTTAAAACATCCTATAAAGTACAAAACATATATATATGACAAATGGAAGATCATTAATATGACTTGACCATTACTAACAACCTATAAAACACGAGACATGTATGACAGATGGAAGATCATTAATATGACTTGACCATGACAAACAACCTGTAAAGTACAAAACATATATGACAAATGGAAGATCATCAATATGACCTGACCATTACAACCTATAAAATACGAAACATGACTAATGGAAGATCATTAATATGACTTGACCATGACAAACAACCTATAAAATACGAAACATGATAATGGAGATCATTAATATGACTTGCCATTGACAAACAACATAAATACGAAAAGACTAAGGCAAGATCATTAATATAGACCTTGACATGACAGAAACTAAAAATTACGAAACATGACTAATGAAAGACATGGTAAAGGACTGTGACCTGAAAAAATACGACTTAATACGAATGACTAATTGAAGACATGAATATGCTTGGCATACAAAACCTAAATACGAAACATATGACTATGGTCTGATAAGGAAGATTAGAAAGACAGAAATTATACCATTTTATGAGAAGGGAATTGGAGCTGTCCAACAGGAAAGCTGGAGAAAGAGCACTAAGTAGAACATGGAAAAAAATATTATGTGACGAACTTGCAGAGTGGCTGAAGACAGAGAGTGGAAGATTGATTGCTTAACAAGGATAATACTATGAGGGCCATGATCGCCAACGCCATGTGCAAGGTCACTGATATATGATGATGTGACAAATGGAAGATCATTATATGACTTGACCATTACAAACAAACCTATAAAATACGAACCAGAAAAACACAAAAAATAGAATCAGAACGCGTATTTAATACAAGACAAGACAGGGCAAATTTTCGGCCACTGCTTTGTCAAGCGTGAATGTAAGATCACAAACAAACAACTAAATACAAAATTAGGAGAAAAAGACTGAACTTCCCCGCTGCTTCGTCCAGTGGGAGAAGAGGCTCAAACAGCTGAACCTAAACTAATGGGCCACTTTTATGTGAATTAGTTTCAGCAGGGAAGTTTCAGTCTTTTTCTCATATTTTTATTTGGTTGTTTGTTTGTGATTTTACATTCACGCCTGACAAAGGCCAGTCGGCCGAAAATTTGCGCCTGTCTTTTCTTGTTGTATTAAATACGCGTTCTGGTTCTATTTTCGTGTTTTTCTGGTTCCATGTTTGCTTGAGCGCGGGCAGTCGCACTTGTTTTGGATATTACATAAAATACGAAATAATGACAAATGGAAGATCGTTAATACGGCTTGACCATCACTTTTTGCTTTGTGCAGCGATGCGTAAAAGGAGGCAGAAACAGGCCGTGTCCGCTGTTTCTAATCAGCAAGTCAGGCGTAACCCGATGACAAGATTGATCCTCATTCTCCGTCTGCTAAACAGCAGGCCACTCATGCAAGGACCGCTGCTGGCTTCTATGACTGTGGCAATGCTGTCACTCCGGTCTGTGAGCATCAGCAACATTACTGCTCTCGTCCACTTCATCGTCACCGTCCTCGCTTCCGTGTGGTCGTGGTTGTTGTTAATGGGCTGGTTTTTTTGTTTTGTTTTGTTTTGTGTGTTTTTGTTTTTGTTTTGTTTTGTGTGTTTTTGTTGTTGTAGTTGTTGTTGTTGTGTGTTCTGGGTTTGGTTTTGTTTTCTTTTCTTGTTGTTTTTTGTGTTTGGTGTTTTGTTTTTGTTTTGTTTGTGTTTGTTGTATTTGGTGGTTTGTTTTGTGTTTTATGTTTTGTTTTGTGGTTTGGTTTGGTTTGGTTTGGTTTAGTTTGGTTTGGCCTGTTTGTGTTTGGTTTGGGTTTGGTTTGGTTTGGTTTGGTTTTGGTGTACTGGCAGAGGGTACGTACATGTACTGGCAGAGGGTACATGTACTGGCAGAGGGTACATGTACTGACAGAGAGTGCATGTACTGGCAGAGGGTACATGTACTGGCAGAGGGTGCATGTACTGGCAGAGGGTACATGTACTGGCAGAGGGTACATGTACTGGCAGAGGGTACATGTACTGGCAGAGGGTGCATGTACTGGCAGAGGGTACATGTACTGGCAGAGGGTACATGTACTGGCAGAGGGTACATGTACTGGCAGAGGGTACATGTACTGACAGAGGGTACATGTACTGGCAGAGGGTACATGTACTAGCAGAGGGTGCGTGTACTAGCAGAGGGTACATGTACTGGCAGAGGGTACATGTACTACCAGAGGGTACATGTACTGGCAGAGGGTACATGTACTGGCAGAGGGTACATGTACTAGCAGAGGGTACATGTACTGGCAGAGGGTACATGTACTGGCAGAGGGTACATGTACTGACAGAGGGTACATGTACTGGCAGAAGGTACATGTACTGACAGAGGGTACATGTACTAGCAGAGGGTACATGTACTGGCAGAGGGTGCATGTACTGGCAGAGGGGGCATGTACTAGCAGAGGGTACATGTACTGGCAGAGGGTACATGTACTGGCAGAGGGTACATGTACTGGCAGAGGGTACATGTACTGGCAGAGGGTACATGTACTGGCAGAGGGTGCATGTACTGGCAGAGGGTACATGTACTGGCAGAGGGTACATGTACTGGCAGAGGTGCATGTAATGGCAGAGGGTACATGTACTGGCAGAGGGTACATGTACTGCAGAGAGTGCATGTACTGGCAGAGGGTACATGTACTACCAGAGGGTACATGTACTGGCAGAGGGTACATGCTACATGTGCAGAGGGTACATGTACTAACTAGCAGAGGGTACATGTACTGGCAGAGGGTACATGTACTGGCAGAGGGTACATGTACTGAACAGAGGGTACATGTACTGGCAGAAGGTACATGTACTGACAGAGGGTACATGTACTAGCAGAGGGTACATGTACTGGCAGAGGGTGCATGTACTGGCAGAGGGGGCATGTACTAGCAGAGGGTACATGTACTGGCAGAGGGTACATGTACTGGCAGAGGGTACATGTACTGGCAGAGGGTACATGTACTGGCAGAGGGTACATGTACTGGCAGAGGGTGCATGTACTGGCAGAGGGTACATGTACTGGCAGAGGGTACATGTACTGGCAGAGGTGCATGTAATGGCAGAGGGTACATGTACTGGCAGAGGGTACATGTACTGACAGAGAGTGCATGTACTGGCAGAGGGTACATGTACTGGCAGAGGGTACATGTACTAGCAGAGGGTACATGTACTGGCAGAGGGTACATGTACTGGCAGAGGGTACATGTACTGGCAGAGGGTACATGTACTGACAGAGGGTACATGTACTGGCAGAGGGTACATGTACTGACAGAGGGTACATGTACTAGCAGAGGGTACATGTACTGGCAGAGGGTACATGTACTAGCAGAGGGTACATGTACTAGCAGAGGGTACATGTACTAGCAGAGGGTACATGTACTAGCAGAGGGTACATGTACTAGCAGAGGGTACATGTACTAGCAGAGGGTACATGTACTGGCAGAGGGTACATGTACTGGCAGAGGGTACGTGTACTAGCAGAGGGTACATGTACTGGCAGAGGGTGCATGTACTGGCAGAGGGTGCATGTACTAGCAGGTCTGCACATATGTTGACCTGGGGGATCAGAAAAAATCTCCACCAGGCGGGACGTACCCAGGCAAGATCGAACCCCAGACCTTTCGATTGGTAATGAAACAGAAAAACACCTTTAGCAGAAACTTTTAGGTTGATTTGTAAGAGATTTTATTAACAGATGCTTAGGTCGTTGAAGCAATCGGACCCCATAGATTTCAGGAACATGAGCAATTTTCCGGACGGTTCAGTATTAAGCAAACAGTACATCAGCACTTTTGGGGGTCACTTTTGCACAAACTAAATATGGCCTCAAGAGAAAGAAAATTAATGTGAAGTCAGTTTTGTACTTAAGAATCTGGTGTGAATGGGTAAATGGGTAGGTATGTGAGTTTCTCATTCATGTTCAAAATGAATGCATGTATGAGTGCACGCAAGTGTCATATAGTTTAGATAGTCATGTAAGATGTATCCATAGGACACCAAGCCTTCTGATACCAGGCCCCACTTGTCTGGAACGATCTGCCTTTTTCTCTCCACTGTTCATCATCTCTCTCTTCTTTCAAGGCGGGCCTCAAAACTCATCTTTTTGATAAATACTAACAGTAATGAAACATGCCAGGACGGCATTCGGGGGGATGACAGGCATTCTTACCAACAAATGCCTATCAATTAACATCAGGAAGAGAGTCCTTGAATGTTATATAGAACCAATATTGTTGTACGAATGCGAGGCGTGGACAGTCAGCAAGCAAAGCCAGAGCAGGATCGAGGCAGCCGAGATGTGGTTTCTCAGAGGAGTGTTGAGAGTTCCATGGACAGCAAAGAAAACAGACGAGACAGTCTTGATGGAGGCAGACACAAATAGATCACTCATAAGGAAGATTAGGAAAAGACAAGCAACATTTATAGGCCATTTTATGGGGAAGGGGGTTTTGGAGCACCTGGTCACAGCGGGGAGGCTGGGGGGGGGGGGAGCACCAGGTAGACCCAGGGAGAGAATACTGGACGGACTTGCAGAGTGGCTGGGGATGAGCAGGGTGGGGGAGATGCTGGGGGCAACGAGAGATAGAGATGGTTGGAAGGTCATGGTCGCCAACGCCATGCAGCAGGGCACCTGATGATGATGATGATGAATGAAACATGATTTTTCATCTTTCCGATTCAGTAATGTATATATTAGTACTTGCTTGCAACAGATGTGCTAGTGTGTGTGTTAGGGGGGGGGGGAGGAGGGACTGGGAGTCGGAGTTAGTATAACTGACCACTAGGCATAGGGCTGATTGGAAAAATGACCTAATTAATATAAAGCGCAGTGAGTCCTTACCTATGTGTGGGAGAATAGCGCTATATAAATGTGATTTATTATTATTTAATCTGACGTCTTATCCCTTTGATTATCGTGCCTGTCATCCCGGTAACATTCTATTCCAACCCTCTCATTTCTTTTCTCCACTGTGACAATTCTTGGATAAGCGAAAATGGAATCATAACTACATCCGTTATAAGACGTAATAAGACGTTGGAGTTTGCCCAAGATGGATTCATCACATTCAGACACATCCATATGTGCTCCACCCAAGTTTGCCTGCAATCATCTGGCGAACTCCTTGATCCTGAGCAAAAACCATATGCACATAATATCTTGAAATGTTGAAGAGGAGGGGGGGGGGGGCGGGACCTACCAAGTACAAAGTTGACATCACCAGAATGATTGAAGGTTGAAGATGGGCAGTGAAGAAGTCAGCATTTATGTTGCCGGCTGGGTTGAACTTGAGACATTAGATCTCGAGTCCCTGGCTCTAACAATTGAGTTAACAAACCAATCTTATGTGAACTAAAGTGGGAACGTCAGCACCAAAACTTACCTTCTATGATTCGGACCTTACAATCATTTCTGGAAATAGCCAGCAGAATGGACCAAGCCAAAACACCATCCAAGAAGATGAAGACTTCTTACCAACAATTAACATCAGAAAGAGAATTCTTGAATGTTATCTAGAACCGATACTATTGTACGGTTGTGAGGCGTGGACAGTCAACACGCAAAGTCAGAACAAAATTGAGGCAACTGAAATGTTACTAAGAAGAATGTTAAGAGTTCCATGGACAGCAAAGAAAACAAACGAAACAGTCTTGATGGAAGCAGACACAAGAAGATCATTAATAAAGAAGATTAGGAAAAGACGAGCAACATGTACAGGGCATATTATGAGGAAAGGGAAATAAAAGCACCTGGTCACAACAGGAAAGCTGGAGGGAAAGAGAACACCAGGTAGACCCAGGGAGAAAATATTGGACAGATTTGCAGGGTGGCTGAAGACAGAGAGGGTGGGAGATGTACTTGCAGCGACAGGGGATAGATTCGTGTGGAGGGCCATGACCGCCAACGCCAAGCAGCAGGGCAGATGATGATGATGATGATGATGATGATGATGATGATGATGATGATGATGATGATGATGATGAATCGTTTCTGAAATGCACCAAAACTCCTCACACCATCTGCATCCTCCTCCTTTTCTGATCCTTCCTGTAGTTCTAGACAAGCAGTTATGTATATTTAGCTCGACAAAGCAATAGCAAGCATGAAGAATCGCTTTTGACTGCTAAGTGTCGAGACTATTGTAAGAAGAGAAGAGCTGGCAGTTATGCCACTGGCGGTTGGGTAGGCTGTCCAACAGAGAAATGAAGGCCCAGAATCAGGCAAGTGAGGGCTGTTCCATTCTCTCTTGGTCCGGTGGCTGGGCTGGGCCTGGTTGGTGTGCGTTGTGTGGCTGTGTCCCGTGGTTTGTCATCTCCCCACCTTGCCATTCGGTTTGTAAACACGGTAACTGATGACTTTCTTCTTCTTCTTCCGTAAAGTCTCCACAATCAACAGGCTGGTTATTATGAGACTGTGAAACGGGGGATCTGCTTAAAAAAAACCAACTGTTTCCTATTTCTTTATCATGAATTTACTCACATTCATACTACAAAGTGACACCCCCACCCCTACCTTGCCTACTCATTAGCCTACACACAAAAAAAGAGTAAAAGCTACAATGACTGGGTCCGAATGGGTTATGCGTCGCATGGACAGAATCCACCTTTGCTTGGTGAAATGACTACCATGCGTTGGGAGCTGGGAAGTGTTTGTCCAGAGAGTG
>JAPXFY010000012.1:11161529-11164029 GCA_030674185.1 Monoplex corrugatus
AGAGAAGCTGTGGGTTTAAATGCTGACTGTCTGAGGTGTAATCGTGCTTGAATGCGAAAACGAAAGGGCAAATTGGGAACATCAAAAAGAAAGGGAGAAGTAATTGTTGAAACGTACAGGGGTCATCACCACACAGAAGAACGAAGCAGTGCGATGGTCCTACAGCTAGATAGATACATACATACATACATACATACATACATACATACATACATACATACATACATACATAACACATATATACGTACGTACATACATACATACACATACATATGACACACAGACATACAGACATACAGATACACAGACAGATAGATAGACAGACAGACAGACAGACAAATAGATAGATAGATAATGATAGATAGATAGACAGATACACAGACAGACAGATACACAGATACACACACAGACACACAGATAGACAGACAGACAGATAGATAGATAGATCGACGGACAGGCAGACGGACACACAGCGAGGATAAACAGATACATACATATATACATACATACATACACACATACACATACATACATACAACATAACATACATACATATAACACATACATACATACATACATACATATACATACATACATACATACATACATACATACATACATCATACATACATATGTACATACATGTGTGCATACATAAAGATACAGAATATATATATAGATCTCAGTGTAGACGGCAAAAATACATCTGTGACAGTAATCTCTGTCGCATACTGTAAATATTACACAGGATTTTAATCCGACTTAAATCTGATGCCTCACACATAATCCTAAAATAGTTTTGTGCCGTCTGCGGCCAGTATGTCACAAATCAGATTGTTACTGGTGCGATCGGACTTTGGGCTAGAAAATAACGCTCATGCCTTCACCACATTCTGCTGTTTTATACTAGTACACAATTCCACACGCACTAACGTCATAGGTGCCATGTGTGTGGTGATCATGGCACAAGCCTTAAGCCTGCACATAAACCCTCAGGCCCTACCTAGACTATGTTTTACCTAGTCTATATTTTATACTGGTATTTTATCAGCCTACCTCTGGAATAATCTTGGTTACATGTAATGACAAGTGTATGTGAGTATCTTACCTTTAAAAAGGAACATATATATAAAGTAAATAAATAAATAAATGATTAAAGGTCTGAATCACAACACACTAGCTATTCTGTATAAATTCGTCTCACATGACAGTTATATTCAAGTCAATACTCGCCTTAAATTTGCGTTCTGATTCTATTTTCATGTTTTTCTGGCTCCTGTTTGTTTGAACGCAGGCTTGTCACACCTTGTTTCGGATTCATTACTCATTGCAAATTTCTTGAATTCAGCAGCGGTGTCTTTTCTTTTGTTTGTTTGTTTGTTTTTTTGTTTTTTGTTTTGTTTTGTAGTTTGTTTGTTTGTTTGTTTGTTTGTTTGTTTCTCGTTGTTGTTGTTTTTTGTTTTGTTTTGCTTTGGTTTTTTGGGTTTTTTGTTTGTTTGTTGTTTTGTTTTTTTTGTTTTTGCTTTGGTTTTGGGTTTTCTGTGTTTTTGTTGTTGTTTTTTTCACAAGAGTATTTTCTACAAAATCAAAGAAGTTATGGCTGAACAGTGTGTGATTTTAGCGGTTCTTTAGTCTTGGGCATTAGCCATTTATTTCAGAAATGAACCCACAAAATCAGATCCCGGCATACACAACCCAGCCCCCACTCAAGCCTGTATGCCATATTTGTGCCCCTATCTCCCCACCCCCACCAGCTGTTATCCAACAGATGAGAGAGACCGGTGAAACCATAACCCCAGGCTTCACAACTCCTTCTCATGCTGTGTGTGCGGAAGAAATTTTATGCCTACAGGTCCCATCTTGTGTCCCACATGAGGACCCATACCAAGCTGAGGATCGGTGTGCCGTAGACTCCTTCGTAGGATCGACGAGAGAGTTCATTATCATCATCGTCGTCGTCGTCGTTGTCATCTCGTTGTTATCATTATCATCATCGTTGTTATCATTATCATCATCATTATCGACGTCGCCGTTATCGTCGTCATCATAACCATCATAATTACCGACGTCGTCGTTGTCATCTTCGTCATCGTTGTTATCATCATCGTTGTCGTAATCATCATCGTCGCCATCATCATCATCGTCGTCGTTATCATCATCAACATCATCATCATCTTTTTCTTTTCTTCTTGTTCTTCTTGTTCTTCTTGTTCTTGTTCTTGTTCTTCTTGTTCTTCTTGTTCTTCTTGTTCTTGTTCTTGTTCTTGTTTCTTCTTCTTCTTCTTCTTCTTCTTCTTCTTCTTCTTCTTCTTCTTCTTCTTCTTCTTCTTCTTCTTCTTTCTTCTTCTTCATCATCATAAATGTAATCATCATCATCGTGTGTGTGTGTGTGTGTGTGTGTGTGTGTGTGTGTGTGTGTGTGTGTTGTGTGTGTGTGTGTGTGTGTGTGTGTGTTTGTTTTCTTGGGTGGTGTGTGTGTGTATGTGTGTTGTGTGTGTGT
>JAPXFY010000012.1:11169029-11171529 GCA_030674185.1 Monoplex corrugatus
ATACACATTCATACACATACGTACATACATACACATACACACACAATAACACACACACACACACACACACACACACACACAAACACACAACACACACATACATTAATACAATCATATACACAGACAAACAGGCACCTCGCAGATAATAATATCAAATAATCTTTTTGTCTAAAAGAGGAGGAGGGGCAGGAGAGGGGATATTCACAAAAAACAATGGAGATGAAAGAAAGATCTAGAATGGAAAGGAGATTGAACAAAAAAATTGAAGATAAAAATATAGAGGGGAAGGAAGGAGATACGACAAAAATGTGAAAAAAAAATAAATAAATAAAAACGAGAAAAGCCAAAAATGGCACTTTATTAATAAACGCATTATACACTCCATATCACCAAGCCCACATTTAGCCAAAGGAGCCCACGAGGCAAAGTGAGCACATTGACTGCTCAAGGCTTTTTTTTTTTTTTGTATATCCCCCTGGTCCCTTCCCTCTCTGTCCCCTGTCTCTCTCTCTCTCTCTCCCTCTCTTTCTCTGTCTCTTCTCTCTACTGTCTCCTTCTCTCTCTCCCTTCTCTCTTCTCTGTCTCTCTCTCTGTCTCTGTCTCTCTCTCTCTCTTTCTGTCTTCTCTCGCTCTCCTCTCTCCTCTTCCTCTCTCTCTCTCTTCTCCTCTCTCTGTCTCTCTCTCTCTTCTCTTTTCTCCCTCTCTCTCTCTCTCTCTCCTTCTCTCTGTCTCTCTGTCTCTCTCTCTCTGTCTGTCTCTTGTCTTTCTCCTGTCTTCTGTCTCTCTCTCTCTCTCTCTGCTCTGTGTTTCTCTCTCTCCCTCCTCTCTCTCTCCCTCCTCTCTCTGTCTCTCTCTCTCCTCCCTTCTCTCTCTCTCTCTCTCTCTCTCTGTCTCTCTCTCCCTCTCTCTGTCTCTCTCTCTCCCTTCTCTCTCTCTCTGTCTTTCTCTCCCTCTCTCTCTCTCTCTCTCCCTCTCTCTCTCTGTCTCTCTCTGTCTCTCTCTCCCTCTCTCTCTCTATGTCTCTCTGTCCCTCTCTCCTCTCTCTTCTCCTGTCTCTCTCTCTCCTCCCCTCTCCTCTCTCTCCTCTCTCTCTCGTGTCTTCTCTCTGTCTCTCTCTCTCCCTCTCTCTCTCTATCTCTCTCTCTCTCTCTCCCCCTCTCTCTCTCCCTCTGTTGTCTCTCTCTCTCTCTCTGTCTTCTCTCTCTCTCTCTCTCTCTCTCTCTCTCTCTCTCTCTCTCCACTACCACAGCTGCATATTCCTCAAAAGTTAGTAACTATCTCTTCACCACCACCCCTTCCCTGATCAGTGAGGAAGGACTGCACTGAACACGTCCACGCTGAACCACCCTCATCCCACCCTACCCCACCCACCCCACTCCCCACCCTCAAGGCATCAAAGGCAACCGAGCGCATAAGATTAGCGTAAATCCCTCGGGTAGGGGTAGCCAGTTCGCCTTGAGAGTTTGCAGGCAAAGGCCTTCCAGTGCCACCCACGTACCCTACCCCCTTCCTTTTTGGTGACGTGTCTGTAGAGGGCCTGGGGCACCCGTAAATTATCCTCCTTGGCTCCACTGCTTGTATATATGGTTTTTAACTCTTTCATACTTATTCTGCTTACTAGTGCTTCAAATCGTCCTTCACACACACACACGCCGCTTTTTGAATGAAACTGTTAAGCAGTGGTCTGTGTGTGCGAATGCATCGCTATTTGTGCTTAACGGTGAGCATGCACAGGCATAACTGTCAGATTAGCACTTTTTTGTGTGATATTATGTATGTGTTTGTCTCTTTTTTTAACTTGTATGATTTAATATTTATAATGCAGGCTTTTACATTCATTGTTCCCGGAATTTTAGTTGATTTTACTGTAAATATTGAACATCATTTTGTGGACGTTCATTGTAACAAGATTTTTAGTCTATTTCGTTGTATTATGAATATGAATGAATATGAATAAAATGCACGCATGCATTGAGATACTCTTTCCCTCCTTCCTTTAACGCTAGCCACCACAGCTGGTCGGCAGGGTGAGGGAGTGACTGACTGTTAACCTTTTAGCATCCTGTCCACCAGGATCCTCTATTGCCAACCATGCTAGCAAAGCAAAAACTTTAACCCTTTGACTCCCTCACCCTATCCACCAGCTTCCTGCAGGAAGCTGTGGATATGGTGAGGGAGTCAAAGGGTTAAGTTTTTTGAAGTTGTGGATAAGGGTGCGGGAATCAAAGGGTTAAGCAACTTGGTGGACAGGGTGAGCGAGTGAAAGATTGGCCATGAAAGTTGGTGGAGGCTAGTGAAAGTTCATTGGCAGAGTAAGGGAATGAAAGGATAAGGAAGCTGGTGGACAGGGAAGGGGATGGAAAGGGTTAAGATAACTGATGGAGGCTGATGAATAGTGAGAGTCAAAACTGATGGAGGCTGGTGAATAGTGAGAGTCAAAGGGTTAAGGAAGGTAGTGAACAGGGTAAGGAGTGAAATGGTTATTCAAGGAAGCTGGTGG
>JAPXFY010000012.1:11176529-11184029 GCA_030674185.1 Monoplex corrugatus
CAAGTGTGACTGCCCGCGTTCAAGCAAACAGGAACCAGACAAAAACACGAAAAAAGAATAAGAGCGTGTATTTAATACAACAAAACAGGACAGGCGCAAATTTTGGGGCCAATTAGCCTTTGTCAAGCGTAAGATCACAAACAAACAAACACCAGATACAAAAAGTAGGGAGAAAAAGACAAACTTCCCTGCCGCTCTGTCTAGTGAGAGAAAGCAGGGAAGTTTCAGTCTTTTTCTCCTGATTTTGTATCTGGTGTTTGTTTGTTTGTGATCTTACGCTTGACAAAGGCCCCGAAAATTCGCGCCTGTCCTGTTTTGTTGTATTAAATACGCGTTCTAATTATTTTTTCGTGTTTTTTTTTCTGGTTCTTCTTAATTGTGTGTTTATGTTTCTTTGTAAACTGACAGTTGTAAGAAACTTTGGGGACAACCGGACAGCAGAAGGTCCTCAGAGGAGACATCCCCGTCAAGTAAGTGTTATCGGCCCTTAACTCCTGACACTCTAAGGGGGCTGGGCCGTATTCAGGTCATGATTCCTGGATGCCGAGTCTGCTATCGACATTTCTTAAAAATGTTTCTTTGTAAACTGATAGCATTCTATAGATATGTGTACATCTTTTGTGACAATAGCTGATGACTTTCATATATGTCATGGTTCAAAGTTTGTGATGTGATTATGACCATGGTTTGATAATGATACATGTATATGTTCTTGCTTAAAACTTAATCAAACCAAATTTGAGAAGAAAAAGGTTAAAAAAATGAAAATCATTGTGACAGTAACATGAATTGACGTCTATTTCTGTTGCCGTATTGTTTTTCATGTGTGTTCATTGTAAGTAAAAAAAAAAATGGAAAAAAAAGTTTTGATAACATATTATTGTAACAAATCGCTGAAAACTGTCCACAAATATCTCTAAGATTTCAACATTTGTTACAACAGTAGGCAAACAAATTACATCAAAACTACGCCAGCACAAAATTGTCTAGTAAAAAAAAAACATTTCCAAATTACCCAGTAACAGAAACAATCAGGAAAAACCTTTCATGGCACGTAACTGATCCTGACGAAAAATAGAAAGGGAAAAATCAGACGTATAAAAACTTTTCAAACAAACTCTTTGATCCAGTTTTAGTTTTCGCTGACCTCCAAAGTCTACACTGACTCTCTTCTCTCCCCTAGGGAATGGGGGGGAGGGAGGGAGGGAGGGGCGGCGACAACAGACAGCGATTTGTCTCGGAGGTAATGACGGCGGCCCCTTTAACAGTGGTTTCTCTACGTTGCACAAGATATTGGGTCGGACACACGTCAGCAGCTGAGTAAAGGGCAGTTTAATCGAAAGTGACGGGCAAATGTAAGCTCCATCTTAATGCTCATCCCCCCACGTCAAGTCAGGAGGAAACCTTCGTCTCTCGGAGGAATATTGTGTTGACATACGCTTTTCCAATCCGCAGCCCGCTTCCTGAGCCAGGAACAATTGTTTTTCAACCCCTCTGTCTACCGGATGTGACGCAAAAGCAACAACTGCGCGCGCCGCGTGTTTTGCTGTGACCGCGGACAGGGTCTAATGGCGGTTTGATTTGCTCCAGTGTTTCAAACCAAATTAAACTTTCAGGAAAGCTTGCCGACCATCCATTAGCCCGGCGGAAGGAGACGTCTCAACTGGAGAACTATGTCGTGACGCGGAAGTATTGCCTGCGTCGCTTGTCGCTCATTGTTACGGCGGCTACCCAGGCGTAAACAGGCCTGCGGGCCATCCAAAATAGTGCGCATGTTCCATCCTTTGGCGTTTGGCCCCGGCCTGGTCTGTCCCTGTTGTCCATGATGGAGTTTCTCTTCGCACTGAAAACCGCCGCTAAAAAAAATATAGAGTTTTAACCCTTTGACTCCCTGACTCCACCCACCCACTTTTCACCAACTTGAAGCTGTTGGGTGGTGTGAGGGAGTCAAAGGGTTAAGTTAACTAACTGATGACACAGCCACTTAGAAAAGTTTAACAGCCTCGGGCGTGTGAACTCTTTTGCAACTCTTCTTCTCCACTCTCGCTCCCCTTTCCTTCTCTGTGCTGTGTAGACAACTGCATGCATATCCAGAAAAAAATGCTGCAGCCAGGTGGGTTAATTTAAAATGATGGTATTGTCTGTCTTGTAATCTCTCTCTTTCTCTCTCTCTCTCTCCTTTTTTTTTTTTTTTTTTTCTTCTTCTTTTTTTTTTTTTCTTCTTTTTAATTGAAAGAGGAAATTTCAATTTCAGTGTTTGAGTTTCTCAAGATCGCGTCTCCACGCTCGGAAAGAATTCCGTACAAACATGCATTGCTGCCACAGATGCCATGGAAAGGAGAAGACATATAATAATCTTGGCATAAGTCTTAATTCATACGCTTTAACACGATCTTGAGGTCTTGCCTGGTGTATGGGATCTACGTCTATCTTTGTTTCAATCTGTCTTTGAAACAACTTGTGCTTTGCTGTTGTGAAACGTATATCTCGGGATCTATGTCTGTCTTTTTGTTTCGATCTGTCTTTGAAAAATAAAAAAAAATTAAGCTGTGCTGTTGTGAAATGTGTATCTCCATGTGCAATGTTCCATAAAAATTTAAAAAAATACCATGGAAATGGAGGAAAACACATCCAGCCTCATAGTATGAATTGTCTACACCAACTTCTTATACAATATCATAGAAACCCAACCTCCAACATCACGACCCACTGACAGCTCCTATCCACTTACCATCACAATATCGTCCCTGTCACCATAATTCCCTGACCCCGTCCTAAACCCTGATCAGGAAAGATATTCTGGCCACCAGATTCTTTCTCACTGTCTCTCCAGTTGTCCTTTCGGTATGCTTAAAGTTTGTTTGATTCCCTGGTTAAGGAAAAGCCTGAACACTTTCCATTCCAGTTTGCAGAAGTCTGTGCAATGTTGTTGGGGTTTTGTGTGTGTGTGTTGTGTGTGTGTGTGTGTGGTGTGTGTGTTGTGGTGTGTGTGTGTGTGTGTGTGTGTTGTGTGTGTTGTGTTGTGGTTGTGTGTGTTTTTGTGTGTGTTTGTGTGTGTGTTTGGTGTGTGTGTTGTGTGTGTTGTGTGGTGTGTGTGTGTTGTGTGTTTTGTTTGTTGTGTGTTGTGTTGGGGGTGTTGTGTGTGTGTGTGTGTGTGTGTTGTGTGTGTGTGTGTTGTGTTGTGGTGTGTGGTGTGTTTGTGTGTGTGTTGGTGTTGTGGTGTTGTTGTGTGTGTGTGTGTGTTTGTGTGTGTGTGTGTGTGTGTGTGTGTTGTGGTGTGTGTGTGTGGTGGGGTTGGTGTGTGTGTGTGTGTTGTGTGTTGTTGTTGTGTGTTGTGTGTTTTGTGTGTGTGTGTTGTGTGTGTGTGTGTGTTTTGTGTGTGTGTGTGTGTGTGTTGTTGTGTGTTGTGTGTGTGTGTGTGTTTGTGTGTGTTGTGTTGTGTTTGTTGTGTGTGTGTTGTTGTTTTGTTGTTTGTGTGTTGTTGTTGGTTGTTGGTGTGTGTGTGGTTGTTGTTGGTGTTGTTGGTTTTGTGTTTGTTTGTGTTTGTGTGTGTGTGTGTTGTTGTGTGTTGTGTTTGGTTGTTGTGTGTGTGTGTTTGTGTGTGGTTGGTGTTGTGTTATGTGGTTTTTGGTTGTGTGGTGTGTTGTTGTGTTGTGTGTGTGTTGTGTGTTGGTTGTTGGTTTGTGGTTGTTTGGTTGGTTTGGTTGTGTTGGTTGTGTGTGTTGTTTGTGGTTGGTTGTTTGTTGGTTGTTGGGTTTGTGGTTGTTGTGGTTGTGTTGGTTTTGTGGTATGTGTGGTTGTGTTGTCTGTGTGTTTTTGTGTTGTTTTTTTCTTTATTGGTTGCTTGGTTGGTTTTTGTGTTGGTGTTGTTTGTGGTTGTTTGGTTGTTTGGTTGGTTGTTTGGTTGGTTGTTGGTTGTGGTTGGTTGTTGGTTGGTTGGTGGTTGGTTGGTTGGTTTTTGGTTTGGTTGGTTTGGTTGTGTTGGTTGTTGGGTTGGTTTTGGTTGTTGTTGTGTTGGTTGTTGGTTGTTTGGTTGGTTGGTTTGTTGGTTGTTGTGTTGTTGGTTGTGGTTGGTTGTGGTTGTTTGGTTGGTTGTTGGTTGGTTGTTTGGTTGGTTGTTGTTGTGTTGGTTGTTGGTTGTTGGTTGGTTGTGTTGCTTGGTTGTGGTTGTTGGTTGTTGGTTGTTTGGTTGTTTGTTGTGTTGTTGTTGGTTGTTGTTGCTTGGTGGTTGGTTGGTTGGTTTGCTTCTGGTTGGTTGTTGGTTGGTTTGGTTGGTTTTGCTTGTTGTTGGTTGTTTGGTTGTTTGGTTGTTGGTTGTTGTTGCTTGTTGCTTGCTTTTGGTTGTTTGGTTGTTGTTGGTTGGTTGGTTTTTGGTTGGTTGGTTGCTTGTTGTTGGTTGTGGTTGGTTGGTTTTGGTTGTTGGTGTTGGTTGTTGGTTGGGTTGGTTGTGTGTTGGTTGTTGTTTTTGGTTGGTTGGTGTTGGTTGCTTGGTTGGTTGGTTGGTTGTTGTTTGGTTGTTTGGTTGTTTGTTGGTTGGTTGGTTGTTGTTGCTTGGTTGCTTGGTTGGTTGCTTGGTTCTTGGTTGGTTGCTGTGCTTGGTTGCGTTGTTGGTTGGTTGTTGGTTGTTGGTTATTGGTTGATTAGTTGGTTGTTTGATTGGTTGCTTGGTTGCTTGGTTGGTTGTTTGCTTGGTTGGTTGCTTGGTTGGTTGGTTGGTTGGTTGGTTGGTTGTTTGGTTGTTTGGTTGTTTGGTTGGTTGCTTGGCTGCTTGGTTGTTTGGTTGTTTGGCTGGTTGTTTGGTTGTTTGGTTGGTTGTTTGGTTGCTTGGTTGGTTGTTTGGTTAATTGTTTGGTTGTTTGGTTGTTTGGTTGGTTGTTTGGTTGTTTGGTTGGTTGCTTGGTTGCTTGGTTGGTTGTTTGCTTGGTTGGTTGGTTGGTTGGTTGGTTGGTTGGTTGTTTGGTTGGTTGTTTGGTTGCTGGTTGGTTGTGCTTGGTTGTTTGGTTGGTTGCTTGGTTGGTTGTTTGCTTGGTTGGTTGGTTGTTTGGTTGGTTGCTTGGTTGCTTGGTTGCTTGGTTGGTTGTTTGCTTGGTTGGTTGGTTGTTTGGTTGTTTGGTTGGTTGCTTGGTTGTTTGGTTGTTTGGTTGGTTGCTTGGTTGCTTGGTTGTTTGGTTGGTTGTTTGCTTGGTTGGTTGGTTGGTCGGTTGTTTGGTTGGTTGCTTGGTTGTTTGGTTGGTTGGTTGGTTGTTTGCTTGGCTGGTTGGGTTGTTTGGTTGGTTGCTTGGTTGCTTGGTTGCTTGGTTGGTTGTTTGCTTGGTTGGTTGGTTGTTTGGTTGGTTGGTTGGTTGCTTGGTTGTTTGGCTGGTTGCTTGGTTGCTTGGTTGCTTGGTTGCTTGGTTGGTTGGTTGATTGGTTGGTTGGTTGGTTGGTTGCTTGGTTGTTTGGTTGGTTGCTTGGTTGGTTGCTTGGTTCGTTCGTTGGTTGGTTGGTTGGTTCGTTCGTTCGTTCGTTCGTTTCTTTCTTTCTTTATTTATTTATTTATTTATTTATTTCAGATTTTCCGAAATCAACCCAAGAGAGACAGACTCCTACTCACTTTCCATCTCAGTGTTCCAATGATGGAGGTGCCAGTGTTTCATAGGCTCCCGTTCCTCTTTCCATTTCAAGATCTTACCAGCGCAAACGGACAGGTTTTTACACATGGCGAAAGAGTCGCCAGATAACTGCTCGCAGATTTGGGTGGAGCGCATATGGGAGTGTCCCACTGCGAAGAGTCCTTCTTGAACAAACTCTCATAGCCCAGAGACAGAAAGAAAGGAACATACAGGACAGACAGTGGACAGACAGAACAAACTCTCTCTCTCTCTCTTTCCTTTTTTTTCTTTCTGTCTCTGTCTGTCTGTCTGTCTCTGTCTCTGTCTCTCTCTCTCTCTCTCTCTCTCTCTCTCTCTCTCTCTCTCTCTCTCTCTCTCTCTCTCTGTCTTTCTCTCTGTCTGTCTTTGCCTGTCTGTTTCTCTCTCTCTGTCTGTCTCTCTTTCTCTTTCTCTCTGTCTGTCTGTCTCTCTCTCTGTCTGTCTGTCTCTCTCTCTCTCTCTCTCTCTCTCTCTCTCTCTCTCTCTCTTTCTCTGTCTGTCTGTCTTCTCTCTTTCTCACTGTTTGTCTGTCTCTCTCTCTTCTCTCTCTGTTTGTCTGTCTCTCTCTTTCTCTCTGTCTGTCTGCCTCTCTCTTTCTCTTTGTTTGTCGTCTCTCTCTCTTCTCTCTGTTTGTCTCTCTCTCTCTCTAACTGTCTGTCGTTTTTGTGTGTGTGGTGTCCTCTCTCTCTCTCTCTCTCTCCTCTCTCTCTCTCTCTCTCTCTCTCTCTCTCTCTCTCTCTCTCTTCTCCCTCTCTCTTTTATCATTCCTTCTCTATGTCTCAAACACACATACTTCTTGTTATATACATAAAAAGAACACATCATCCTTTCAAGCAATTTGATTTCATCTGTTTATTTATTCATGTATGTAGAGCGGCATGTACAGCATTCTGGATAAACAACCGTTTGTACAACGTATTGTGTACATGTACACAGCATGGTCATACTTACATACTTATTGTACATTGCAGTATGAAGTGCCTCGTGTGGTGTCAGTCTTTACAAAAAGATATTGTACTTCTGTGTAACATCTCTGGTTTTGAATTGGCTTGGACACAATTTGTCTCTTCGTCTCTCTGTCTCTGTCTCTCTCTCTCTCTCTGTCTCTCTGTGTCTCTCTCTCTTTCTCTGTCTCTCTCTCTTCCCCCCCTCTCTCTCTCTCTCCCTACCACGCCCCACTCTCCCTCTCTCTCTCTTTCTCTCTCTTATTCCTTCTCTTCCTCTCAAACATACTCGCACGCGCACACGTTATGTTATCGTTAACTATTTATTGTATAATGAACATAAAAGTTGCACTGACAACACACACACACACATAGAGGCGCGCGCACACAGACACAAAGACACACAAAGATAGACACAGATACACACAGACACACATAGATACACACATAGACACAGACACAGACACACACACACACACATACACACAACACACACACACACACATACACACACACACACACACATACACACACACACACACACACACAACACACAACACACACACACACACACACACACACACACACACACACACACACACACACACACACACACACACACACACACACACACACCATTCACTCGATTTTTCGATCCACTGCATTGTCACTTTCACTCTGATTAAACTCTTTACTTTAATCAAAGAACATAACTCTTGAGAGTCACGAAGAAATTATTTCCCATGTTGTAGAACTTCTCAAATCAAACACAGTTTGCGCTACCCATTCAGCTAGCATAGAAGCAAATACAAAGCAGAGAAACCGTAAGCTCAGAACGCTCCTCACAGAACACTCTTTAATTTATATTGGCATACTTCTTCATTCACCAAAGATAACAGTGTAGGGGCATCCTGGAGTTATGACTT
>JAPXFY010000012.1:11201529-11204029 GCA_030674185.1 Monoplex corrugatus
TTATCATTATTATTATTATTTGCTAATATTTTTATAATTATTATTACTATCATTCTTGCTGTGTTGTTGTTGTTGTTGTTGTGTTAATGTTGTTGTTTAGTCATTACCTCTACTTCAGATAGCTACTTTCATATAATCAGTCAGCGCTTTTTAATAAGCCATTACATTGTTTATATCTGTTTTGATTAATTAACAAACATACTGTTTTAGGTAGTCACTTTTGTAATCATTCAGTCACACTTTGTTTCACTACCTGGTATTTTCTTACTATTGAACAAATGTTTTTAATTCAACTGAGGCATTTTTATAAGCGACTAAATTGTTTTCCTTCAATAATAATTATTGTACTCATATTTTCATTCAACCAATGTATTATAATTTAATCATTCGGTGACTGTATTGGTTTCATTATCTGATAATTATTGAATTCATATTTTGATTCAACCAGTGCGCAATATTTAGCGACTATTCTGTTTTACAATACAATACAATATTTTATTTGTATAGCGCAAAATCTTGATAAAAATCAAATCTAAGCGCTAAAACAGACACACATGCACGCACACACACACACACACACACACACACACACACACACACACACACACACACACACACACACACACACACGCACACGCACACGCACACGGCTAAAATGGGGAGAAAGAATAAAAGCAATGGAAAATTATAGCAACAATAAAAAGAATGATAATGACAATAATGATATTATTATTACCACTGATAGTACTACTTCTCACCTGTCTCACATGTCGGCGTCACCGGGTTCAGTGTTGACCGCTGCACTCTTTGACACCGCCATTCCCCTCCAAACGAGCCTGTCTTGACTTTTGTAGACAACTTCTTGAATATTTAGGCCACTGATGTTGGTTATGTTCTCGATGTATGTGACTGGAGGTCTGCCTTTCTTCCTTTTTGCCACTGTTTTTCCTTGAATAATGGTTGCCATGAGGTCCGTGTTCTTGTTGCGTGACACATGGCCAATGTATTTTAGTCTTCTCCTGTTGATGTCTTCTAATATTTTCTGGTGGTATCAAATTCTTCCAGAACACTTTAATCGGTTCTTCTATCTGTCGCTTTGACACATTGTAGACTACTACGTAACTGCACTACTACTACTATTACTTATAATAATGATAATGATAATAACACAATAATAATAATGATAATGATAATGATAATCATGATAATAAGTCTGTAACAAAATTACTTACAGTAATTATTATTATTATTATCATATTTGTTGTTGTTACTATTATTATTATTATTATTATTATTATTATTATTATTATATTATTATTATTATTATTATTATCATTATTATATTATCATTATTATTATCATCATCATTACTAGTAGTAGTAGTAGTAGTAATAGTAGTAGCTAGTGAGTAGTATATTATTACTGTTATTGTTCTGGTTCTTGTTAAAAATGATATTACTGTTACTGTTGTTATTATTTTTTACTACAATTATTTTTATTATCATTATTGTCGTTGTTGTTATGATTATCATTATTATCATCATTATGTCATTATAAAACAACCAATCATTCTTGCATATATCTAACCAACATGATTGTTTACATTAATAAAGCAGTGGGGGGGGGTTGTTTTTGGTTTTTTGTTTGTTTGTTGTTGTGTTTTGGGGGGGTTATCAAAACACGTTTGTAATAATCAGGAATGAGGGTTTTATTGTTTTGTTGATGTCATTTATCTTTTTTTTTTTCTTGAATTTGAGGTTGTAATATTTTTGTTGATGTATGTTTCTTTTTTTTTTTCTGAATTTGAGGGTTTTATTTTTTGTTGATGTCATTTTCTTTTTTTTTTCTTTTGAATTTGAGGGTTGTAATATTTTTTTGTTGTATGTTTTTTCTTTTTTTTCTTTGAATTGGGTTTTTTTTTTTGTCTTTCTTTTCTTTGTTTTGTTTTGTTTGTTGTTGTTTTTTTTTGTTTTTTTTTTTTTTTTGTTTTTTTTTTTTTTGTTTTCTTTTCTTCTGTTAGATTGTGCTGGTTTTTGTTTTGTTTTGTTTTGTTTTGCTTTTGTTTTTTTTGCTTTTTGCTTTTTTTTTTTCTTACATCAAAAGTGATAAATTTACAGTATCTGCGTTGAATGTTCTGGAGCCCGTCGTAAGACAAAAATGAGTATAGCGGATAAGAACCAATACCGATGCTGTGATGACTTCTTGGCAAAGCAAACGCTGTAGATTTCGATTAGTCAGTTGAGTTGTATTCCAAACCAGATTACATGTATTCGTTTTATCGATTCTTTTTGTTTCTTTTGTTTCGTTTCGTTTTCGTTTCGTTTTGTTTTGTTTTGTTTTGTTTTGTTTTGTTTTGTTTTGTTTCGTTTCGTTTTGTTTTGGTTTGTTTGGTTTGGTTTGGTTTTGTTTGTTTGGTTTGTGTCTTCTTAACTCTTGATCAAAGTGATGAGTGAGTGAGTGATGTGAGTGAGTGAGTGAGTGAGTGAGTGGTGGTGTGTTC
>JAPXFY010000012.1:11209029-11219029 GCA_030674185.1 Monoplex corrugatus
ACACACACATACACATACACACACACCCACAAACACACACACACACACACACAAACGACACACACACACACACACCACACATAAGAACACACACAAACACACACGCACGCACACACAAGCACACGCACACACATACACAAACTACAGACAAACACACACCACACACGCACACACACACACACGCAAACACACACACACGCACACTATACACACACACAGAAACACACACAAACATACACACACACATTCTCTCTCTCTCTCTCTCTTTTGTTTTCTTTTCTTTCTTTCTTTCTCTCTCTCACACACACAACACACACACACACACACACACACACACACACACACACACACACACACACAACAACACACAACACACACACACACACACACACTACACACAGACACACACACACACACACACACACACACACACACACACACACACACACACACACACACACACACAACACACACACACACTGATTACGTCTGTTAAAAACAAAAAACAAAAAAAGACCTGATCCAATGTAGATGTTTCCCAACGCTCGCAACAGATGTCCAATCTTTTGTCCAAGCAGGTCGTTATGCAAATCAGCGTGAAAAAATCCACAGTGCTCATAGAGAACAACGCGAAAAAGAGAAACCCGCAGGTTCAGGGGGGTCACCAACACCACTGCCATCACACACACACACCTCCTCCCCCTCCTTCAGTCTTTCTATCATCCCCACCCGTCTCCACCTCCTTTCCTCCCCCCCCCTTCCCACCCCTCCCTCCTTAGCTGAAGAGCAAATGTTGAAGATGAATCGAAGGTTGTGTGGCTTCGTTCCCCCCCTGTGAGGATGCCGGGGGCTCTTTCGGTATAAATAGTATCCCCATCCTCTGGAAATTCTGTGCTAGAGATTTATTCCTCTTTTCTGTCACTGTCTTTGTTTCTGCCTTGTTCCTTTGTTTTCTGTCATTTCTTCCTATTATTTTCTGCCTTGCTGATCCATTCACCTGTATGTGTTCGATAAAGTCTTACTTACCTTCTCTTAGGGTTGATAATTGGGTACATGTATTAAGTGTATTTTGGGCTCTAGGGAAATGAGATATGCCGAAGCAATTTTAGGTAATTTAGGCCGTTTTTGTATATGTTTTAGCGTCCTTAGTTATGTTTAAATTTGTGTTCAGATATGTTTTTTTACATACACACACACACACACACACACACACACACACAACACACACACACACACACACACACACACACACACACACAACACACACACACACACACACACACACACACACGATAAATTGGACGTATTGGTCAACGCCAGGGGCATCTCCTTAGATTGTGTACGCGAATGCATTGATATGTGTACTTAGGTTGGTTGTTTGTTTTTTTTCCCAGTCGAAGTATTGTGTATGTTTTGAAACAGGTCATAGTCCTGATATGGCTCTACGCAGTCGGCTGGGTTTTAAACAAAAACTAACACACACAAAATAACAGTGTGGCTTCGATGACAGAGCCCTGGACTCAAGATCTCATGTCTTAAGTTCAAATCCGACCTGCAGCACAAGACTTGGCCTGTTGAAGCTTTCAAATTACGTTGGCTGAGTACTTAAAACATTTCTTGTGAAATGCATCATTTTTAACCGAAATAGAAATGTATGGCTCAAACTATGCATTACAGAAATGTAATGGCAATTTATTTTGGAAATTCACTTTTGTGGCATATAATAGTTTCTGCAGAAATACAGAACACTCAAACTATGCATTACAGAAATGTAATGTCATCTTATTTTGGAAACACAGTTTTATAGCATTTTATAGTTTCTATAGAAATATCGTTCATTCAGTTTATGCGTTACAGAAATGTAACGGAAATTTATTTTGGAAACACACTTTTAAGACATGTAATAGTTTCTGAAGAAATATAGAACAGTCAAATTATACGTTACAGAAATGTAACGGCAATTTATTTTGGAAACACGCTTTTTAGGCATATAATAGTTTCTGTAGAAATACGGAACAGTCAAACTATGCGTTATAAAAATGTAACGGCAATTTATTTTGGAAACACATTTCATGGCATGTTACAGTTTCTATAGAAATACAAAACCATCTCCGACAGATTTACTCTCAGAACAGATTTCCTATAACGAAAAAAACATTGACCGGAAGTAATGTGATGAAATTTTAAAAATTGGATTGTAAAGAGATTTTATTGTATTGCATATTTTTAACCCTTTGACTCCCTCATCCTATCTACCAGCATCCTGAATTATCAGTCATGACAGCAAAGCAAAAACTTGACCCTTCCACTTCCTCACCCTATCCACCAGCTTCCAGCAGGAAGTTGGTGAATAGGTTGAGAGAGTGAAAGGGTTAAGTTTTTGCAAGTTACGGACAGGCTGCGGAAGTGAAAGGATTAAATGATAAGGATCATTTACGACACTTGACGAATTTAATACCAAAGACAGTAATATCGATAATTTTTTTCCTCATTTCGAGGTTGACAGCCAGAACCCAGTATCTCACACCTTTTGTCAATTTTCACTTTTTTATTCTGAACTGTTGCTTTTGATGTGATCTTTCACTTGGTGGACTTTGCTTTTGCCATGATATTGATTTTTGATCGGTTATCGATAAAACCAAAAATCAGTATCTCAAAATGTAGATATAGCCTCTCCCCAAAAACCCCGTTAAAAATCGTCTCCTGTAAACTATCAGAAAATCGAGATACTTGGTTCTGGTTGTCAGCCCTCGAATTTTTATTGGACGCAGAATGTCAATCAAGAAGTGCATACAAGAAACAAGAATTAACAGCAAATAGATGTACAAATGATCTTCCTACGGCTCTGAAAGTAATGTACTCCATACCTAAAGGACCACTGATATGATGTGATATTTTAACAAAGGTTGACGCACTTCCAAATTCATGTTCAAAATAGACAAACTGGGAATGAATATGCCATGGAGTGATAGCACAGGGGCATACAGGAGTCATGACCTGGATGCGGTCCGGCCCCCTCAGAGTGTCAGGAGTTAAGGGCCGGTAACACTTGTTTGACGGGGGTTTCTCCTCTGAGGACGTTCTGCTGTCTGGCTCTCCACAGAGTTTCTTACTACTACTATACATACGTCTAAATATATCAGACGAACAGATACAGATAAACGAATGCTGCAACAAAGTGATATACAAACATTTGAAAACGTACAAATAATAGACAAACAGATTTGATTAAGAAAATATTGTCTCCACCTAACTGATAGACGGCTGAGCATTTGGGCATTGACTAGGTGAGGTGGGGTCTGTCATGTGAGACGAGTTTACAAAGAATAGCTAATTGTGTTGTGATTCAGACCTTTAATTATTTATTTACTTTGTATTTATGTTCCTTTTTTGAAGGTAAGAGACACACATACACATGTCATTTACATGTAACCAAGATTATTCCAGTGGTAGGTTAATAAAACACCAGTATAAAATATAGACTAGGTAAAACATAGTCTAGGTAGGGCCTCAGGACCTGGCCAGCTCATGGGTTTATGTGCAGGCTTAAGGCATGTGCCACGGTCATCATACACGTGGCACCTGTGACGTTAGTGCATATGGAATTCGTTCCGAGCGCGGAGACGTCATCTTGAGAAACTGAAACTGAAAGACAAACAGATGGACGAACAAGCGTGAAATTCAATCACATTCATATGTCATGGATGACTGGATGCTGGTTTTAAAAATGGCGCCTCTTCTTTTTCCTGTCAATTAAACACGCGGTATTGTTTTTCTTGTCAAGTTATTCTCAATTCCTTTTTCATCACAAAAAGTCAATGCGTTGTTAGCCCACATTCGCTCGCAAGTTGGTGGACAGTTGCGACGACTGCTCTCTTATTCCGAGCAATTAAATACGCGTTCTTATTCTCTTTTCGTTCCAAGCTCGTTTCTTTTCCCCACATACAAAAAAAAAAAAAAAAAAAAAAAGGTTCGTCGTGAATCCACCTTTTGCTTGCAAGTTTGCATAACTGGAAAGGGAGCCCCAAAGTCTTTGACAGGCGTGGCGGGGGAAGGGGAAAGGGGGGAGGAGGGTGGGTAGGCGAGGGCCTGACTGGTGTGATTTCAGTACAGAGGGCCCGCATTCGGTGCTGACAGCAAGAGAAACTGAAACGACGTTACACGGTCTCTGTTTCGGCCTGGGCTCGGCATTGAGACAAGAGCGCCGTGCAAAAAAGAACCTGGCTTTTTTCGATTGCCTCCCTTTGTGTTCTCCCCGTCACTTCCACGTACTGTCCAAAAGGTGTTGTTTTTGTTTTGTTTTTGTTTGTTTTTGTTTGTTTTTCGTTGTTGTTGTTTTTTTTTTTGTTTGTTTGTTTGTTTTTTGTTCATTGTTGTTTTTTTTTTCCTTTTCATCTAAACAATGTCCTTCTCCGTTTTCTCATCATATATACATAAAATTGATAAAAAATAAAATGGAGGTGGGTGGGGGGAGGGGGCGCAGATCATTTTCTATAACTTGGAAAGGATGCCTGTCTCTCTCTCTCTCTCTCTCTCTCTCTCTCTCTCTCCTCTCTCTCTCTCTCTCTCTCTCCTTCTCCTCTCTCTCTCTCTTCCTGACACTCAGATCCGTATATATGAGCACACATACATACAGACACACACACACACCAAACACATATGCACACACATACACACATATTCACACACACACACACACACATACACACGCACAAACACAAGCGCACATACACACACATACACAGATAGATAGATAGATAGATAGATAGATAGATAGATAGATAGTAATAGATAGATAGATAGATAGATAGATAGACAGATAGATTGATAGATTGATAGATAGACAGATAGATTGATAGATTGATAGATAGATAATAGAATAGATAGATAATGTAGACAGACAGACAGACGGGCTGACAATGTGTCAATGCTACCTCCAAATCGATATTAGATTTTTAAAGGAGGGGAAACTTTAGACGCTCACCTGATAAACTTGATGAATAAATAGAAAGTGCACTCGTAAATAGATAAATAAACTGATAATTAAACGTGTGTGTTGTCAGCGGAGATTTTCTGTCTGGTTTTGTGTTATTTTTGTTTGTTATTTGGTTGGTTTTGCATGTTTGCTGAACTAATATCATCCATTCACACTGGTGTATTTACGAAACAGATAAACTCAATAGTAGAATTAGAACACGTACTGAATAAATTGTAACAAAACAAGATAGGCGAAGTTTTTAGCCATTTGGCCTTTGTCAAACATATACAAAAGACAACAAAGAATAAAATGCACAGCACTCGGCACAAAATACAGTAGACATCTTCTGTTGGACGATACGCTTGGAAAGTTAGTTACCTGTTTTTGTTGTTGTTGTTGTTGTTGTTGCTGCTGTTGCTGCTGCTGTTGTTGTTGTTTAGGGGTTGTTGTTTCTTTTTTTTTTCTTTTTTTTTTTGATTGTTTGTTTGTGTGTTTTTTTCTTTCTTTCTTTCTTTCTTTGTTTGTTTGTTTGTTTGTTTGTTTGTTTGTTTGTGTTTTTTGTTTGTTCGTTCGTTCGTTCGTTTGTTTGTTTTTGATTGTTTGTTTGTTTCGTTCTGTCTCTGTCTCTTTGTTTTCTTTTGTTTTGTTTGCTTGTTTATTTGTTTATTTGTTTGTTTGTTTGTTTGTTTTTGATAGTTTGTTTGTTTTTGAGTGTTTGAGTGTTTGTGTGTGTGTGTGTGTGTGTGTGTGTGTGTGTGTGTGTGTGTGTGTGTGTGTGTGTGTGTGTGTGTGTGTGTGTGTGTGTGTGTGTGTTTGTTTGTTTGTTCGTTTGTTCGTTTGTTTGTTTGTTTGTTTGTTTGTTTGTTTGTTTGTTTTTGATTGATTCTTTGTTTGTTTTGTTTGTTTGTTTGTTTGTTTGTTTGTTTGAAGACATCTGCACGACAAATATTAAGGCAGTGGGCTGTCTGCTGAGCTGGCAGGAAGGACCTGCTGTAGCAAATCATTTAGCGCTTGACAGCACAAACTAAAATACATTGCGTGACACAGCGAAGGGAGATAACAACATGTAACTCTCTACAGTCACGGAGTTATCTCATCCTGCTGACCACTTGAAAACTCTGGGTTTGAATTTTCTCTCAGTATAGCGGGAATTTTTCCGCCCCTCCACCTGTGGACGTTTACTTCTGTGCCAGGATCGGATTGATCAGTCACCTCCGGACACACTGACTCAAAGCAACTTCATGAAGCCGTGGTCATTGTCGACGACGACAGACGAACACCATGTGGGCTGAGGACTCAGCTGGGAAGATTTGGGATAACACAGTCAAGTCTCATTCCTTCCACGGTTGCTTCTCCGCTGATCCTTGCTAAACTTTTCTGAAGAACACCGTAGGTGCCTGTATCTCTTGGGCCTGGTAGGCGTTATGATGTATTTTGATATAAAGCGTAAATACGTCCTCTACTCCGACAGTCATTTATTTTTATTTGTTTGTTTGTTTGTGTTTCTATCCTGATAGCTATTTCTTTATTGTATTTATTTGTCTATCATTCATCTATCTATCTATCTATGTATCTATCTATCTATCTATCTTCTGTCTGTCTGTCTGTCTGTCTGTCTATCCATCTATCTATCTATCTGTCCGTCTATTTTTTTTTTTTTATTATTCATTCATTCGTCTATCTGTTTGTCTATCTGTCTATCTATTTATCTATTTAGCTAGCTAGCCAGCTATCAGTTATCTATCCATCTATCTTTTTACTTATTTATTTATTTATTTATTCATGTTTTTATTTGTTCATTCATTCATTTATCTATATATTTATTTATCTGTGTATTAATCTGTCTGTCTATTTATCTATTCATTTATTTATTCATTTATTTATTCATTCATTTATTTATTCATTTATTTATTTATTTATTGGTTTGTTTATTTATTCATTCATTGGTTTATTCATTTATTTATTTATTTATTTATTTAGTATTCATTTCAACAAATTACTCCAATTATTTCACTGTCGATCGTCATCATCTCATGTCAGTTTCAGTCTCAGTTTCTCAAGTTAATGTCTCCGTGCTGGGAATAAATTCCATATGCGCTGACGTCACTGATGCCATGTGATGGAGAAGATCTAAAAGATCATAGCATAAGTCATAAGTCTGCATGTAAGCCCTATGTGCCAGCAAGATAAGATTAATAATAAGACAAGAAAAAAATGCAATAACAACAAACACACAAGACACAAAACCAAACATAGCAGAACAAGCTTGGCAAAAACTGAAAACCATTTTTACCATTTTTGTTTTGCTCTCTTTCTTTTCTTTTTTTTCTTTTCTTATTTTTTTTTTCTTTTTTCTCTATGAACCAGAAAAAACACGAAAGAAGAATGTGAACGCGTATTTAATACAACAAGACAAGACAGCGCAAATTTTCGGCCAACTGGCCTTTGTCAAGCGTAAGATTACAAACAAACAAACACCAGATACAAAAATGTTGAGAAAAAGACTGAAACTTCCCTGTATTTTTGCTATCTGGTGTTTGTTTGTTTGTTTGTAATCTTACGCTTGACAAAGGCCAGTTGGCCGAAAATTTTCGTCTGTCTTGTCTTGTTGTATTAAATACGCGTTCTATTCTTCTTTCGTGTTTTTTTCTGGTTCCTTTTGCTTGAACGCGGGCAGTCACACTTGTTTTTGGATTTTTTTTTTTTTTTTTCTGTCATTATGACAATGAAAACGAGAGCCGTGCATTTTATTCTTTTAACACAAAAGTCGTTGTTTTGCTTTAAACGTACACCTTCAGGTTCATATTGCTTATAGCCCAACCGACTACTAGAGCCATATCAGGGCTGTACACCACGTTAAAAACGACACCCAAGTTTAAGCAAAAAGACAACAGTTGAAAACCAAGCTGCCATTACCTTTGCAGTCTAAAATGCAATTAAAGGAAAACATACTTAAAATCAGATCACTGAAATCTATTGATCTCTTGTAAAAACTGGAAAATTGCCTCTGGAGGGACATCTCTGAAGAGGGTTTTTTTTGTTGTTGTTGTTGTTGTTGTGTTTTTTTTGTTGTTTGTTTGTTTTTGGGTTTTTTTTGTTTTTTTTAATTGAAGAGTTTCGTGTAGTGCTTATGTCTCACATAGTGCAAATCCACGTATAAACGTATACCAAAGCAGATTAGAGGGTTTTTTCTTTCTTTCTTTCTTTCTTTCCTTCTTCCTTCCTTCCTTTCTTCCTTTCTTTCTTTCTTTCTTTTTTCTTCCTTCCTGTTCTTGCTTGTTTCGTCTTTGTTTCTTCTCTTTCTTTCTTTTTCTTTCTTTGTTTCCTTCCTTTCTTTGTTTCTTTCTTTCTGTTTTTCTTTATTTACTTTCTTTTTCAATTCGTTTGTTTTCCTTTCCCTTTTTTTTTTTTTTTTTGTTTTGTTTTTTCTTCTTTCTTTTTTTTTTTTTTTTTGTTTCTGTTTTTTCATTTCTTTTTTCTTTCCTTTGTTTGTTCATTTCTCTTTACTACTTTCTTTTGTCTTTTAATCATCCTTTCCTTTTTCTTTGTGTTGCTGGCCTGCTCAGCCTGAACTGTTGTGGAGGGCGAATGCTTCTTTCAATTTTTTCCCCCTTCCCCCCCCCTCTTTCTTTCTTTCTTCGTTCGTTCTTCGTTCATTTGTTTATACCTTTCTTTCTGTTTTTCTTTATCTATTTATTTATTTCTACTCGTTTATTTCCTTTCTAGTTTGTTTGTTAATGCTTGCTTTTCTTTTTTCTTTTTCTTTTTTCCTTTTCCTTTGCACATTTATAACTCTAGCATAATCTACCTTTCATTTTTTCTACAGTTTTAATTAATCCGTTTCGCTTTTCTGTTTGCATACATATACCATCCGATGGCCTAGCTAAATCAATCCTCCAGAAACTGTAAAGGGAGCTAAACGGAAGAGAGAAAACAGAAAAAGATGGGCTGACAGCATTGCAGAATGAAATGAGAAACTATTCGCAAAGACCCAGGCTTCGGGACACACAACACACACACACACACACACACACACACACACACACACACACACACACAACACACACACACACACACACACACACACACACACACACACACACACACAACGCAATCACACACACACACACACATACACACACACACACATACACATGCACACACACACATACACACATACACACACACATACACACACACATACACACACACACACACAACACACACACACACACACACACACTCACATACACACACACACACACACACGCAATCACACACACACGCAATCACACACCACACACACACACACACACACACACACACACACACACACACACACACACACACACACACACACATACACACCTTGCTGGTCCACACGTCTAATATCACTTATAGTGACAAGACGTCAAATCAAAGAACGTACGAACACACACACACCGTGGGGATGCCCGGGGCTCTTTCAGTATAAATAGTATCTCCACCTTTCGGAAATTCTGTGCCAGAAATTTCCTCTTTTCTGTCACTGTCTTTGTTTCTTTTTTTCCTCCTTTGCTTTCTGTCATTTCTTCCTATCATTTTCTGTCTTGCTGGTCCATTCACCTGTACGTGTTCGATAAAGTCTTACGTACTTTCTCTTAGGATTGATATCCAAAACAAGTGCGACTGCCCGAATTCAAGCAAACAGGAACCAGAAAAACAAAAATAGAACCAGAACGCGTATTTAATACACCAAGACAAGCTAGGTACATACATAAAGTGTATTTTTGGCTCTGGGAAAATGAGATATGCTCAAGCAATTTTAAATAATTTACGCCCGTTTTTATATATGTTCAAGTGTCCTTAGTTATGTTTAAATTTGTATTCAGGTTTGTTTTTTTTAATCCCCTGTGTGATAAATTAGACGGAGTGGTCAACGCCAGGGGCATCTCCTTAGATTATGTGCGCGGCTGCATTAATATGTGTGCTTAATTTTCTTTTCCTTTTTCTTTTCTGTTAAAATATTGTATATGTTTTGAA
>JAPXFY010000012.1:11229029-11231529 GCA_030674185.1 Monoplex corrugatus
TTACAATGTGATGATGATGATGTCGATGAGGATGATAATCATGATGCTGTGGAGCTCCATCTAGGATTGAGACTGTGTGGTGGGACTGAAACTCTACGCTAACTGTCATAAGATATCCTGGCGTCAACCAGGCCCGAGAGATACAGACACCTGCGGTGTTGGTCAGAAAATTTGAGCAACACCCTCAATGACGCATCCGTGAAGTGGATGAGACTCGACTGTGTGGTTCCAGTCTTCCCAATGAGCCCACAGCACGCCCATCTCTGGGCAGGAGCCGGTTAGAGCCGAAAAATCCCACAATGATTTTTGAAGGGACTTGATGGGGATTCGAACCCACAACCTTTCAGTCGGTAGTCCGTTTTGCTAACCACTACACCACGGCGACTGGTGAGACATCAGATCTTGAGTCCAGGGTTCTAAATCAAGAACTAGCCAGCCGGCTCTCAAAAACAACATCTTCAGCTCTGGTCTTACGTTCATTAATTCACATTTGTATTCATAATTCACTGTTCTTGGGCAATTCTGTCTGTATTAAAAGGACGGCTGGGCGGCGAAAATTGTATTCTTTGTCAATAAAATTGCTTTCGTTAACCCTCTGACCCCCACATCCTATCTATCTATGGCAAAAACTTAACCCTTTCAATCCCTCACCCAATCCACCAGCTTCCTCTTGCAGGAAGCTGGTGGATAGGGTAAGGGGGTGAAAGGGTCACTGCAGGAACCCTGTGGATAGGGTCAGGGAGTGGAAAGTTTAATGCAGGAAGCTGTTGGACAGGGTCAGGGTGTGAAAGGATTACTGCAGGAAGCTGGTGAATAGGGTGAGGGAGTGAAAGGGTTGAGTTTTTGATTTCTTATCGTGGCTAATAATGCAGGAAGCTGATAGATAGGGATAGGGAATCAGAGGTGGTAGACAGTGAGTGGGAGTCGGAGGGTTAACGGAGAACCTCACAATCACGAAGGAGAACGATGATCATACAAAACAACGTGGAAGTGCGAACATGTTAAGAGATTCTGGGAGATGATCGAAAAATTCCTGATATCAGCATACGTCACCTGTCATAAACTGAGAACGTCATTTTTCTTGTTTGGTTGGTGTTCTTCAAAATCATGCTGTTGTTTATGAAAGATCCTTTGGAGTAATATAAGCACAACGTTTCGAGCCCCAGGCTCTTTGTCAAGTGAATGAAAAGTGGTAAATGAAAGTGACGTGGAAAATAAAAGTGACGTGGAAAATGAAATGACGTGGAAAATAAAAGTGACGAGGAAAATGAAATGACGTGGAAAATAAAAATGGGCAAATTTCAGCAGTGTGGCAAAACACCAGAGACCGACAATACAGAAAATACATGGAAAACTGCATCATCCATCGACATGGGAACAGTCCAGCCGGCGGGCCTGAACATCCGAACTGCCGATACGTAGAGGTGCCTGGACCCTCTCCTTGTCCTACTAATCCCTACTGTTTCCCCCTCTTCTCCCCCTTCTTCTCCCCCACCCCACCCCCGGCCAGTACTGCTCTGTCATTTTTATTTTCCACGTCATTTCATTTTCCACGTCACTTTTATTTTCCACGTCACTTTCATTTAGGCCTACCACTTTTCATTCACTTGATAAAGAGCCTGGGGCTCGAAACGTTGTGCTTGTATTACTCCAAAGGATCTTTCACAAACAAACAACTTTTCAATGTTTTATGTTTTACCCTAAAGATCCAGCAGTCATATTTTGTTTTTATGCTGTTGTTGTTCTGTTCAGTAGATTTTAAAGTCCTGCCACTCTTATAGCATACGAGGAGTAGCAAAAAGAATTTTCGAAGAAGCCTTTAAAAATTGTAGTAGCATTGTGATATACCGGTGTTTTATTCGGTTCTCCTTGGATGGATGGATGGATGGATGGATGGATGGATGGACGGACGGACGGACGGACGGATGGATGGATGGATCGATGGATCGATGGATCGATGGATCGATGGATCGATGGATGGATGTAGTATGTAAGATTCATCAAAATTATGTGTACAAAGCAAGTATTTCATGTAGTATTACTTGTATGAAAAAACATGGTGTCGGTGCTTACGGAATATATTCCGATCGCTAAGACGCTATTTCAAGAAACCGGAACTAAAAGTGAATCAAATAAAATATAGATTAATTTGTAACAATAATATTAATAATAATGATAATAACAATAATAGTAATAGTATTCATAATATTCATCATAATATTCAAAATAATTATAAAGCAGTGAAGTAGCAACAGCAGTAGTAATAGTACTAGTAACAATAATATAAGATAATAATAATGACGATAATGAAGTAGTAGTTGTAGTAGTAGTAGTAGTAGTAGTAGCAGCAGCAGTAGTTGTAGTAGCAGCAGCAGCAGTAGTAGTAGTAGTATCAGTAGCAGCTGCAGCAGCAACAGTAGCAGTAGAAGTAGTAACAATAATAACGATAATAATATTCAGAATGACAATAATAATGATATATTCGTAGTTGTTGTAGTAG
>JAPXFY010000012.1:11246529-11249029 GCA_030674185.1 Monoplex corrugatus
TTTCCTCTTTTGTTGTTGTTGTTGTTACTGCTGTTGTTGTTACTGCTGTTGTTGTTGTAGCTGTTGTTTTGGCCATCATGCTTGTGGATATGAGTGTGTATGTATGAATGTATGTGTGTATGTCTGTGTGCGGGCATGTGGGTATGTGCATGCGTTTACTGTTATTTGTTATTCCATCTCTTATTTGTTTATTTATCTACATACTACTTCATTTTGTATTTATTTATTCATCTACTTACTTACTTACTTACTTACTTACTTACTTACTTACTTACTTACTTACTTACTTACTTACTTACTTACTTACTTACTTATTTATTATTTATTTATTTATTTACTCACTCACTCACTTACTTACTTATTTACTTACTTACTTACTTACTTATTTACTTACTTACTTACTTACTTACTTATTTACTTACTTACTTACTTACTTACTTATTTACTTACTTACTTACTTACTTATTTACTTACTTACTTACTTACTTACTTATCTATATATCATTAAGAAAATATTGTCTTCACCTAGTTGATAGATAGCTGAGCATTTGTGCATTGACTGGATGGAGGGGGGGGGGGGTCTGTCATGTGAGAAGAGTTTATACAGAATAGCTAGTCGTGTTGTGATTCAGACCTTTAATGATTTATTTGTTTACTTTATATATATATGTTCCTTTTTTGAAGGTAAGATACACACATACACATGTCATTTTTACTGGAAACAGGATGTGTGAGTCTGTGAACAAAATACTCAGAAATTATGCAGCGAACTGGCCACTTATTATTTTCGGACTGGGAGTGGGACTAACCTCGAGATATCAGAACAACACATATCATGTATAATTATGTAACCAAGATTATACAATACCAGTATAAAATACAGACTAGGTAAAACATAGTCTAGGTAGGACCTCAGGACCTGGCCAGCTCATGGGTTTATCACCATCATCATCAAGTGCCCTGTCGCTAGGTGTTGGCGATCATGACCCTCCATATGTATCTGTCCCTTGCTGCTGCAAGGGTTTATGTGCAGGCTTAAGGCTTGTACCATGTGTGTGTGTGTGTCTTGGCAGCAGTAGCCCAGGCAGTTGATCCGTATTCCATCACAGATCTGACAGCTCCTGTGTACATCTGTGGAGGGTCTTGCCCTCAGCTTTCCAAAGTTTTTTTGCCGTTGGTGGATAGGGGTGCGGGAGTCAAAGGGTTAATTAAAGAGCTTGAGGGATAGAAGCAGACACACAGAAAGAGAGATCTTGTCAATTCCTGTCAATTTATGAAATAATCAAAAGCGAAGACAGGGAGTTGTAAGAGGGAAAAACTTATGGGTATGGGCTGTAGGTTGGTACATTTTTTCTTCTTTTTTATTCTTCTTTTTGTCTCTTCTTCTTTTTTCTTTTTTTTTTCTTTTTTCTCTTTCTTCTTTTTTTCTTTCTTCTTTTTCTTTTTTCTTTCTTCTTATTTTTTTCTTTTTTTCTTTTCTTTTTGTCTCTTTCTTCTTTTTTTTCTTTTTGTTTTTTTTGTGGGTTTCATTCGTAATTCATGACTTTAAAAAAAAAAAGAAAAGAAAAGAAAAGGGCACGCGTAACACGCAGTGGAGAGTTGAACCAAGGACAAGAGTTTGAATCCTGTACAGAGGTAATTGTCCAAACAACAAACCCTCATCCAGAACGGACCAAGAGCGCGTGCGAAAGGCGAAGGTGCCGGGGATTAAATCCTCACGGCCGTGCAGTGGGAACAGAAGCGTGGCGTTGTGTGCCTCTTGGGGGGGAGAATGGGGGGGCAGGCTTGGGAATGACCGTACGGCGCTAGGTGCATAGGACCAAGGGGTGAAGTTTGACACTAATGGTTTGCATGTTTACAGAGACAGGGCGACAAGTGAAACATTGTATGACGTGGCTTGTTATTTATCACTGCCGTCGATGACTGCTTCGCCGAAAACCTCATTTATTCAAAGCCTGACTGATAATAATAATAATGATAATGATAATAAGGATACGGCCTGGTGACAATCCCTTGCCTACGCCGCAGTCATTTTTAAGCCCCTCCTCCCCCCCCCCCCCTTTTTTTTTTTCTTTTTTTTTTTCTCTTTATTTTTTATACATGTATAAATAGGGAGAGGGTGTTTCATATTTACTGGAAACAGGATGTGTGAGTCTGTGAACAAAATACGTCAGAAATTATGCAGCGAACTGGCCACTTATTTATTTTCGGGCTGGGAGTGGGACTAACCTCGAGATATCAGAACAACACATATCATGTATAATTATGTAACCAAGATTATTCCAATGATAGGCTGATAAGATACCAGTATAACATATAGACTAGGTAAAACATAGTCTAGGTAGAGTCTCAGCACCTGGCCAAGCCCATGGGTTTTTATGTGCAGGCTTAAGGCTTGTGCCACGGTCACCATACACATGGCACCTGTGACGTTAGTGCATATGGAATTCGTTCCGAACGCGGAGACGTCATCTTGAGAAATTGAAACTGAAATTGAAAC
>JAPXFY010000012.1:11256529-11264029 GCA_030674185.1 Monoplex corrugatus
AACACAACACGAAGCAGACCCAAATTTTCGGCCACTGTCCTTTGTGCGGCGAATGCAAAAAAACACCAAAGCATAAATGCACAAAGCGGCATGGGGGGGGGGGGGGGGGACGGAGGGGGAGAGAGTACTCAACTTTGAACAGAGTTGAAATGCAGACACAAGACGAAAATACAGATTTGACAGAAAACGACGAGACATCACATGGAAACGACTTAATACGAAAACTCTGTAATAAGTTGTGTTTTTTTTTCCGGTTACTGTTTACTTGAAAGTGAGCAGTCGCACTTGTTTGATTTTTTTATTTAAAAATTGTTTCAGAGAAGATGATTGAATCTATACGTTTAAATATTGTTTTACAGAATCTGGTGATTAACATACATGTTTAAATATAGATTCAGAGGAAGTGGCGATTGAATCTATACGTTTAAATATTGTTTCCGAGAAAATGATGATTGAATGTATGTTTAAATGTTGTTGTAGAAACAATGTCTTCTATGTATTTCATATTTTCAAACAACGTTTATGGTGCACAGAAGAATGTATGTGTTTGTAACTTGCTGTTGCACCTGACATCAACTTCTCTTATTTAGATAACAAAGTCGTCTTTATCCTTATCCTTATCTTTCTTATCCTTATCCTCAGACCACCGGGTCGATCTCAGGTAGTCTCTGATGTCTTTTAAAGAAGACGGCGAGACAAGGTCTGTCACTCAGATTGGCTCCACGACTGAGCGACTGCTACCGAAGGCAGAATCCTTAACAAGTCGAACCAGAACACTGTTGAACTTCACCGAAGTGACCCAGCAACAGTGCAGGCAATACCCTGGTGGGTGGCCACATGGCAGCTTGACATCTCTGGCTCCCTGGGTTTCCTGGCACTTGGATATCAACTGCTTGGATTTGGGGTTGGTGGTGTGTGTGCAACCGAAATGAGTCGCGTGGGATCGACGCCACCGAGGGGGCGACAGAAGTTGCGGCAACGACAACAACAACAATAACAAAACAGCAATAACAACAACAACAGCAGCAGCAGCAATAACAACAACAACACAGCAATAACAACAGCAAATAACAACAATAACAACAACAACAGCAGCAATAACAACAACAACAATAACAATAAACAGCAACAGACAACACAACAACGGCAGCAATATACAAACAACACACATAACAACAAACAATAACAACAACACAGCAATAACAACAAAACAGCAATAACAACAACAAAACAACAGCTAACAACAACAAAACAACAGCAAATAACAATACCAGCAATAACAACAAAAACAGCACAAACAATAACAACAACAGCAATAAAACAACAACAACAACAGCAATAACAACAACAACACAAAAGTAAAAAAAAGAAAAGAGAAAGAAGAGGAAAGTCAAAATAAGTTGTGTGTGCTGCACTGTTACAAGACACAGCCGGCTGAATTTCATAATCACAAAACCGTTGTAAACTTTTCGGAAAAGCCAGAAACAAAAGTTATGATATGGCCACACGAATACAGCTAAAACGTTAACAGCCAAACAGCCATTGTTCCCCTCCCTCCCCCCTGCCCTCCTCCCTCCCCCCGTGGGGATACCGAGGCTTTTCGTTATAAATAGTATCCCCGCCTTCTGGAAATTCTGTGTTACAAATTTCCTCTGTTCTGTCTCTCTTGCTTTTTTTGTTTTGTTTTTTGTTTGTTTGTTTGTTTGTTTGCTTTTTTTTCCTCCTTTGCTTTCTGTCATTTCTTCCTGTCATGTTCTGCGTTGCTGGTCCATTCACTTGTACGTGTGCGATGAGGTCTTCCATATTTTCTTTAAGGATTGATAATTGGGTACATGTATTAAATGCATTCTTGGCTCTTGGGAGGTGAGATTTGCGGATGCCCGTTTTTACAAAAGTTTTTGTGTCCGTAGTTATGTTTAAATTTGTATTCAGGTGTGTTTTTTAAATCCCTGTGTGATAAACTGGACGGAGTGGTCAACGCCAGGGACATCTTCTTAAATTATCTCCACGAATGCCTTGATATGTGACTTAATTTTCTTTTCCTCTTTTTTTTTTTTTTCCTGTTGAAGTATGGTGCATGTTTTAAAATGGTTATAGCCCTGATATGGCTCTGCACAGTCGGCCGGGCTTTAACAAAACTAACAGTAACAGTAGCCATTGTTCATTAAGACCACAAGATACAGCTAAAACGTTACAGCATTGTCATTTGACCTCACGATATACTGAACATTAACAACATTATTCTATGATCCAGCATACAGCTAAAACGTTAACAGCCATTGTTCATTATGGCCATACGATACAGCTAAAAAGTTAACAGGCCATTGTTCATTATGACCACAGCATACAGCTAAAACGTTATCAGCCATTGTTTCATTATGACCACACGAATATAGCTGAAACATTAACAGACATTTTCATTATGATCACACGAATACAGCTAAAACGTTAACAGCCATTGTTCATTATGATCACACGAATACAGCTAAAACGTTAACAGCCCTTGTTCATTATGATCACAAAGAATACAGCTAAAACGTTAACAGCCATTGTTCGTTATGAACACACGAATACAGCTAAAAACGTTAACAGCCATTGTTCATTATGACACACGAATACAGCTAAACGTAAAAAGCCATTGTTCATTATAACACACGAATACAGCTAAACACATAACAGCCATTGTTCATTTTGACCACACGAATACAGCTAAAGACGTTAACAGCCATTGTTCATTATGACCACACCCATACAGCTAAGACGTTAACAGCCATTGTTCATTATGACCACACGAATACAGCTAAGACGTTAACAGCCATTGTTCATTATGATCACACGAATACAGCTAAGAACGTTAACATCCATTGTTCATTATGACCACACGAATACAGCTAAAACGTTAACAGCCATTGTTCATTCATGATCACACGAATACACCTAAAACGTTAACAGCCATTGTTCATTATGATCACACGAATACAGCTAAAACAATAACAGCCATTGTTCATTATGATCACACGAATACACCTAAAACGTTAACAGCCATTGTTCATCATGACCACACGAATAAAGCTAAAACGTTAACAGCCATTGTTCATTATGACCACACGAATACAGCTAAAACAATAACAGCCATTGTTCATCATGATCACACGAATAAAGCTAAAACGTTAACATCCATTGTTCATTATGACCACACGAATAAAGCTAAAACGTTAACAGCCATTGTTCATTATGACCACATGAATACAGCTAACACGTTAACAGCCATTGTTCATTATGATCACACGAATACAGCTGAAACATTAACAGACATGCTCAAAGGATGATAGGGAAAACGAAACTCGTTCATGCGCATGATTATGCACTGAATGATGCGAACAAGCTTTGAGTATGCACGAAGTGAATTATGGGGCCCCCCCACAGAAAACGAGCGACCACCGTACAAACACGTGGACTCACCGAAAGAAGACATAAATTAAAAGAGAGAATCGTCCTCGTGTAGAGTGTCGGCCATTAAAAGCTTGCCCTCCCTGAGCTTCTCCACAAAGCTGCAGCCTTTGTTTCTAGACCGTATTTAATTTTCGCTTTCCGGCCATCCTCTGGATCCTATTTTCTTTTACGAGCCACAAATTTGCCCGCCATTCCAACCCCCCCAACCCCCCATCCCTCCCCCCCCCCCCCCCCCCCCCCCCCCTTATAACCGTGCCCCCGTCAGCACGCCGTGCAGATTCAAGCCTGCAGGCGTCGGCGTGTGTAGATTTAGTGGCCCATCACGGCCCAATAGCAGGCCAGCAGCCAGCGGGTGACCCCCATATGGGCTTGCTCTGCACGACTGTCTTTGATAACGAGCGAGGTTTACAATCCCGCTGCACGTGCAACATGCCCTTCTAGGATGGGTGTGTCGTCTAGCAGACTGCCGCGATGTCCCCCACCACGCTGGGGCTTCAGAGCGCCGGTCACTGGTCATAGCAGTCTTAAGTGGTAAATACTGGAACCAAAACCATACACATGCACACACGCACGCACACACACACACGCAGGCACATGCGCACGCGCACACACATATATAGACAGAGAGAAAGAGACAGAGAGAGGAGAGACAGAGAGGAGAAACAGAGAGAGACAGGAAGAGAGAGACAGAGAGAAAGAGAGACACAGAGAAAGAGAGACGGAAAGAGAGAGAGACAGAGAGACACAAAGAGAGAGAAGGGGAGAGAGAAAGAAAAGAGAGAGAGAGACAGAGAGAAAGACAGAGACAGAGAGAATTAGAACGCGTTTTTAATCTAACAACACAAGACAGGCGAAAAAATTTGGCTAACTGGTCTTTGTCAAGCGTATAAGAACAACAACAAAGAATGTACACACAATACTCAGCAGAAAGCACAGTAATCAACTTTCATCTGCATCTTCTTCAACGCCAAACTGGGGGAGTTGTCTATTGTATTTTCTGTTGAGTATTGTGCATCTATTCGTTGTTGTGTAAGAGCTCAACAAAGGCCAGTTGGCCGAAAATTTGTGCCTGTCTTATTTTGTTATGAATATATCCAATAAGCGTTCTGAGTCTCTCTCTCTCTCTCTCTCTCTCTCTCTCTCTCTCTCTCTCTCTCTCTCTCTTTCTTTCTTTCTCTCTCTCTTTCTCTCCCTCCCTCTTTCTGTTTCTCTCTCTCTCTCTCTCTCTTTCTCTCTCTCTCTCTCTCTCTGCCTCTGTGTGTATGTGTATGTGTGTGTCTGTTTGTATGTGTGTGTGTGTCTGTCTGTCTGTCTGTCTGTCTATCTGTCTGTCTGTCTGTCTGTGATTAGTCTTCCTTTTCCAATGAAGAAGGATAGAGAGACAAAGAGAGGGAGACAGAGAGAGACATAGAAAAACTGACTGACAGACACAGACAGAAAGAGATTACTATTTTAATGCAGAAATAGCAGCCTTCAAACTTCAAACTTCAAAATACTGTAATATTCCAGCATAGTAGCATCAGGTCCCACTGAACCAGTCTTACAGCTAGTCTTTGCTATTCTATACATATAACACCACGTATTGTACAAAGAATGAAAGAAATATAAAAGGAAGTAAGGGAATCCTTAAAATAGGAGAGAGATGAAACATGTTAACTCATATTGGGACTGTGTTAAGGAGAGAGACACAGAGAGAGACAGAGACAGAGACAGAGAGACAGAGAGAGACATAGACAGAGAGACAGAGAGTGACAGAGAGAGACACAGAGAGACAGAAAGAGACAGAGAGAGACACAGAGAAAGAGAGACGGAGAGAGAGAAAGACAGAGAGAGACAGAGAGAGAGAGAGAGACAGACAGAGACAGAGAGACACAGAGAAAGACAGAGAGAGACAGAGAGCCTCAGAGAGACGCGCGAGCACACACACACACACACACACACACACACACACACACCACACACACACACACACACACACACGCACACGCACTCACGCACACGCACACACACACACACAAACACACAACACACACACACACACACACACACAGGCCGAGAAAGAACGCATAAGCGACTATGACAGATAAACCAAAACAGTGGTTGTCTGATGTGCTTGCTAGGAGCATACGCTAAGTAGGACCTCAGGACTTTGCCAGCTCATTGGGCTTATGTGCAGGCTTAAGGCTTGTACCATGATCATTGTGGGCCTTCTCCATCACGTGGCACCAATGGCGTCAGTGTTTATGCAATTCATTCCGAGCGCGGAGACGTAATTTTGAGATCCAAAACAAGTGTGACTGCCCGCGTTCAAGCGAACAGGAACCAGAAAAAAAACGAAAAAAGAACAAGAACGCGTATTTAAGACAACCAGACAAGACAGGCGCAAATTTTAGGCCAACTGGTCTTTGTCAAGTGTAAGATCACAAACACACAAACACCAGATACAAAATATTAGGAGAAAAAGATTGGAACTTCCCTGCTGCTCCGTCCAGTGTGAGACTGAACTGTGTCATTAACTAAAATGTCTACAGGGAGGAGTGTCTGTTATTTCCAAAATCCCTATCCACATAATGGCAATATCCACATACGAAGGTTTACAGCCTCGTGCTGTCTCCAAAATCACGGTGAGGATGGCGCGTGGTGCTCGTGTCATCAGTTGGCGGGAGATTTGTGTTGGGGTTTGTTCGGTTGTTGATGATGGTCAGTGAATCGTTTACTGAGGCAGGGAATCACTTGATAAGACCTGTGGATGACGTTCCATCTTATTTGTTCTCATGTTTTGTCAGAGGCAAGCCCCCCCCCCCTCCACCCACCTGCCCCCGTGGGTATCCCCGGGAGCTTTTCCAATATAAATAGTATCCCCACCTTCTGGAAATTCTGTGCTAGAAATTTCCTCTTTTCTGTCACTCTCTTTGTTTCTGCCTCATTCCTTTGCCATCTGTTATTTCTTTTTCATGTCATTTTCTGCCTTGCTGGTCCATTCACCTGTATGTGTTCGATAAAGTCTTACGTACTTTCTCTTAGGATTGATAATTGGGTACATGTATTAAGGTATTTTTGGCTCTAGGGAAATGAAATATGGGGAAGCAATTTCATGTAATTTATTCCCGTTTTTATGAATGTTTTAGTGTCAATAGTTATGTTTAAATGTGTATTAAGGTATGTTTTTTAAATCCCCTTTGCGATAAATTGGACGGAGTGGTCAACGCCAGGGGCATCTCCTTAGATTATGTGCGCGATTGCATTGATGTGTTACTTAATTTTCTTTTTCTTTTCTTTTTTTTTTTTTCTTTTTCCTTTTTTAAGTTTTGAACAGAGTGTACGATTCCGCTAACATCGGACCTCCGTGCTTTTAAACATAGGCTAGGTAGGAACCTCAGGACCTGGCCAGCTCATGGGTTTATGTGCAGGCTTAAGGCTTGTGCTATGATCATCATCATGTGGCAACTGTGACGTCAGTGCACGTGGAATTTGTTCTGAGCGCGGAGACGTCATCTTGAGAAACTGAAACACAAACTGAAGCAGTAAGTATCGAGCTGAAGTTTGGAGTTTGTTCAAGAGGGATTCATCGTCGAACTCAGACAATTCCGTATGCGCTCCACCTAGATCTGCTAGCAGTTATCCAACATACTCCTGAACAGGATCAAGGCAGGGTGTGCAGGAGGCAACACAGTGTTGTCAGCTAGGGTGGAACTCGTGCAACCAGATTTTCGAGTTTAAACTTTATTCGAGAGAGTTTCTCCGAACACAGACAATTCCATATACGCTCCATTCAAGCTGCTAATAACTATCTGGCAGAGTCCTTGACCCTGCGCAAAACCCTACTCGTTGGCAAGGTCTTGGAATGGGAAGGCGGAGGGGGGGGGGGGAGTAGGGAGAACAGGAGTTTCAAAACATCAAGCCGACACCACTAGAATGATCAGTTTCAGTTTCAGTTTCTCAAGACGACGTTTCCGCGCTCGGAACGAATTCCACACGCACTAACGTCACAGGTGCAATGTGTATGGTGATCATGGCACAAGCCTTAAGCCTGCACATATAAGATGG
>JAPXFY010000012.1:11269029-11274029 GCA_030674185.1 Monoplex corrugatus
GGTACCATCAATATAACAGGGCTGAAGTCAGAGGTACCAGGCCTGCAGGCGCCTTCTAACAGACCATGGTACCAATCAATATAACAGGGCTGAAGTCAGAGGTACCAGGCCTGCAGACGCCTTCTAACAAACCATGGTACCAATCAATATAACAGGGCTGAAGTCAGAGGTACCAGGCCTGCAGGCGCCTTCTAACAGACCATGGTACCATGCAATATAACGGAAATGTCTACAAGATCATCTACATCAGGCCGAAAATGGCGCTCGCTAAATGAAGTCCCTTAAGCGCGAAGCGGCGCCAGGGCCAGCATCCCAGCAAGGATTGAAGTGGAGCAACAGGAGACATGGCCGACCACAAGTCCTCTGATTATCAAGTTCTCCATGCCAGGCGGCAGCAACTGGTTTGGTTTGGTTTCATCGGCCTCTTTATATCTCAGGAGATGATAGTCTGCACCAGGAGGCGTTGTGGTCATGACGTGCACTTTCTGCTGTGGCTGTGCAGGCCGATTCTTGAGTGGCAATCTCCGTCACATCTGCCACATACAAATGAGTCGCTGTTGTTTGGTTTCTGGAACGTCGCCTGCGAAGAGCCCTTTTCTCATCTGCGCTTTCTGCTCTCCTCCTCTCCGCATTCACAACGCCTTGCTGAACGGCTGTCTCTATGCCGCCCTGTCTTCCGCCAGAGTCTCCCAAGAGCCTGGGTCAATCCCTGAGCTTCTAAGGTCCCTTTTGCATGCATCTACAAAGCGTAGCTGTGGCCAGCCTGGAGTTCGCTTCCGGTTTGCAAGTTCGCCGTAGAGAACATCTTTTGGGATGCTTCCATCCTCCATGCGATGCACATAGCCAAGCCAGCGTAATCGGCTTTGGCTTAGGAGGGCAAAAATGGCCTGTAGGCACCCACCTCAGGTGGTATGGCCGACAGGGATAACCATCCCAGGGAAGTGGGGGAAGGGGGACCTATCTAATCCTATACTGATACCAGCAGAACAACAGTGATGTTAAGAAGATGGGACAGTGAAAAGGCCAGTTTTAATGTAGCGCACCCCAGGGATTCGAACCCACAACCATTAGCATGTGAATCCGACACTTAAACCAAGTGAGCTACTGGGGCCCGCAGGAACAGGAAAAAAGAAGGGTCACATTTATCGCCAGATGTGTCCTGACCGTGTTAGATGGCCAACAAAAGAAACAGAAGATGACTAACAAACCATCAATCTTGGAGACCTTTCCCACTCCTGTCTATAGTCAGTGTGACCAGCTACCATAAGTCCCACTAATATAGTGTAGTATACATCCACTTACTGTGAACTGTTTGTTTAACCCTCTGACTCCCATACCCTGTCCAGCAGTGTCCTGCATTGCCAACCATGCAAACAAAGCGAAAACTTAACCCTTTGATTCCCTCACCCTATCTACCAGCTTCTTGAAGGAAGCTTTGGATAGGGAGTAGGAGTTCAAGGGTTCAGTTTTGGAGTTGTTGGACTGGATGTCGGAGGCAAAGGGTTAATTGCATTGGCAGCAGTGTCAAGAGAAAGCAAAGCGTGGCACAAATTAACAGCATGTATACCCACACGTGTTTGCCGATGACGAAATGGCAATCAAGCCGATAAACGGCCTGCGTGCATTAATTAAACCATTAACCCTTGCAGGCTTAAAAGGCTCAAGCTACGATCATTCTGGATCTTCTCCATCACGCGGCACCTGTGGCGTCAGCGTGTACGGAATTCGTTCCTAGCGTGGAGACGTCATCTTAAAAAACTGAAACTTAACCCTTTCGCCCCGTTGCAAAGGAAGCTTGGTTGGGAACTTGGTGGATAGGTTGAGGGAGTGAAAGGGTTAGGAGCCCCAAACATAAACAGGCATGGAGGTAGGGTGGTGATGGTGGTGGGGGCAATCAGTACAGGGCTGACTAGCGGCAACAAGCTAACGGTTCCCATGGTCCTGGCGGTGGCAAAGTGTAAGGGGCCTCCCATTCATCTGCATAAGGTCACAGCCTCAAAGGCTGTCATATCAAAGATCAGAACACCCAGCGGGGTCAAAACCATAACTCGCTCTAGAACCCACCCCTCCTCTATCCCCCCCTCACCCCCTAACCTTACTTTCATCTCTCAACCCCCTCCCTCACCCCCTCAACCCTACCCCCACCCCCGTCCGGACATACCACAAAACAGAACCAAGACCGACCACCATATTCTCCGCCATCAGCAACAACCTCACGCTGACTCTGGATCACTTGACAAACCTTCCCCCACCCCTACCTCCATCACCCTCCTATCCCCGTCACCCCCTTACCCCCACCCCCACCACCCCTGTCTTTAAGCGCGCCCCGTGACGTCAGCAATGGCGGATCGAGTGTCCGTGGTGGCAGGGGGGACCTTTGGCCCGGACTGTCTGCCGGCTTCTGGCGGAGGACACGGAGGTCGTCTGTTTCCCACACGAGTTGACACAAACGTACACACAACTGCACGCTCGCTGCACTGTACAACTACAATAGCAGCGGCAATTACCCCTAGCGAAATGGGCCTAACCCCCACCTCCCCACCTCCCTCCCCTCCTCCTTCCCCCAAATCTCCCCTCTCCCCACCTCCTCCACCTTCCCACCAAATGGCCGGCTTCCGCAATTTGCTGCGATTATGAAATGGAAATGTCGTGGCCGCAGTTTGCTCCGACAAATGGTGCGATGAGAAAACAGTGCAACCAACGTTTACAGTCAGTCGTCAGTTGGCGAGGCTCCACAACACATGGGGGTTGATACAGCATCAGGGAAGGTCACCCTTTGCATCCCGTCCTTCCAGCCAGCCAGCCAGCCATCCGCTCCTTCTCGTCTTTCTCTGGCTCCACCGCTGACTATTTTCTGTCTTTTTCTTTTTCAAGGGATAGTCAGGGACAGCAAAGAAAACAAACGAGACAGTCTTGATTGGAGGCAGACGCAAGAAGATCATTCATAAGGAAGATTAGGAAAAGACAGGCAACATTTATAGACCATTTTATGAGGAAAGGGGGAATTAGAGCACCTGGTCACAACAGGAAAGCTGGAGGGAAAGAGAGCTCCGGGTAGACCCAGGGAGAAAATATTGGACGGACTTGCAGGATGGCTGAGGACAGAGAAGGTGGCCGTGGAAGATGTGCTTGCGGCAACAAGGGATAGTTACATATTGGAGGGCCATGATCGCCAACGCCATGCAGCAGGGCACTTGATGATGATGATGATATGATGATGATGATGATGATGAGTCAGGGTCATGACATACATGGACTAGAGCAGACAGCTGGCCTGCATGTCAAGTAAACGTCAATTTAAAGTCCGATATTAAAGAAATGAACAGCGAAGCATGTCAAGTAAAGGTCCACTTTTATAAAGTCCGTTCTTTAAGAAATGAACAGCAAAGCATGTCAAGTAAAGGTCCACTTTAAAGTCCGTTATTCAGAAATGAACAGCAAAGCATGTCAAGTAAAGGTCCACTTTAAAGTCCGTTATTACAGAAATGAACAGCAAAGCATGTCAAGTAAAGGTCCACTTTAAAGTCCGTTATTACAGAAATGAACAAAAAGCATGTCAAGTAAAGGTCCACTTTAAAGTCCGTTATTACAGAAATGAACAAAAAGCATGTCAAGTAAAGGTCCACTTTAAAGACCGTTATTACAGAAATGAATATAAAGCATGTCAAGTAAAGGTCCACTTTTAAACTCCGTTATTTACGGAAATTAACAAAAAGCATGTCAATAAAGGTCCACTTTAAAGTCCGTTATTTAAGAAATGAACAGTAAAGCATGTCAAGTAAAGGTCCACTTTTAGAGTCCGTTATTAAAGAAATGAACAGTAAAGCATGTCAAGTAAAGGTCCACTTTTAAGTCCGTTCTTTAAGAAATGAACAGTAAAGCATGTCAAGTAAAGGTCCACTTTTAAAGTCCGTTATTAAGAAATGAACAGCAAAGCATGTCAAGTAAAGGTCCACTTTTAAAGTCCGTTATTAAAGAAATGAACAGTAAAGCATGTCAAGTAAAGGTCCACTTTTAAGTCCGTTATTAAAGAAATGAACAGCAAAGCATGTCAAGTAAAGGTCCACTTTTAAGTCCGTTATTAAAGAAATGAACAGTCAAAGCATGTCAAGTAAAGGTCCACTTTTAAAGTCCGTCTTTAAGAAATGAACACTAAAGCATGTCAAGTAAAGGTCCACTTTTAGAGTCCGTTATTAAAGAAATGAACAGTAAAGCATGTCAAGTAAAGGTCCACTTTTAGAGTCCGTTATTAAAGAAATGAACAGTAAAGCATGTCAAGTAAAGGTCCACTTTTAGAGTCCGTATTGTAGTAAAGTCCTTTAAGATCCGTTATTAGAGAAATGACAGTAAAGCATGTCAAGTGAAGGTCCACTTTTAGAGTCCGTTATTAAAGAAATGAACAGCAAAGCATGTCAAGTAAAGGTCCACTTTTAGAGTCCGTTATTAAAGAAATGAACAGTAAAGCATGTCAAGTAAAGGTCCACTTTTAAAGTCCGTTCTTTAAGAAATGAACAGCAAAGCATGTCAAGTAAAGGTCCACTTTTAAAGTCCGTTCTTTAAGAAATGAACAGCAAAGCATGTCAAGTAAAGTTTCAGTTTCAGTTTCAGTTTCAGTTTCTCAAGATGACGTCTCCGCGTTGGGAACGAATTCCAGATGCACTAACGTCACAGGTGCCACGTGTATAGTGACCGTGGCACAAGCCTTAAACCTGCACATAACCCCATGAGCTGGCCAGGTCCTGAGGCCCTACCTAGACTATATTTTACTTAGTCTATATTTTATACTGGCATTTTATCACCTGTCACTGTAATAATCTTGGTTGTGTGTAAATGACATGTGTATCTGTGTATCTTACCTTCAAAAAAAAGGAACATATATACAAAGTAAATAAATAAATAAATAAAGGTCTGAATCACAACACAACTAGCTATTCCGTATAAACTCGTCTCATTTGACAGACCCACCCACCCACCCACCCACCCCCCAGTCCATGCCCAAA
>JAPXFY010000012.1:11279029-11286529 GCA_030674185.1 Monoplex corrugatus
TCCAGAAGAGAGGAAAACCTGACAGACTGCAGGTATCGTCTTTCTCCCTCCCAGCCACGTGGGTCTATGCAAATGACCTCCAGGTCACCTAGGTCTATGCAAATGAGCAGCCCAGCGGCTCGTGCCCCGTGCCACATAACACCTCCTTCCACCTGGTCAGCGGACCGCAGTGGTCAGTGTTCGGCCCCAGCTGTGGACTTTAACCCTTTGACTCCAGCACCCTATCCACCACCTGCAAAAAAAATCAACCCTTTGACTCCTGCACCCTATCCACCACCTGCAAAAAATTAACTCTTTGCTTCCCGCACCTATCCACCACCTGCAAAAACTTAACCCTTTGACTCCCTCACCCTATTCACCACCTGTAAAAACTTAACCCTTTGACTCCCTCACCCTATTCACTACCTGCAAAAACAGCCCTTTGACTCCGGCACCCTATCCACCACCTGCAAAAAAATTAACCCTTTGACTCCCTCACCCTATCCACAAAATTAACCCTTTTACTCCCTCACCCTATCCATCAGCTTCCTGCAGGAAGATGGTGGATAGGGCGAGGGAGTCAAAGGAATAAGTTTTTTCTTTGCTAGCATGGTTGACAATGCAGGTGCTGGTGGACAGGGTGCAGGAGTCAAAGGGTTAATCAAAGAGTAGAGTGCCCTATATAACAGCGTTTTTCTCTCTGTGTCCTTCACTAACCCGATCTACGGAACAACACCTGGCCATGGTGTCAGAAACTGGTCACTGGATCATTGTCACTTGCTGGACAGAGGTAGGCCTACAGGTAACTGAAGCCATCGTGTCCCTGTGGTTAGAACTGAAATTCATGCCATTCACTCCCTCAGCACAGGTGTGCTGGTTGGTTCTTCCTTTGAATAGAGCCGTGGACACAAGTTCTGATACCTCGCGTTCAGTCCCAGCCCATATCATCATCATCATCATGTGCCCTGCCACATGGCGTTGGCGATCATAGCCCTCCATATGCATCTATCCCTTGTCGCCGCAAGCACATCTTCCATCCTCTCTGTCCTCAGCCACCCTGCAGGTCCGTCCAAAATTTTCTTCCTGGGTCTACCTGGTGTTCTCTTTCCCTCCAGCTTTCCTGTTGTGACTGGGTGATCTAATTTTCCCTTTCCTCATAAAATGGCCTATAAATGTTGCCTGTCTTTTCCTAATCTTCCTTATCAATGATCTTGTGTCTGCTTCCATCCCAGCCCGCAACATTAAAAACTGGCCTCGTCCACTGCCCAGCTTTAACCCTTTGTCTCCCGCATCCTGTCCACCAGCACCCTGCATTGCCAACCATGCTAGCAAAGCAAAAACTTAACACCTTTGATTCCCTCACCCTATCTACCAGCTTCCTACGGTGTGGAATGGAAAGTGCTCAGGCTTTTTCTGGTATCAGAGGTGAAAGATTTTTTTTTAAAGTGGAAAAGATGCTTGGAGGGATGGCGAAGAGGAGTGTGGTGGGCAGAGTATTTGTTTTTAGTAGTGGGGATATTGTTTGTTTGTTTGTTTGTTTGTTTGTTTGTTTGTTTGTTTGTTATTTGCTTGTTTGTGTTTATATTTATTTATTTATTCATTCACTTGTTTCTTTGTGTCTGTTTTTCTTAACTTTGCCTCTTTGTTTGTTTCTATTTTGTTTGTTGTTTGTTTGTTTGTTTGTTTGTTTGTTTGTTTGTTTGTTTATTATTTGCTTGTTTGTGTTATATTTATTTATTTCTTCATTCATTTGTTTCTTTGTGTCTGTTTTTCTTAACTTTGCCTCCTTGTTTCTTTCTGTTTTGTTTTTTGTTTGTTTGTTTGCTTGTTTGTTTGTTTGTTTGTTTGTTTGTTTTCTTTATTAGTTTGTTTCTTTGTTTCTTTGTTCATTTGTTTTTTATCGGAGGTGGAGGGTGAGTTAGAGCATTGGAGTGATGGAGACGATAAATCGTGTTGGTGAGTGGATGTAAGCTGTGTTCCTCGTTGTTCAGGTTTCAGGAGCGGATTGGTGTCTGTGAATCTGGTCTGTAGTACTTTGGTGGGGTCAGTTCATACTAGGGGTGGGAGGGGGAGGGGGAGGGTCTGGATGTCTTTTCATACTTTGGTGCGTGTTTGTTTTCGATATTTTGATTTGATTATGGTTTTGTTGTTTTTGTTGCTGTGTTTGTTGTTTGGTTTGTTTCGCATTTTGCTGTTGTTATTGTTGTTGTTTTATTATTACATAATTACAATATTTATATAGCGCAAAATCTTGATAAAATCAAATCTAAGCGCTGAAGCAGACACACACGCAAGCACGCACGCACGCACGCACGCACACACACGCACGCACACACACACACGCACACACACACACACACACACACACACACACACACACACACACACGCATGGCTATAAATGGGGAGAAAAAATAAAAGCAATAAAAGCAAGAATAAAAGCAATGGAAAATTATAGAGAGCATAGCATATACAATTATATATTATAACCATGTGATTCCCTCCGAGCGGAGACAGGCTGCAGAGAGGGGGGGGGGGTTGAGTGAGGTTAGGATTTTATGCGGAGGAGAAAAGGTGAGTTTTGAGAGCGGACTTGAAGGAGACAAAAGTAGGTTGCTGACGGACTGAGAGAGGAAGTTTGTTCCAGGAGAGTGGACCAGAAACAGAGAAGGCTCGTGGACCATAGGTATTGAGCTTAGTGCGTGGAAAGCGAAAAGTCAGAGGATCAGAGGCAGAGCGGAGGGTACGTGAGGGAACATAGATCTCAAGTAGGCTTGACAGGTAATCGGGGGCTGCGTTATTGAGGCTTTTGTAGCACATGGTGTCTAGTTTGTACTGTATGCGCTTTGATACAGGGAGCCAGTGAAGTTGTGCCAGGAGAGGAGATATGTGGTCAGCTTTTTTCTTTTTGAGTACAAGGCGTGCAGCATTGTTTTGAATGCGCTGTAGGATGTGAATGGTGGAGGCAGGAAGACCAGACAGGAGTGAATTGCAATAGTCAATGCGAGACATTATGAAGGAGAGAACGAGTTTTGCAGTTGTTTCGACAGAGAGATACTTCCTGATCAGCCTTATTACAGATGGAGATACGCATTCCACTACAATGTAACCTAGGTTGTTCCTGTGGTAGACTGACCCAAAGAGAGACATAAAACCCACACGTTAGGTTCCTCGGTATAGGGCTTACGTGCAGGCTTATAGCTAAAACCATCATCATTTTGAATCTTCTCCATCACATGGCATCAGTGGCGTCAGAACATACCGAATTCATTCCGATCGCGGAAACAGCTGTCTTGAAGAAACTGAAACTGAAACTTGACCTTTATCATCATCAACTGCCCTGCCGCATGGCGTTGGCGATCATGGCCCTCCATATGTATCTGTCCCTTGCTGCCGCAAGCACATCTTCCACCCTCTCCGTCCTCAGCCACCCTGCAAGTCCGTCCAATATTTTCTCCCTGGATCTACCTGGTGCTCTCTTTCCCTCCACCTTTCCCGTTGTGATCAAGTGCTCCAATTCCCCTTTCCTCATAAAATGGCCTATAAATGTTGCCTGTCTTTTCCTAATCTTCTTTGTGAATGATCTTCTTGTGTCTGCATCCATCAGGACTGTCTCGTTTGTTTTCTTTGCTGTCCATGGAACTCTCAACATTTTACTTAGAAACCACATCTCGGCTGCCTAAATCCTGTTCTGGCTTTGCTTGTTGACTGTCCACGCCTCACAACCGTATAATATTATCGGTTCTATACAGCATTCAAGCACTTTCTTCCTGATGTTAATTGATTGCATTTGTTGGTACGAATGCTTTTCATCTTCTTGAATGCTGTTTTTGGCTTGGCCGATTCTGCTGGCTATTTCTGATGTGCATCTGCCGTCTGGTGAAGTGATCGTTCCCAGATATTTAAACTTATCAACCTGTCTCAAGGTCGTGCCTTTGCTGTTATTTTCCATGAGAGGACCTCATGTTTTTTACTGATTACCATGACTTTAGTTTTCTTGCATATCGAATTCATTCCGATCGCAGAAGCGGCTGTCTGGAAGAGACTGAAACTGAAACTTGACCTTTATATCTGGTGAAAATCCATCAATCAACATCTCGGAGAGGAAAAAAAAGTGGGGGGACAGGGGGGAACAATGTTGATATATCTGTCTATACTTGAGCCTGTTGAGAGACCCTGCACCACCAAGTTGCCCCTTAACAATGAATGGAGGTTGCCCTCTACACAGTTCTGGGACCACCCCAGTGCCTTCCTTTCTCTACTACAATCGTTTGTATCAGGCATCAAAATATTTACCACTGCCTTCTTCTATTGCCACCGTCGCTATAAGCTTAGATAAGTGACACATCCTGTTTAGAAATGATGCATGCTGCGCGCGCTTTTCTTTTCTGCGCGTGCGCACGTGCTGTGCCGGGATCACGGAGGCGCGTCTGCTTTTTCCGCCGATCAGATGCGGCTCCAAACAGCTCGTCAGCCACATTGACTGTCTTCGGGAATTCGGAGGGTTTTTTGGTTGTTGTTGTTGTTGTCGTTGTTATTGTTGTTGTTGTTCCAGCATGCAGTTCCAGACAGCCATGTCCACTGTCTTCAGGAGCTCGGAAGGTTTTATTGTTGTTGTTGTTTTTGTTGTTGCTCTTGTTCTTGTTCTTATTCTTGTTTTTGTTTTTGTTTTTTCAACGGGTATTCATCACGCTCGGACAATTACGAATGTGCTCCACCGAAATCTTCAAGCGATTATCTGGCACACTTTTTCTGCACAAAAACCTGGCAGGGTCTTGAAATAAGGACGGGAGGTAGGATTGGGGACGGGGACAAGGGGATCTATGAAACACAAATCTATAGACCTGGCAATTTTACAATGACTGGACAATCAGATGGCCAACGAGCAGGCCAGATGACGGGCATCCAGGAGTCATGACCTGGATGTGGCCCGTTCCTCTTAGAGTGTAAGAAGTTTGGGACAGATACACATGTTTGAAGATGAAGAGCGTTCTTACCAACAAATGCCTATCAATTAAGATCAGGAAGAGAATTCTTGAGTGTTATACAGAACCGACACTGTTGTACGGTTGTGAGGCGTGGACAGTCGTCACGGACAGTCAGAACAAAAGCGGAGCAACTGAAATCTGGTTTCTAAGAAAAATGCTGAGAGTTCCATGGACAAAAAAGAAAACGAAACAAGAAAAGTCTTGAAGGAGGCAGACACAAGAAGATCATTAATGAAGAAGATTAGAAAAAGACAAGCAATATCTATAGGACATTTTATGAGGAAAGAGAAATTAGAGCACCTGGTCATAACAGGAAAGCTGGAGGGAAAGGGAACACCAGGTAGACCCTGGGAGAAAATATTGGACGGGCTTGCAGGGTGGCTAAGGACGGAGATGGTGAGAGATGTGCTTGCGGCGACAGGGGATAGTTTTGTATGGAGGGCCATGATCGCCAACGCCATGCGGCAGGGCACATGATGATGATAATACTTGTTTGAAGGGGAAGGGGAGATGATTTTCACCTGATGACTTTCTGCTGTCCAGATCTCCTCAGAGTTTCTTGCTTCTGGGCAGCGAACATACCAGTTTTTTATGAAGCACTCGCTGCCAGTTTTGGGAAAGTTCAAGTTTATGGCTATTGGTTTGGCCTATTATAAAGTTCAGATTTCAAATGATTGGAGGTACGGAAATTTCTACATTTTGTCAACCGAAGTCGATTGTTGTCTTTCGTTCTTAAGACAGTACATATATGGCTGGACTTGGGGATAGAACGTGGACTTGGGATTGGGTTAGTACCTCAAACAAAATCTTAACCCTCTGACTCTGCATCCTGTCCACCAGCAACCTGCAATGTCAACCATGCGAGCAAAGCAAAAACTTTTGATTCCCTCACCCTATCCACCAAGTCCACATTCTATCCCCTAGTCCAGCCATATATGTGCTGTCTTAAGAACGAAAGACAACAACCGACTTCGGTTGATGCTAGTATGTGAGTGACACAGTACGCCAAAAGGTTAGGGGTAGGAAAAGGCTAAAAACTCAAAAACAAGAGCGTACTGACCATGACTGTCCATGTCCATACTGACATAACCGATACACACTATAGAGCTTAGCTGACGAGCTGCCTGCAGACGCACGCCTCTGCCCTGTACCGGTCTCAGTTGAGTTGGTAAACATTTTGTGCCGTGTTGATGACTGGGGCAGCGAAACCATGGCGTGTCTTTGAAGACCGGAGCTTAGTTGCAGGGTAAACAGCAGAGACGGCGCTTGATTATGTTTACAAGCATGCTGTTTAATGGCAATGATGCCAGCGTGCAGCTGTGTAGCTCTACTAATATTATAATTACACAGCCTACATGTACACGGCCAACAGGCCAACCAGCTTGTTGTCGGATCGCTTCGTTCATCTGTTGGAGTCATTCCTGAAACTTGATGATTTGATGGTCTAAAAAAAATCCATGCTCTGTCCCTGTCTCTGTCTCTCTGTCTGTCTGTGTGTGTGTGTGTGTGTGTGTGTGTCTCTCTCTCTCTCTCTCTCTCTCTCTCTCTCTCTCTCTCGCTATGTCTTTCTCTGTTTCTCTCTCTCTCTGTCTCTGTCTCTCTTTCTCTTTCTCTCTCTTTCTCTCTTTCTCTCTTTGTCTCTCTCTGTCTCTCTCTCTCTCTCTCTCTCTCTCTCTGTCTCTCTCTGTTTCTGTCTTTGTCTCTTTCTGTCTCTCTCTTTCTCTCTGTCTGTCTCGTTCTCTCTCTCTGTCTCTCTCTCTCTCTTTCTCTCTTTGTCTCTCTCTGTCTCTCTCTCTCTCTCTGTTTCTGTCTTTGTCTCTTTCTGTCTCTCTCTTTCTCTCTGTCTGTCTCTCTCTCTCTCTCTCTCTCTCTCTCTCTCTCTCTCTCTCTCTCTCTCTCTCTCTCTCTCTCTTTCACATATGCACGAACGCACGCGCCACTCAATCGATAAAAATACGCGACACACGCACGCAAAAAAAAAAAAAAGAGACGTACCTGGGACGTATCGAACCTGGGACGCATCAACCTTGGGACGTATCGAACCTGGGACGCATCAACCTTGGGACGTATCGAACCTGGGACGCATCAACCTTGGGACGTATCGAACCTGGGACGCATCAACCTTGGGACGTATCGAACCTGGGACGCATCAACCTTGGGACGTATCGAACTTGGGACGCATCAACCTTGGGACGTATCGAACCTGGGACGCATCAACCTTGGGACGTATCGAACCTGGGACGCATCAACCTTGGGACGTATCGAACCTGGGACGCATCGATCTTGGGACGTATCGAACCTGGGACGCATCAACCTTGGGACGTATCGAACCTGGGATGTATCGAACCTGGGACGCATCGATCTTGGAATGTATCGAATCTGGGACGTATCGAAACGTATCCAAAGCTGTCATTGAACTGATATTTATACCTGTCCTCAATAGTGCTGCTCGTGTTTTCTTGCAAGAACTGCTTGGTGAGCGGGTTGCAATGCACCGAATCAAATGGTCACCCCTGGTGCTTGTTTTTCGTGGG
>JAPXFY010000012.1:11296529-11334029 GCA_030674185.1 Monoplex corrugatus
ACGTGGACACAATGATACGTGGACACAATGATACGTGGACACAATAATACGTGGACACAATGATACGTGGACACAATGATATGTGGACACAATAATAATGGACACAATGGTAAGTGGACACAATGATACATGGACACAATGGTACATGGACACAATAATACGTGGACACAATGACACGTGGACACAATAATACGTGGACACAATGACACGTGGACACAATCATACGTGGACACAATGGCACGTGGACACAATGATACGTGGACACAATGGCACGTGGACACAATAATACGTGGACACAATAATACGTGGACACAATAATACGTGGACACAGTGATACGTGGACACAATGATACGTGGACACAATAATACATGGACACAATGATACGTGGACACAATGATACGTGGACACAATGATACGTGGTCACAATGATACGTGGACACAATGATACATAAACACAATGGTACGTGGACACAATGATACATGGACACAAATGGTACGTGGACACAGTGGTACGTGGACACAATAATACGTGGACACAATAATATGTGGACACAATAATACGTGGACACAATAATACGTGGACACAATGATACGTGGACACAATGGCACGTGGACACAATAATACGTGGACACAATGGTACATGGACACAATGGCACGTGGACACAATGGCACGTGGACACAATGGCACGTGGACACAATAATACGTGGACACAATAATACGTGGACACAATGGTACATGGACACAATGGTACGTGGACACAATGGTACGTAGACACAATAATACGTGGACACAATGATACGTAGACACAATGATACGTGGACACAATGATACGTGGACACAATGATACGTGGACACAATAATACGTGGACACAATAATATGTGGACACAATAATACGTGGACACAATAATACGTGGACACAATGATACGTGGACACAATGGCACGTGGACACAATAATACGTGGACACAGTGATACATGGACACAATGACACGTGGACACAATGATACGTGGACACAATGATACGTGGACACAATGATACATGGACACGATGATACATGGACACAATGATACATGGACACAATGGTTCGTGGACACAGTGATACGTGGACACAATGGTACGTGGACACAATGATACGTGGACACAATGGTACGTGGACACAATGGTACGTGGACACAATGGTACGTGGACACAATGATACGTGGACACAATGGTACATGGACACAATGGTACATGGACACAAAGGTACATGGACACAATGTGGGGAAATTACATGGACACAATGTACGTGGACACAATGATACGTGGACACAATGATACGTGGACACAATGATACGTGGACACAGTGATACGTGGACACATGATACGTGGACACATGATACGTGGACACAATGATACGTGGACACATGATACGTGGACACAATGACACGTGGACACAATGATACGTGGACACAATGATACGTGGACACAATGATACGTGGACACAATGATACATGGACACAATGATACATGGACACAATGATACGTGGACACAATGAAGTCTGGACACAATGGCACGTGGACACAATGGTACGTGGACACAATGGTACGTGGACACAATGACACGTGGACACAATGGTACATGGACACAATGATACGTGGACACAATGATACGTGGACACAATGGTACATGGACACAATGGTACGTGGGACGACACAATGGTACGTGACACATGACGTGACACAATGGTACGTGGACACAATGACACGTGGACACAATGTCACGTGGACACAATGGTACATGGACACAATGGTACGTGGACACAATGTACATGGACACAATGTACGTGGACACAATTGAACAGACAGTGGACACAATGAGTACACAATCGTGGACACATGGACGTGGACACAATGCTACGTGGACACAATGATACATGGACACAATGACACGTGGACAATGCACGGACACAATGATATGTATAACCTGAAAAACACGCAAATAGAGTGAACAGAACGCGTATTTAGTACAACCAGACAGGACAGGCGCAAATTTTCGGCCAATTGGCCTTTGTCAAGCGTAAACGTAAGATCACAAACGAACAAACAAAAATATAAAAATTAGGAGAAAAAGACTAAAAAAAAAATGTTGCTGCTTCGTCCAGTGGCAGAAAAGGACTAAAATGAACTCATAATGTGTTCGTAAGTAATGTTAAGAACTGGATAGAGAGAAGGCAAATATGACATCTGAGGGGAAGTGAGATGAATTGTGCAATTTGGAAAGTGGTCATGCCATACTTGTATTGCCCCACTCCGAAGAGGGTCCAGGGTTAGTTTTCATAGTTTTAGGTTTTTTAGTCCTTTTCCTCCACTGGACGAAGCAACAGGGAAGTTTAAATCTTTTTTCTCTTACGTTTACGCTTGACAAAGGGCCAGTTGGCCGAAAATTTACGTCTGTCTTGTCTGGTTGTACTAAATTACGCGTTCTGATTCTATTTTCGTGTTTTGTTTTGTTTTGTTTTGTTTTGTTTTTTTCTGGTTCCTGTTTGCTTGAACGCGGGCGGTCGGACTTGTTTTGGATTTCATTTTCTCCTAATTTTTGTAAATTTTTTATTTGTTCGTTTGTGATCTTGCGTTTACGCTTGACAAAGGCCAGTTGGCCGAAAATTTGCGCCTGCCTTATCTGGTTGTATTATACACGCGTTCTGATTCTTTTTTTTTTTTTTTTTTTTTTTTTCTCGTGTTTTTCTAGTTCCTGTTTGCTTGAACGTGGGCAGTCGGACTTGATTTGGATTTAATGACATGTGGACGTGATGGCTTGTAGCCTAAAACAGATTTCGCAATGTTATGATGATTCAATGGTGTTTTCCTGCTGCTTTGATGCTGGAATTTGAGCTTGGAGTTGTTCAAGAAGGATGTCTGGGCGTGCGTTGGTGTGTATATCTGTGTGTGTGTGTGTGTGTGTGTGTGTGTGTGTGTGTGTGTGTGTGTATGTGTGTGTGTGTGTGTGTGTGTGTGTGTGTGTGTGTGTGTGTGTGGTGTGTTGTGCGTGTGTGTGAAACTGAGATCAAACACTTGTATGTGTGTGTGCGTGCATGTTTGCGCGCGCGTATTTGTGTATGTGTGTGTGTGCGCGCGCGCGCGGTGTGTGTGTGTGTGTGTGTGTTGTGTGTGTGTGTGTGTGTGTTGTGTGTGTGATAGTGAGTGTGTGTATGTGTCTGTGTGTGTGCGTGTGTGTGCGTGTGTCTGTGTGTGTGAAGACAGAAGAGTTAGAGAGACGTAGAATCATATTCGTGAGAGTGTGTGTGTGTGTTGTTGTGTGTGGTGTGTAGTGTGTGTGTGTGTGTGTGTGTGTGTGTATGTGTGTATGTGTGTATGTGTGTATGTGTGTATGTGTGTGTGTGTGTGTGTTAGTGTGTGTGTGTGGGTTTAAATCTGTTTGATCTTGTCAACTTTCCTTTGAATTAGCCAATCAAGTGTAATTGTCATCTTTCGCAACATGTTCGTTCTCAGCTGCTTTTCACCAAACATTAACAACCAACCAATATCACTAGGCCCGGGTTTGTCTATGAAAACCTTCTGGTGCCAAAAGCTTGAAAAAATACAATAAAATAAATGTGACTTCCCACCACCAATTGAGTCTTAACTCGCAATCAGTCGAACAGCACTAGGAGCTGAAAAGGTGACTGAGGGTCATCTGGGATATATTGACTTTTTCTCAAAATTGATTTCTGTGGACTATAATCTATCCCCCACAGAAATTTTTTTTCATGAAAATATATCATTAATCAATTTAAAATGGTATTTCAATGCACTGATCGCAGCAGAAAGAACGCAATTTCCTACCAAAAGTACCCATTTTGTCTCTTATTATGATCAGTAACCTGTACAGTACCCCCACATGTAATATACTGACAGAAACGCTCTTTGGTGCACCTTCAGATAATGACAGCTAAAATTAGAAATAAACCGGGTCAAAGCCACCAAATAAAGAAATTTAAAGGAAAATGTGTAGGAGAGTACATAAAAACTTTAGAGGCCGTTTTCCTCAAAATGGCCATCATGCAACTTAATGACTTTAAACATACATAACTTCTACGTTTTTTTAGTGCAAGCTTTATTCAAGTACCAAAATAATCAGCAGAATGTACACTTTCCAGTGATACGTATATCTCAAAATACCCAAAATATGATTTAAGACTGACTTCGTGCTGGCAGGTCACAAATGCCAAGTTCTCTATGACTTTAGTGAAAGTAAAGGGAAAGTAGTCACCTAGTTCCATGGACTCAAGATCTGATATCTTAGAGAGAAGAGTGGCAGAATGGTTAAGACGTTCGCCTGACAGTAACTAAACTCGATTCCAGGGTTCGTTTTCCGTTTAGGCCTTGACTTTTCTCCTCATTTTGACCGGAAAATCGAAGTGAACGTCTAGACCTTCGGATGGGGACGAAAAACGAGTCAGGACCCGTGTGCCTTCTGGCCTGCGCACGCTCAAGATCCACGGCAGTTGAAAATCGGAGGAGAAGGGCATTCGTCCCAGTGCCCTGGCAAAAAGAAAAAGTAAAAAACTATCGGAGAGATAGGTTCAATTTCCAGGTCCCTCTTCTTGAGGATCAATTAGCCTCCTGCCTTTATGAAGTCTTGGTGAAAAAAGAAAATGAATGTGTGTGTGTGACAGAGAAGGTCAAGGGTCATTCCTCGAACAGGCCTGAGTGTACCCTAGCTCAGTATCCTGTGTGTATATGTGTGTCTCTGTGTGTGTGTGTCTGTGTCTGTGTGTCTGAGAGAAAGAGACGACAGACAGACAGACAGAGACAGAGGGAAGATGACGGTTTGGGTCAAGGGTCACACGCCCCACTCCCCTCCTGTCTTCCCCCTCCCAGTTTACGTGTGCTTTGTGCCCTGGAGTGTTGGTCGTTGTTGGTGATTGCTTTGGTGAATGATGAAAGTTCGCGCCTTGGTTTGCTTCTTGAATCAAAATTGCGCCTTATAAATGCCATTCATTGTTGCTGCTGTTGCTGCTGTTGCTGCTGTTGCTGTTTGCTGTTGTGCTGTTGCGCTGTTGTTGTTGCTGCTGTTGTTGTGCTGTTTGCTGCTTGTTGTTGCTGTTGTTGTTGTGTTGTGCTGTTGTTGTTGCTGTTGTTGTTACTGTCGTCGTCGTCGTCGTCGTCATCATCATTATTGTTATTGTTTATTGTTATTAATTATTATTATATTATTATTATTATTATTATTATTATCATTGTTATTATCATTATTATTACCATCATCGTCATTATCATTATTATTACTGTTACTATTACTTATATCATTATTGTCTGATATCTTCGAATTTAGTCCCATACCGCGACATAAACTGACCTGTTGGCTGCCTATCTAAATGTTTTAGTCATTCTGATGGTGTCACTTTAGTGCTTCATGGGTCCACTTCTTCCCCTTGCAATTTCAAGACTTTTCCAGCAAACAGGGTTTTGCGAAGGCTCAGGCAGTCTGCCCTAATCATCACTGGTACATTTGGGAGAGCGCATATGGAACTGTCTGAGTGCAATTAATTTTTTTTCTTTTTTTTTTTTTAAGATCGTCGCACCCAGGGAGGTTACCTTTGCGCTCATGAGTTCACCTTTTATTTGTTCGTCTTTCTTTTTTTCTTTTTTTTTTTTTTTTTTGCACCTCAATGGCCACAGAAGCTGACACAGGATTTTTGTTGTTGTTTTTTTATGTAACAATGCGACGATGATGATGTCGATGAGGATGATAATCCTGATGCTATGGAGTTCCATCTAGGATTGAGTCTGCGTGACAGGGCTGTACTCTACGCTTACTATCATAATATGTCCTGGCATCAACCCGAGAGATACACACACCTGCGGTGCTGGTCAGAAGATTTGAGCAACACCCTCAATGACGCATCCGTGAAGTGGATGAGACTCGACTGTATGGTCCCAGTCTTCCCAATAAGCCCATAGCACGCCCAACTGTGGGTAGGAGCCGGTTAGAACCGAAAAATCCCACAATGATTTTTGAAGGTACCGATGGGGATTCGAACCCACAACCTTCCAGTCAGTAGTCCGTTGCATTAACCACTACACCACGGCGATTGGTTCAGTGCAATGAATCTTTCTTGGGCAAACCTACAAACTTGAAAGCAAAGGGTTTCTGATGACGTAAACAGATCAGAGGTCAGAGTTTGTCTGAAGAAGGATTTATCGCGCCAGAGCAATTCCATATGTGTTCCATCCAAATGTGTCAATATTATCTGGCAGGCTGCTCTAGCCTACACAGAAACTTATCCGCTGGAAAAGTTTTGAAATGGATGGTGGGGGTGGGGGTGGGGGTGGGGGAGAACGGGATTTAAGAAACACTAAACTGACACCTACAAAACCTTGTGAATATAATAGAAATAGATTTGATTTGATTTATCACGATTTTGCGCTATATAAATAAAATATATTATATTTATTATTATTATTAGAAAGCACAATAAAGAACTGGAATTAAATAGCAAGAAGACTGAAGTCATGGTAATTAGAAAAAAATCAAATAAAAAAAAAAAACCAAGCAATCCCTCATGCAAAATAACAGCAAACGGCACAACTTTGAGACAGGTTGATAAGTTTAAATATCTGGGAACGGTCATCTCACCAGATAGCATATGCATATCAGAAATAGCCAGCAGAATCGGTCAAGCCAAAACAGCACTTAAGAAGATGAAAAGCATTCTTACAAACAAATGTGTCATCATCATCATCAAGTGCCCTGCCGCATGGCGTTGGCGATCATGGCCCTCCATATGTATCTATCCCTTGCTGCCGCAATCACATCTTCCACCCTCTCTGTCCTCAGCCACACTGCAAGTCCGTCCAATATTTTCTCCCTGGGTCTATCTGGTAATCTCTTTCCCTCCAGCTTTCCTGTTGTGACCAAGTGCTCTAATTCCCCTTTCCTCATAAAATGGCCTATAAATGTTGCCTGTCTTTTCCTAATCTTCATTATGAATGATCTTCTTGTGTCTGCCTCCATCAGGACTGTCTCGTTTGTTTTCTTTGCTATCCATGGAACTCAACGAATGCGTATCAATTAACAACAGGAAGAGAGTTCCTGAATGTTATTTAGAACCGATATTGTTGTATGGTTGTGAGGCGTGGAAAGTCAGCACGCAAAGTCAGAACAAATTTGAGGCAACTGAAATCTGGTTTCTAAGAAGCATGTTGAGAGTTCCATAGACAGCAAAGAATATAAACGAGAACGTCTTGAAGAAGGCAGACACAAGAAGATTATTAACAAACAAAAATTAGAAAAAGACAAGCAACATCTATAGGACCTATTAGAGGAAAAGAGAAATTTGAGTACCTGGTCACAACAGGAAAGTTGGAGGGAAAGAGAACACCAGGTAGACCTAGGGAGAAAATATTGGACAAACTTGCAGGGTGGCTGAAGACAGAGGGTGGGAGATGTACTTGCAGCGACAAGGAATAGCTTCGTGTGGAGGGCCATGATCACCAACACCATGCGGCAGGGCACATGATAATGATGAAACTCACACCACCAGAATGATGGAAACGTCAAGATGGGCAGCGAACAGGCCAGTTTTTAATGTTACGGACTGGGATTGAACTCAAGACATCAGATGTTGACGCCTTGGTTCTTTCAACGACGCCAGACTGTCGGCAATCACCTGATCTCTCTGGCTGGAGAGGTGATGATGATGATGATGATGATGATGATGATGATGATGATGATGATGATGATGATGATGATGATGATGATGATGATGATGATGATGATGAGATGATGATGGTGAAGATGACGACGATGATGATGATGATGACGATGATGATGACGAGACGACGACGACGACGATGATGATGATAATGATGGAATCTTTCGGTCGATCTGACGGTTGAGTAAGCATACTGCACTGGTCCTTATCGCCTGTATGGGTCTTCATGACAGATACCAGACCAATTCTCGGGGCTCATGTACTTCCACAAGCGCTGCAAGGCAAGGAGTCTTTCGGCCTCGGGTTCTGCTTCCACCGATCCCTCTTTTATTGAATAATAGCTGCTGTTCTGCGTGCCCTGGTGTGTGCTGTCACCAGTTTTACCGTGTTGTTCTGTTTTAAATGATAGATGTGGGATGTCTGCCCATCTGTCAGATTTGAACTTCACCATCTTTGCTCAGTTCTCTGCTTCTTTTCTATTGATATTACGACTCATTTTTTATGAAAGTTTACCATTTCTTTCATCTGACACTAACGAAATCCAAAATAAGTGTGACTGCCCGCGTTCAAGCAAACAGGAACCACAAAGAAAACACGAACAAAAAATAAGAACGTGTATGTAATATTTGTCTTGTTGTATTCATTACGCGTTTTTATTCTTTTTTTCGTGTTTGGGTTTTCTGTTGTTGTTTTTGTTGTTGTTGTTTTGTTGTTGTTGTTGTTGTTGTTGTTGTTGTTGTTGTTGTTGTTGTTGTATTTTTGTGGTTCCTGACACTACGATGTTTTTGTTTATGTCCTCTGAAAGTTTATCTATTGTAATTTAGTCAGCACTGCTCCGACATAAGATGTCTGAAATATCTTCATGAACAATAATAAAAGATCAAACACTCATCCATGCGTTTCACTCTTCTTTAAAAGCCAGTATTTGAGAGTATGCGCACAGTTCTCTGAAAGTTCTCCACTGACTGCCTGTCCAAGCAGGTACTAATTTTATTAATGTGCACTGAAATGAGTGAACCACGTCCTCATTATGGACAAAAGCAGACGCCTGAGCACACTGTATCATGAGTAACATCTGAGAACAGAAACCTGGCAGCGCACATTTCAGTTTCAGTTTCTCAAGATGAGTTTCCGCACTCACAATGAATGAATGAAAGAGAGAGGGAGAGAGACAGACAGAGACAGACAGAGAGAGACAGAGACAGAGAGAGAGAGGACAGACAGCAGACAGACAGACAGAGAGACAGACAGACAGAGAGACACAGAGAGAGACAGACAGAGAGACAGACAGACAGACAGAAACAGTGAGAAAGAAACAGAAACAGAGACAGACAGACAAACCGATAGAAACAGAGACAGACAGAGACAGACAGAGCGAGATACAGACAGAGCGAGACAGAACAGAGCGAGACAGAGACAGAGAGAGATAATGACAGAGACAAAGACAGACAGACAGATAGAAACAGAGAGAGACAAAAGACAGAAAGAGATAGAGACACACAGAGAGAGAAACAAAGACAGAAACAGAGAGAGAGACATAGAGACAGAGAGAGACAGAGACACAGAGAGAGACAGACAGGCAGAGACAGAATTAGAGACAAAGCCAGAGAAACGAAAGCACAGAGACAGAGAATCAAAAACAAGTGCAACTGCCCGCGCCCAAGCAAACAGGAACCAGAAAAACAAGAAAACCGAAAAAAGAACGCGTATTCAATACAGCAAGACAAGACAGGCGCAAATTTTCGGCCAACCGGCCTTGTCAAGCGCGAATGCACGATCACAATCAGACACCAAACAACAGATAATAAGAAAAAGACTAAAACTTCCCTGCCGCCTCGTCCAGTGGGTAAAAAAGGGACTGAGACGAGAGATAGAGAGTTTTACTTACTGTTCTTCTGCTTATAAGCATTCTCTCTCTCTCTCTCTCTCTCTCTCTCTCTCTCTCTCTCTCTCTCTCTCTCTCTCTCTCTCTCTCTCTCTCTCATTGCCTCCTCATGCGCATATGTACGTGTATGTGTTTAGCTGTGATGTCTTGTGTTGCGTTGTGCTCTGTGCGTGCTCAGTGTGTGTGCTTTGTGTGCTTTTTTATGTATGTGTGTGTGTGTTCGTGTGCGTGCGTGTGTGTACGCACACACACGCGCTGTGTGTGCGTGTGAACGCACGTGCACATACGCATTATTAGCCTCACAATCTTCGTCTTTGCTGATATGTTTCAATTATACCATTACGATAGGTTAAAACGTCCGTTGACGTGCACATAATGACTCTCTCGCTCTCTCCCGTCTTTTGACACGAACAGGACGCCGTAGTTATCGGCACGGTAGTTGGCGACGAAGGTGGCATTTGCACACACAGTGGTTAAGAGTAAATGGCGCTTGATTCATGTTGATACATCCTCGCCGTTCTCGCTACACACAGGCCCAGCGTTCAGGTTCCCACGACATTCACACATACCCTTCCTCACCCCTTCACACCCCATCATTCACCCTCCCTCACTCCCTCCCTCTCCTTCCCTGACAGGTCCAAGTCTGGGGCTCATTCACACCTCTCTCCCACCCCCAATCTCCCCTCTTCCGCATCCGTGACTGTTGATTTAGTAATCATCGCTTATTCGGTGCCGCATTATAACTTATTCTTTCCGTTTGACAGTCACGTTTTTCAGAACACAGAGAGAGAGAAAGAGGAGCAGGACAGGGAGAAAAAGAGAGGGAGGGAGAGACAGAAAGAAAGAGACAGACAGACAGACAGACAGTCAGAGAGAAAGAGAGACAGACAAAGAGAGAAAGAAAGAGACAGACAGACAGAGAGAGAGAGAAGAGCAGGACAGAAAGAAAAAGAGAGGGAGAGACAGACACAGACACACAGAGAGAGACAGAGAGAGAGAGAGAGAAGATCAGGACAGAGAGAAAGAGAGAGAGACAGACAGACAGAGAAAGAGACACTGACACACACAGAGAGAGACAGAGAGAGAGAGAAGATTAGGACAGAGAGAAAAATGGAGGGAGAGACAGACACAGACAGAGACAGTGAGAGAGAGAGAGAGACAGTGAGAGAGAGAGAGAGACAGAGAAAGAGACAGAGAGACAGTGAGAGAGAGACAGAGACAGAGAAAGAAAGAGACAGAGAGACAGTGAGAGAGAGAGAGACAGAGAGAGAGAGAGACAGAGACACAGAGAGAGAGAACACGAACACGAACACGAACACGAACACAAGTACGAAATTTATTGCATCAGGCCAACACTCTTCACAACAGGGGTTACCGCAGTGTTACAAACGCACAAAGATTTGGTAGCTACAATACAGCAAAATATTAAACATACATGGGCAAACGTCGCACTTACAGCCAACATCGTAAAAGACTGGAATCAGACAGACAGACAGAGAGAGACAGACAGGCAGAGAGAGACAGATAGACAGAGAGAAACAGAGACAGAGAAAAAGAGGGACAGAGAGACAGAGAGAGGCACACACAGAGAGACAGACAGGCAGAGAAGAGCAGGACAGAGAGAACAAGAGATGGAGAGAGAGGGGAAAGAGAGAGACAAATAGACAGACAGACAGACAGACAGAAACAGAGACAGAGGAAAAGAGAGACAGAGGGACAGAGAGAGAGACAGAGAAAAGCAAGACAGAGAGAACAAGAGATGGAGAGAGAGGGAAGACAGACAGACAGACAGAGACAGAGTTGGGAGTTAGATCAAGAGGGGTTCGTCGCACCCGGATATGAAGCAAAAAAACATGAAAACAGAATCAGAACGTATATCTCATATAACAAAACAAGACAGGCGCAAACCTTCGACCAACTGGCCTTTGTCAAGTGTAAACGTAAGACAACAAGAAGAGACAACAAACAACAAACAAACAGACAACAAACAACAACAAACAAACAACAAACAACAAAGAACAGACAACAAACAACAAACAACAAACAACAAAGAACAGACACAAACAACAGATACAAAAACTGGGAAAGAAACAGCAAAACGTCTCTGTTGTTTCGTGGAGCAAGAGAAACTGACTGACAGTTTCGTTTAATAAGCTCTACCCAAATTTACCAGTAATTATCTAGCAGACACCCTGGCTGTGAAATACCCTAAGCACTCGCAAGGTCTTCAAAAAAAACACACACACAAAAGGGGGGGGGGGGGCTGATGGAGGGGAGGAGGGGTAAGGAAACAACACTTGTGAAAGCCTAAGCTTGACACTACCAGAATGATTGGAGTATTAACATGGACAGCAGATGTTCTGTTCTGCAGAGTTTAAAGTCCCACCACTCTCAAAATATACGAGGACTAGCTGTAACAAATTTTTAAAGAAGTCGTAAGAAATTTTGTGGACAGCAGAACAGCTCTTTATGTTGTCTGCTGGGTCTGCATTCGATATGTCATGACACGTCCCATGTTCGATACATCCCATGTCTTATACGTCCCAGAGACCTGGGATGTATCGAACCTGGCACTTAATGAACCTGGGACATATCAAACCCTGGACATATCTAACCTGGGGCATATCTAACATGAGACGTATCGAACCTGGGACGTATCGAAGTTGGGACATATCTAACCTGTGACGTAGAGAACCAGGGATGTATCGAACCTGGGACGCAGTGAACCAGGGACGTACTGAACTAGGGATGTACTGAACCAGGGACGTACTGAACCAGGGAGTACTGAACCAGGGACGTACTGAACCAGAGACGTACTGAACCAGGGACGTACTGAACCAGGGAGTACTGAACCAGGGACGCACTGAACCAGGGATGTACTGAACCAGGGGTGTGCTGAACCAGGGATGTACTGAACCAGGGATGTACTGAACCAGGGATGTCTGAACCAGGGATGTACTGAACCAGGGATGTACTGAACCAGGATGTATTGAACCAGGGATGTACTGAACCAGGGATGTACTGAACCAGGGATGTACTGAACCAGGGATGTACTGAACCAGGGACGTACTGAACCAGGGATGTACTGAACCAGGACGCACTGAACCAGGACGTACTGAATAGAGACGTACTGAACCAGAGAGTACTGAACCAGGGACGTACTGAATAGAGACGTACTGAACCAGGGATGTACTGAACCAGGGATGTACTGAACCAGGGACGTACTGAACCAGGGATGTACTGAACCAGGGATGTATTGAACCAGGGATGTATTGAACCAGGGACGTACTGAACCAGAGACGTACTGAATCCAGGACGTACTGAACCAGGGACACACTGAACCAGGGACGTGATGAATCATGGACGTACTGAACCAGGGACGTACTAAACCAGGGACGTACTGAACCAAGGACGTATCGAAAAGTCCCCGATTCGAGACATCATATCTTGAGTCCATGGTTTTATCAACAGAGCAGAGAGACACAAAAACAGAAAGAGACTGACAGACAAATAGACTGACAGATAGATAGACAGACAGATAGACAGACAGATAGACAGATAGAAGAAGCTTATAACTCGCTAGAATTAGCATCATTTATTCGATTTCATGAACATTTAAATGAAAAGTTTGTAATGGCTACCTGGTTGAACCTGGCTCTCAGTTACAAAAAAGGCTACTCACTGCGTTTGTGTCTCAAAAAAGAATCAAACTTTCAGTTCAAAATATCTGTACAAACAATTGCAGTATTCCTCGTTATAATATTTGAGATTAATTGTTACCACATATTTTCGTATTCAACTGAACGCTTTGAAAACAAAATATTGTAAAAACGTTTTATGTATTTGCAGTGAACAATTCACACTGTATCACTGTTTGTTTTACTGCAGAAAGCTTCGTTCCTTTTTACCAAAGATTTTTACACAAGGAAACTATCTTGAAACGCATTTTAAAGAAGTAATATCAGATCAAGTTTTGTTAGTTAAAATTTCAGAATCATTGGTTCACAGTCCTGATAATACCTTACTTTAAGGTTATTATTATAATTTTTTTTTGTTCTGTTTTTGTAACAATTTTTCTTTTACATTATTGATGTTACGTTGTTCTAGTTTCATTTCTCTGTTCATCTATATTCTTTTTCTTAGGACCTTGCCGCTTCCTTTTAAATTTTTTCTGTCTCTTACTCTGTTCCCCTCCGTCCCCTCCCCCCTAATTTCATCCTCCATGCCATTTTTTTCCCGTCTAATATCACTCCTAGTGAAAGGACGTTAAATCAAGGAACGAACAATAGACAGACAGACAGACATACAGACAGACAGAGCATGATAATGTATTCCTGTGTCTTGACCTATCACGAAGGGCCATGAGAACGACATGCTTTCTGACTAATTACCGGTGTTGCCGAGTTAGGTGTGGAACTGACGGCTTGATTGCCACCATTATCACATCGCAAGTTCTCTACATTTCAGCGCCTTGTGCAAAAACAATAACAATGTTTCTGCTGTTGTTGTTGTTATTATTGTTATTGTTAGGGTGAAGGGGGGGGATGTCTGTTTAAGTGTGTGTGTGTGTGTGTGTGTGTGTGTGAGTGTGTGAGTTTTGTGTGTGTGTGTGTGTGTGCGTGCGTGCGTGCGTGTGTTTATATGTGTGTATGTGTGTTTTGTAGGAAGGGGTTGTTTTGGTTGGGTTTTATTTTTGTTTTTGTTTGGTTGGTTATTTTTTTGTGAGTTATTTTGAGCTGTTTTGTGTTGTCTTGTTTTGCTTCTAATTATTTGTTTTGTTTTGTTTTTATTTCATGTTGTTTTGCTTTCTGTTGGTTTTCTTTTCTTGTTGTTGTTTTTTTGTTTTTTGTTTGTTTGTTTTGTTTTGATGGTGTTGTTTTGTTTTGATTTTGTGTTGTTTTGTTCTGTTTCGTGTTGTTTTGTGTTATTTTCTTTTGTTTTCTTTTCTTTCCTCTTCTTTTCTTTTCTTTTTTTTTTTTTTTTGTGCGTGTTCATGAGATGCAACTCTCACGTACACTTGAATTTTCAGTGCCCTTTTAGTTTTACGTGTTCGTTTGATTTCATAGCATCAGCATCAGGCTCGCCACAAAAAAATTGCTGTGTATAATAGACTTAAGCACCTGGCAGTCGATCCGACGGATCGGTTAGGGAAGAGCTAGTGCAAAGATTTTCCTCCCTGTGTGTGCGCTGTCCTCGTGTTATAACAGAGTGGGGCGCTATAAGGGTTCCACACCTGGAACCTCGAGTTTAGTTATTGGCAGGTGAACGTCTAAACCATTGTGCCACTCTTCTCCCTGAATGGATCCGAGTATCAAACAGTGGATCCGAGACTCAAACGATCTAAAGAATAGTCTGCGAGTGTTCACCAACTACCATCTAGCAAAGTCATCCATAGTGTGATCAAAAGACAACCTGGCTGACAAATGAAATCCCTGTGCGCTGGTGTTGCATTTTAAAAAAGAAAGTAAAAAGAAATTCATTGTGAAAGTGCTAATGCCAATAAGAAAAGTGTGACGTCAAAATGTGTCTGTCGATTCAGCTGCTCGTTCTTGATGATTGGTTTGTGATTCACTCGAAAATGAGCCAAGAATATTTGTTCTGGTTTATCCTAACACTGAAAATATATGTTTAAAGTTCGATTTCGTTGTATGGAAAAATGTAGAATCATTTGGAACAATCTAGAAATGACAAGAAAAACGTAGAATACCTTAGATCTTTCTGGAATGTTCCGGAAATCGTAAACAAATTTAATCGTACAATGATTGGCTAGAAGTTTAATCTGTACGATGATTGGCCAGAACTACAGAATATTCTAGAAAGGGAAAGTTCGAAAATGTGACTATGATTGGCTGAAAATCTAGGGAAAAGCCAAGAATATTGTGGAACTTTCCATGATGTTATAAATAAAGCGTGACTGTGGGTTGAGAGAGAGAGCGATAAAAGAACTGAAGTGTAAGCCTGCTGTCAGAGATAGAGAAGTTGCTGTAGATTCGTGGAGTTGCTGTGTGTGTGTAGATTTGAGGGCTGAAGAAGAAAATTCTGCAAACTAGAAGTGGTGCATCAGATGTGTGAAGTTTTGCCCAGTTCCTGTTAAGTTTTCTACGTTCTTCAAATAAAGGATCATTTTCGTTTAACCTGGACTGGTGTATTTGTCTCTGAGAAGAATGATCAACTGCTAGATCTTCACGAACCTGCATAAACTGCAAGACACTGCCAGTCACCTAATCTTTACGTGTGACAGCTGGCAAGGTCTTGAAATGAGGAGGGGAGGAAAGAGAATCTATCTAAAAACATTAAGATGGAGACACCTCCAGTAACTGAACCACCAGAATGGAAACATTCAGATGGGCAGCGAACAGACCAATTGTATGTCACTGGCTGGGATTGAACTCAAAACACCACGTTTCGATACCAGGACTCTATCAGCACAGCCAGCCAGCCTACATGAGAAAAAAAAAAAAAGCTGTGGCCCGACTGAGGACTGAACCCATAAACCCTGTGCTATTCATATTCATATTCATATTGGTATTCCTGTTCATATTCATATTCATACTCATACTCATGTTCATACTCATATTCATATTCATATTCATACCCATATTCATTTTTTTCTCACAGTTGATTTATCATGTAAAATTAGGGCTGCTCTCCGCTTTGACAGCGCGTCGCCGCAGTGCAGCGCCACCCAATCTTTTTCACCAAGACTTCAGAAAGGCAAAAGTCTAATTGGCCTTCGAAGGGAGGGACCAGGGAAATCAACCTATCTCTCCAATGTTTTATACCAGGGCAGCCAGGCGAATGCCCTGCTCTTCACGATTTTCAACTGCTGTAGAATCTTTAACGTGCCCAGGCTAAAAGGCACAGGGGTCCGACTCGTGTTTCGTCCCCTTCCGAAGGACTAGACGTTCAGTTCGATTTTCCCGTCAAACTGAAAAGAAAAGTCGAGTCCTCAATGGGAAACGAATCCTGGAACCTCGAGTTTAGTTATTGGCAGGCAAAGGTCTGAACCATTCTGCCACTCTTCTCCTTGTGTTTGTTTAAAAAGGATTCATTGCACTCAGACAGTTCCATATGCGTTCCACCCCAATTTGCCAGCAGTTATCTGGCAGACTCCCTGAGCTTATGTAAAATCCTAAGCGTTGGAAGTAAAATGAAAATGTTTGCCATTAAGAAATTTCTTGGTGTCAGTCCAAAACCCCTGATTCACTTATTCTGTGATAATTGGCAAATGTCAGTTGCATATTAATGCATAGATGGAAACATCTATGGATAAACTGGCAGATGTCAGTTGCATGTTGATACATACAAACGATGGAAACATGTTTGGCACAGGGTTACCTTGCTCAAAATTGATAGACTTCTAAGAAAAAGAAACTATACAATATTATTTCAGTTTCAGTTTCTTCAGATGGCGTCTGCGCGCTAGGTATAAATTCCACACGCACTGATACTACTGATTCCGTGCAACGGAGAAGATCCAAAATGATTATGGCATTAGCCATAACCTTGTACATAAGCCCTATGCGCTGGCACATAAGCCCTATGCGCTGGCACATAAACCCTACGCGCTGGCACTTAAGCCATACGTGCTGGCACATAAACCCTACGCGCTGGCACATAAGCCCTACGAGCTGGCCTATAATTCCTACGCGCTGGCATATAAGCCCAATGCGCTGGCACATAAACCCTACGCGCTGGCACGTAAGCCCTAGCACTGGCACATAAGCACTATGCGCTGGCATATAAGCACTACACGCTGGCACATAAGCACTACGGGCTGGCACATAAGCACTACGCGGTGGCACATAAGCCCTATGAGCTGGCACATAAACACTACGCGGTGGCACATAAGCATTACGCTCTGACACGTAAGCCCCTACGCGCTGGCACATAAGCACACGCGCTGGCACATAAGCACTACCCGCTGGCACATAAACACTACGCGCCGGCACATAAGCCCTATGCGCTGGTACATAAGCCATACGCACTTGTACGTAACCCCTACGCACTGACATATAAGCCCTATGAGCTGGCACGTAAGCCATACGCGCTGGCATATAAGCACTACGCGCTGGCAAGCCAGAGATCTACCTGGCGAATAAGTTTTGCGTTGATCGTTGCATCAGTCTGTCATCGGAACGACCCACGCTACACTGTAATGGAATGTATACCTCCATCTATACTGTTAAAAACACACAAAAACTCCGGTGAAAACAAATAAAAACACATCCAGCCCACCCACCACCCACCAACTTCCCATATATGAACTGATCGCACCAACGCCTGACACAACCACCTCCCAACACGACACATGGCTTCCATCAGCCCTGCATTACAATTTATTGTCTCCATCACCCCAACTCCCCTTTCCCATTTTCCACGAAAAACAACAACAATAACAACAAACAACAAATAAACAATCAGCAACAACAACAACAAAAATCTTAACCACCACCATATATCATCATCATTATAATGTGCTTTGCCTTCCCACACGAATCTATCCCGTCCCTGCAATTACATCTCCCACCCTCTCTGTCTTCAGCCGCCCTGCAATCCGTCCAATATTTTCTCTTTGGATCCATAATAACAAATCATATTCTGCCCACCAAAGTCCTCTTCAACATTCCATCAATTGCCCTTTCCAGAGTTTGAAAATTGTTTAAGAGAGAGTCACCACACTTGGACAATTTCATATACGCTCCACCAAAACCAGCCGGCAATTACCTAGCAGGCTTCCCGAGCCTGCCCAAAACCCTCTGCACTGGCAAGGTCTCGAACCGAGCTGCGGAAAGTTGTGTGTGTGGGAGGGAAGAAGGACCCGTTACACACTTAAATGACACCTCCACAATGATAGTAACATTAACATAGGTAGCAAACAGGCCAACGTTTAACCCTTTCACTCCCGGACCCTATCCACCAACTGCAAAAACTTAACCCTTTGACTCTGTCACTCTTTCCACCAGTATCCTGCAGGACGTTTTTGCTTTGCTACCATGTTTGACAATGCAGGATGCTGATGACAGGGTGCAGGAGTCAAAGGGTTAATGTTGCGGGCTGGGACTGAACTCGAGTAAAGGTATCAGATCCTGAGTCCATGGCTCTATCAAAAGAACCAACCAGCCTGTATAGCTTTTTCACAATCCCGGCCTACATGGAAAGGAGTCCGTTGGGCCATGTAATTATGATTTTGCTGATTCGTATACTGACAGTGCAACAGCCAAGTTTTGTGAGTTTTGTAATGTTGTCAAAGTGCACGCTTTTGTGTGTGAGTATGTGTGTGCGTGCGTGAGTGTGTGTGTGTGTGTGTGTGTGTGTGTGTGTGTGTGTGTGTGTGTGTGTGCGTGTGTGCGTGCGAGTGTATGTGTGTGTGCGTGCGTGCGTGTGTATGTATGTGTGCACGCGCGCGTACTTGCGTACGTGCATGCGTGCCTGCGTGTGTGTATGCATGAGTGTTCTTAGTTTGCCTTTGAACGTTTCTATCTCATAAAAAGAAAGAATGACTGACAGATACCGTATTGTCAAGTAAAGTAAATGGGGATATAGTGTCACAGCCTCTGGAGAGGGAACGTCGAAAACCTCTCTTTCAGTGGTACGAACCGACAGAAACTGAAGACAAAACAAAACAGAACTTTCTACTCGACAAATTAAATTGTTTGATTCGAGATACAGAATTAAACAGAAAGCTCTGAGGAAGACAGCTTAGTTTTCAATACAGCGTTGCAAGAGAGACAACCCTGCTATTCTTCTTTTGGGGCTCTGACGAAGTGCCCGTATTTACGTTCTTATCTCTCTTTTTTTCATGATTTCTTTTTTTCAGCCTGAAAATCCTTTGACTCCTGAGTAAACGAAAGTCAACAAAATGGCAGAATAACAATACAAAATACTTAGCGTTTTATCTTTGAATAAAAATAACAAAGTTATCCAACCCACTGTCTAACGTGCGTCACAACGACAGTCGTCCGAGCACAAGATTCCCCGGTTTTTTAACTGTTGTGGTATGAATGGTCTAAGGGAAGCAACTGCAGTAATTGGCAACTAGTGGAAGAGTAAGATGGTGGTGCGTCTTTTTAGTACAACGAACTTGAAATATATATTGGGGGTTGCTTTTGTTATTTTTTGCTTTTGGGTTGGACGGTTTTTGTTTTTGTTTTCTTTTGTTCTGGGGTGTTTGTTTTAATGATACTATAATGATACTACCGTATAATAAGAGCACTTTCTTCCACAAAGCACTAAAATTGATATTACAATGACTTCATATTATACTAGAAATGGAAAGTGCAGTATTACTAGAATATGCGTGTACATCTAAGTGTGCAACAGAGTGTTAATGTGAAATCATGTATATTTGCATGAAGGTGCGTGAATGTGTTATCGTCCACGCATCACAGTCTGAGTCATAATCTTCACCCATCCATTACTAAATGAGTAAAATCACAAATAATAATAACTATAATAATAAAAATAATTTTACTTCTATTGCACAAAAAGTCCATATCAAAAGCATACTCAATGCATTTTACAGGAATAGAACAAACAATGCGTGTGCACACACATAGAGGATGATGAGCTGGGATATATTGAACTTGCTAGGCGTGTGACCCTTGACCCAAGCTGTCATTCTATCTGTCACACACACACACACACACACCACACACACACACCACACACACACATATATTTTATATATAACATATACATACACACACACACACACACACACACACACACACACACACCACACACACACACACACACCACACACAACACATTTATTTTTTTATTATTATTATTATTTACATATACACTGGATGTTGAGCTACGGATGTTGATTCATATGTTTTCATTTATGCATAATTAGTACAACTGTTTGCCTTTTCCATCATTCATATTCACATTCATTCCTTTTCATTACAATGGATTTATCCATATGAAACTTTTTTCAATCAAAACTTCAGAAAGGCAAGGAAGCTATTTCTTCTTCAAGTGGAGGGACATGGAATAATGAAGCTATATGTTCGATATTTCATACAAAGCAGCTGAGTGAATGCCCAGCTCTTCATAATTTTCAACTGCCGTGGGATTTTAAGCATGTGCAGGCCAGAAAGTCAGGAGGCAAACAGGTCCGAAAGCAGACAGGTAATATTACAATTATTAAGACATTTGAAATGAGATAGGATCAGAAAATGAAAGCAAGTTGCCCATAAGAAAATAAAGATGAGTAAGAGTTCCATGGACAGCAAAGAAAACAGACGAGACAGTCTTGATGGAGGCAGACACAGGTAGATCATTGATAAGGAAGATTAGGAAAAGTCAGGCAACATTTATAGGCCATTTTATGAGGAAAGGATAACTGGAACACCTGGTCACAAGGGGAAAGCTGGAGGGAAAGAGAGCACCGGGTAGACCCAAGGAGAAGATACTAGACAGACTTGCAGAGTGGCTGGGGACAAGGAGGGTGGAAGAGATGCTTGAGGCAACAAGAGATAGAGACAGGTGGAAGTCCATAATCGCCAACGCCATGCGGCAAGGCACCTGATGATGATGATGAAACTTTACTAAGCTTCTCAGCATAAGATTACACTTCAATTGTAGCTAGAAACTCTAGGACAGAGTTGGACAGCAGAAGATCCTTAGAGGGGAATTGTCCCTCCAGCAATCGTTTCGGCCTTAACCCTTTGACCCCCGCACCCTATCCACCAACTGCAAAAACGTCACCCTTTGATTCTTTCACCCTATTCACCAGCTTCCTGCAGGAAGCTGGGGGATAGGGTGAGGGAATCAAACGATTAAGTTTTTGCTTTGCTTGTATGGTTGGCAATGAAGGATGTTCGTGGCCAGGATCATCATCATCATCATCAGGTGCCTTGCCACATGGTGTTGGCGATCATGGCCTTCCATCTGTTTCTATCTCTTGTTGCCTCAAGCACCTCTTCCACCCTCTTTGTCTTCAGCCACTCTGCAAGTCCGTCCAATATCTTCTCCCTGGGTCTACCTGGTGCTCTCTTTCCCTCCAGCTTTCCTGTTGTGACCAGGTGCTCCAATTCCCCTTTCCTCATAAAATGACCTATGAATGTTGCCTGTCTTTTCCTAATCTTCCTTATGAATGATCTACTTGTGTCTGCCTCCATCAAGGCTGTCACGTTCGTTTCCTTTGCTGTACATAGAACTCTCAACATCCTTCTTAGTGGCCAGGGTGCGGGAGTCAAAGCATTAATTAAACTCCTGAACATTTTGAGGGGACCAGGCTGCATCCAGGCCATGACTCCTGGATACCCTTTTTCTGTTGTCAACATATACATGGAATCATATCTACACATACCAGGGAGGAAATATTGGACGGACTTGCAGGGTGGCTAAGGACAGAGAGGGTGGAAGATGTACTCGCAGCGACAAAGGATAGATTCGTATGGAGGGCCATGATCGCCAACGCCATGATGATGATGATGATGATGAAGACGATGATGATGATGGTGATGTTGATGATGATATACACATACATACTGAGTAAGCTCCTGTGAAGACAATCCCATGGCCAGCATCCATACATACATCCAATGTCACGTAGACTGCCTTTCATTGCATCGGCCTTACCAGCCACAGCTGTTCCAGAGGCGTCAGTTCGACTCAATAAGACACTAGGGCGCATCATTCATAGTCGACCCTGACTGATGGAGGCCTACTACTTCTGAGTATAGTTATACTGCATTAATGTATGTCTTTACACTACATTAATGTATGGACTCACTTTTCTGATTTTCAGGCCCATTATTCATTCTTTCTGGATTAGTGTTACCACTATCTATTTCTGATTAAATATTATGGTCTCTCGTTTTGATGAACTCACAATGTTTATGCTTTATTGATATATGTATCTGATTATGTGTATATTGTAGTAATGTACGAACATGGCAACTTCCCACCCCACCCCCATTTTTTTCTTTTCCAAGTGCAACGAACATGGTTTGACAAGGACCATGGACATCTTTGCTGTACACGTGATAGTATATAGTAGTAGTAGGAGGAGGAGGAGGAGGAGTATGTCCAGAAATAAAATAGAACAAACAAGAAGGCGAAAGAAGAAAACAGTCAGCTTTGAAACTTCTAGCATTCATGTAGTAAAAAGACATCTTGGTTAGGGGAGATAACGCAGATTCGCTCTCTACAGAGGAAATAGTAGTTCACATGTTGTGGCAAACAGCAGTTTATTTCACGTGTAGTTGGACGATTTCTGTGTGTTGTACCCTGTCTTCCCAACCATGGACGAACAAGGCTGTCCGAAATGCAAAACAACGAAATACAGAAATCCATCTCTGAAGTTGCTGGTGAATGCATGCGGCCATTCGTTGTAAGTTCCCCCTTCTGCATTCTTATTATTATTATTTATTCTTCTTCTTCTTCCTTCTTCTTCTTCTTCCAGCCAATCCAGGGAAGTGTCACTTTGGAGGAGGTCGGAAGCATGTGAAAAAAAAAAAAGAGCCTATTTAGAGAGTTTGGAGGCCCTTGACACAAAAATGTCGATGGTTGTGGCCTCCACGACGCTCTGGGGCAGGCGGTTCCAGTCGCGGATTGTTCGTGGTAGAAAAGTATGTTGTTGGTATTGTGTGTGGCATCTCGGTTGATTATATTGATGGTCGTGGCCTCTCCTCTGGCGGAATATGGCAGGCTCCATCCTTTGCTTCATGTTGTTCATGCACACCATATTGTTCCGGATTTTGTATAGCATGGTGAGGCGGGCAGTTTGACGTCTGTCCTGGAGCGAGGGCCATCGCAGTTCGACAATCATGTCTGATACGCTGGAGTTGTTGCGATAGCGCCTCAGGACGAATCGAGCTGCTCTGCGCTGGATATTCTCAATCTTGTCAATACTCTCCTGTGTGTAGGATCGCAGACTGTTGCAGCATATTCCATGATGGGTCGCACAAGGGTCGCACATTCTCCAGTCTCCACTACTCCAGTCCTACTCCTCTCCGTTTATTAATTTTTAACTGCCTGAAGACAGACGAGTCATTGGTATTAAGGCGCCTCATTAAAGAACAGTTGCATAAAAAAGTCCCAGGTGCCAGTCCCAAAAAGATATTTCCACGTCTTTTGACAACATTAACCCGAACACTAAACCTGTCCCCTAACCTTTATCTTTTGGGTTGGCAAGCCGATCCTGAGAGTGAGGACTAGATGTCTAGAAGTAGAAGGTTGTAAATTTATGTATGTATTATATATATATATATATATTGTGTGTGTGTATATATATGTGTATATATCGCAGATTTTTGCCCACGCTTTTTTGTGACCACCAGATTTCTCCAGCTTTGTTGGTTGTATTCCAAAGACTGGATCTTTACGAACAGTTTCTCTGTCTGTTCTGTTCTGTCTGTTGTCATTTGCCTGATTTGGGGTTGTTGGTTTTTTTCTGTTTATCCTAACCCGCTCACCTACCCAGGTCTCCCTCCCTGAACAGTTCCCAGGAGGATTGCTTTAGCAAGGCCATTGAATTGGATTGGATTGTGTAACCTTTTTTCTGTTAAATTGTGATGTGTCTTATCTGGTGGAGCCCATCCCTCTCCAAGTCAGATTTTTTTTAAAACAAATTCCGGTTTACTCCACTTATGCAGCAAGTAGTACTGGTTTACAAGATGACTAGTACCAGAGGACAATTTCTTACCAGATTGTGTTTGTGATCATGTTTTGTCATATTGTATTTGTGTGTAATGACTGCTATTGTCATGATAATATTCATAATTCCAATTATACATCACAAATAGTCGATGTCAAAGAGTGCTCCTTTGTGTAGGGGGGGAAAAGGGTGGGGGAGAGAGTGGTTTCATTCCAATACACCAGTGCAACACAAACATAAACTCATCAAAAACAACAGATCATAACATGAAATAAATAGGTAGTACTAGTAGAGATTCTAGTCCTCAAAAACATGTACAGAGGTCTGTACAGTAATGCACCAACAACAGGAACACCACCACCACCACTAGTACTAAGGGCATACTACAACATCATTAAGTTCTCTTATTTTCAAAATCACAGTTCACCATGAACCTTTTAAACGCACCTTACTTTTCACAAGAAAGGTTACTGACCATTGCATAAAAGCACTCGCATTACACAAAGTGGCGAATCTCCCTTTATATCATGGTTCTACACCTTGTCTTACACAATTACCCAGGACTTTCACACCCAGAAACACAGGAACAACGAAGACTAGTTGCTTGGTCCTGACCATCAGCTTTTGATGCTTTTATTTTATTCCTTCCAGGCATCATAAAAACAGAAGAATACAAGCAGTGACATTTACTGATAGTATAATAAGTATGACAGGTACCACTACTGCCTAACTATTCATTCATAACAAAAGAATAGTGAAGATTAATGATAGTGTGACAGGTACTCCCGCTGTTAACCATTATTCTTAAAGAACAGTTAAGATACTGATAGTGTGACAGTATACCTCTGTCTGACTATAAATTCATAACAAAAGAGTGGGTAAGATCCCCAGCAGTGAAACTGAACAATTCAAGGACTCATTTTTATACTCGTTTTTCTTCACAAAAACAATAATGGACTGGAATCATTTTGAAGCATCTTTAGTTGACTGCTTCTGTATCTCTGGTGCAATGCATTTTTCCATCATCATGTTTGTCATATTATGCCTACTGTAGTTTTGGTGACATGCTACATTAAGATAAGATCAAGCAAGAGGGGATTTATCTCACTCAAGCAATCCCATATGTGCTCCACCCGAATCTGATGTGTTATCTGAGCCTGTGCTTAAACAAGGTCGTGCGGGCAGCTGTTTGTACAGTTGGATCACCAACACAAAAATCATACATCAAATTTGTTACACATTTTTTATGTACTTACTTTTTTCCCCTACCTTTCAGTGAAGATATATATGATATGCACTTTTTGCCTACCTTTCAGTGAAGGTTTTTGTTTATTTCAAACATCTTGTATTCCTTTACATGCATGTGGGCACTGTATGCACATTCTTCCTGCTCCGCCCCTCACAGCTAAGGCACATTTTCACACAGTTTGAAAGAGTTTATAGGGCAGGCTGGCCTGAGTTTCAATTTCAGGTTCTCAAGATGACATCATCGCACTCAGAATGAATTCCATATGCATGACGTCGCAAGTGCCATGTGATGGAAAAGTTCCAATATAATCATGGCACAAGCCTTAATGAGCTGGCCAGGTCCTGAGCTCCTACATATCCTATGGGTTTTGTTTCTTACACTAGTATTTGTATCACTATCAGTCTGTTGTTGGAACAATCTTGGCTACACTGTAATGACACGTGTATCTGTGAATCTCATCTTTTGAACAATAAAAGACAGAGAAAAAGTGACTGAATGAAAACACAGCTGGCTACTAATTATAAACTTATCTCACATCACAAAAAGCACCTCCCCCAATGAACATTACACATAGCCTCTGAAGTCTATCAACATGATGAAAATAATGTCTCCTTTACCATAGCTTCCCCAGCCTGTCATCTTCCTCTGAGGAAGAAAGGAAGGAAAGGCAGGTCTGAAAGAATGAAAACAGAGGATTGTGAAACTTCATAGACATTCCACTCTAATAAGTATAGGTAAATGAATATGTGAAATAGTCACTTGCTACCTATGGTTTCCTTGAGATCGTCTTACATTTCATGTGGAAAAATTCCATTGTGACAACAGCAATAACTAAAACGAATGTAATATCACCACTGTTTTCCTATAGTCCAATGCGGTGCATGTTTGTTGTCAGGTGCGAGAGCTGCGTGGAAACACTTTTCATCAAGGGATCAGGGGCATGTCCCGAGTGTGGCGTAGCACTGCGCCGTAACAACTATCGCCTGCAGGTCTTTGAAGATGCTGGGGTGGAGAAAGAGGTGGACATCAGAAGAAAAGTTCTGAAAGAGTAAGTCACTGAACATGAGAACATGATTTGTATTTGTTTTCAGGAACGTGGTATGAACATTGTTGTGTTGTGGTGTGTGTGTTGTGTGTGTGTGTGTGTGTGTGTGTTAGTGTGTATTCTCACCAATATTCAAACACAAAACTAATCTACTTTCTTTTCTTTTTTGTTTTTGTTGTTGTTGTTGTCGTCATCTTGAAAATGAATCCCACTCGTGACATGCCTTTTAAAGTTTTAATCTAATACAAGTGCGACCGCACAGTTCAGAATTGTAAATTGGTATGAATAACTCGGTGGTCTGGTGGTAGAATGTTTACTTGGTCATTGCCAGTCAATGAACTGTACTGCTAGCTTGCTCTGATGATAGAGTGGTGATGGACTCAAGATCTGATCTCGAGTTCAGTCCCAGCCTACAATATAAATACTGACCTATTCACTGCCCATCTTAACTCTGTTGTGAGTGCACTTGCCACAGCTGAGCTCTTCTGCCGGCCTAGGGCTGCCACAGTGAAATCACTGAGAACCGGGTGCAAGTGAACTTATCCATCGATTTTAGACAAAGAAACCGGCAAAACATAGCTGAAGGGTTCAACGGAAAGTTCCCTCCACAAGGGAAGCAACTGCCAACTACTAAATCATTAGCATAACAAAAGTAGAGGAGTTATATACCCTAGACCGTCTGTTACTATGATCGAAGTAGCCCGTCCTCAGTGAGAGCTCAGCTGTTACTTCGATTGAAGTAGCCCGTCGTCAATGAGTTAATGCTGTAATCATTTTGGTGGTGTTAGCTTCCTGTTTCATAGATTCCTTCTTCACACACACACACACATGCACACCTTGTCCTCCCCCAGTTTCAAGACCTTGCCAGTGCTTAGGGGTTTTGTGTAGGTTCAAGGAGTCTGCCAGGTATAATGACTGGTAAATTTGATTGGAGTGCATATTAGTACGGAATAGTTCAAGTGCATTAATCAAACTAAAATCACAGTTCTACCACTTCATCATTCCATAAACTTTGCTGAACAGCTGTGAAACATGGCAGCAGAAAACAAACCAGGAGACCAAGAGTGCTTACACAAGTGCTTGGGTATCAAATGGAAAGATTTTAAAACAAACTATGAAGTAAGAACGAGAAGCAAACAGATCCCAGTTACCAACACCATCTGCAAGCATCAGCTGATTTGGCTTGGCCATGTCACTACATTGTCGTCTTCTAGATCTTAATAATAATAATAATAATTACAATATTTATATAGCGCAAAATCTTGATAAAATCAAATCTAAGCGCTGAAACAGACACGCACGCACGCACACACACGCACGCACGCACGCACACACACACACACACACACACACACACACACACACACACACACACACACACACACACACACACACACACACACACACACACACACACACACACACACACACACACACACACACACGCATGGCTATAAATGGGGAGAAAGAATAAAAGCAATGGAAAATTATAGAGAGCATATTATATACAATTATATATTACAATGTTATTCCCCTCCGAGTGGAGACAGGCTGCAGAGGGGGTTGAGTGAGGTCAGGATTTTATGCAAATGAGAAAAGGTGAGTTTTGATAGCGGACTTGAAGGAGACAAAAGTAGGTTGCTGACGGACTGAGATCTGCCAACTAAGTTCTGAACTGGAACCCAGGAGGACAGCAAAGGAGGGAAACACCACAAAATAAACTGGTGCCAGACGGTTGACAGAGACTGCAACTGGTGGATAGACACTGGAGTGATGCCCTGAGACTCTCTGCCGACCGAGCCTGTCAGAGCATTCTTGCTGCCTCATGCGTTGCACGATACATGAGCGTCTTAAGTTTGGGTAAGTCATTAATCCTTCTTGAACAAACACTGAACTCCAAACTCTGAATTAAACTCTTCATAGAAAGTGTGTTAATGGTAATGAAATGTGTATTTTACAGTTTCAACAAGAAAGAAGAGGATTTCAGCAGTTTACGGGACTACAACGATTACCTTGAGATGATTGAAACCATCAGTAAGTAGACAGAAAGATCTCTATGTCACTGGATTACAATCTCATGTCTTTAGCCTTTGCCTCCCACATCCTGTCCACTAGCATCCTGCATTGTCAACCACGCTAACAAGGCAAAAACTTAACCCTTTGATTCCCTCGCCCTATCCACCAGCTTCCTGTGAGTGTGTGTATATGCATGTGTCTGCATGTATCTGCAGGAAGCTGATGGATAGGGTGAGGGAGTCAAAGGGTTAAGTTTTTGCAGTTGGTTGCAAGAGTTAGAGGGTTGAAATTCAAGCTGTGACATGCCAATTGCCTGCTTCCTGATACAGTAAGAACATTATCAGCTGATTCTAGGAGCTTGTTATATGGGCTGTTCTGATGAATTTTTTCGACTATGAAGGGACTTAAGAGAGCAAGCACCATTCTCGTCCGATATAGATGACTGTGTATTGCATTGTAACACATGGTACCACTGTTTGTTAGAAAGTACCTGCTGGCCTGGTACCTCTTGGTTTTAGCCCTCTAGGTCTTCTGTAGGGGTTACCCACCCTTAGCTCATGACCAGAAGACCAACCCTGTGAACACAGGGAACTCGTGGCTTTTACTCAATGGAGTCGTAGTCAAATAGTGCTTGTCGACCCCTGAAATCGCGTGTTTTCAACCATTTTTTAAAAAAATATTACAAAATAACCAGACAAGATAGAAACAAACAGTAAAGTGCAAAAGAAAGGCAGAAGCTTGCTACATTAGATTCTACTCACAATTTGTGTGCTGATTTCCCACTTGAATGTAGAAATTACTCCAATTAGGGTATCCAAACAGCATTCCAAACAAAAGTTTTGAACCACATGATTGACCACATAGCGATGTCCCTTAACCCTCTTGCATTTGCATTCTTTAGCACTCAAATGCCCTCTTGTATTCATATTCTTTCCCACAAAAAAGCCCAAATGATATATACATTCTTCGGATATTAATTGCACAAAATGTATATGCCACAGAGATGTGAAAATTAGCATGCAGGTTGCTAATATACTAGAGATTACGATAAATCTAAAATTGTGTGTCCAGTGTGCATATTTCGTGTCATTGTCACCCTTTTTGTCACCAAATGTGTCACAATTTGCTTTGACATTTACATGACAGCATACAAAGAACATACAAAACAGTACAGATGAGTGGGCATGGGTTAAACTGAAAGGTATTTCCTACCTGAACTTGATGCGAAGTGTCTCAGTATCCAGTCTGGCTGTCACTGTGCAAACTTGTCCCCTTTGTGTCACCATTACTACTGTATGTTCTACTGTCTGTTCTTGTTCATATGTTCAGTATGTACACCATAATTCAGTTTGCTAGTGTTTGTGAAGAAGATAATTACATAAAATATATGTACACACAGTCAGCCTTATGCTTCTGTACACCCCCTAGCATGTCACATGATGTGTCAATTGTGTCACATTGTCACCTGTCACCCACACACTGCCCCTGTCATATTTACAAGCAAAGCAAGAACACTACTCTGTATCCATGATGGCATTTTGGTCGTGGTAGTCCCTGAAACAGTCCTGGCGGCAAAGGGGGATGTCACAAAAAGAGCACTTGTAGGAGGTCTCAACGGGGTAGCCCTTGGGTGTCTTGCGGCCTCTGGTGACACACTGGCGACAGGTGCGCTTCCTTCCAGTCATCTTGATCTGGCGGTGGTAGTTGATGGTTTCAACCGCGATTGGTGGCTCAGGACCGGTCGACCGTCGGCCAGCGCTCTTCTTCCTGCTGGTGAAACCACCACGAAGTTGTTCGGCCACGTCTGCTCTGAAGAGGAGGTGGTCATATGTCCTCTTTGGGGCGGGTCATGCATCGATTTTTCCCAGATCAGCCAGGCCTGGACGATGCAGAGGTTGATAAATGAGTGGAAGATGTAGCGCCACCACTTCTTGTTTTTGTGGCCCACGGGATAGTATGACATGTGCTGATCCGACTTGTCAACACCCCCCATGTTGGCATTGTAATTCTTGATGATAGTCGGAACAGCGTTGTCACCTTCCCGTGTCACACCTGGTGGCTGATTGGTGCTGACCATAAAAATTTGCCGCTTGTCTTTGTAGACAGTGGCCATGAGGGAGCCTTTCTGTAGCTGAAGCAAGTCGCCCTGTTTCTTGAGTTTGGCTGTCTTGACTTCGTCAGGGAGGCCTTTCCTGTTTGCCATGATGGTGCCACAGGCATATGTCCCATTTCGTGACAGGTGTTTGATCAGCGGCAGGGAAGAGAAGTACCTGTCAAAATACAGGTGACGGTGCTGGTGGTAGTAGGGAGCAGCCAACTTATCCACAACTTCGTGTCCCAGAGGCACATCAGGGTTGGTGCGACTGTGTCTGCCCGTGTAGATGTCGAAGCTGACACAGTACCCGGTGTCAGCGTCGCACATCTCCCACACCTTGATTCCCCACTTGGTAGGCTTGGCAGGCATGTACTGCTTGAAAAACAGTCTACCTTTGAAGCCTATCATGGCCTCATCGATGGACAGATCTCACCCAGGGTTGAAATTGGTCCTGAAGAGAGGCTGCAACAGGTCGAGGAAGGGTCGGATCTTGTACAGTGGGTCATAGTCGGGGCTGTCGCGTCCAGGTGTCGCCGAGGTGTCCCGCAGGTGGAAATACTGATTCAGTTTCAGGAACCTTTGTTTGGGCATAACCCCACTGATCCAAGGGTCATGAAAACGAAGATCCGTCGACCAATAGCACCAGAGACGTGGCTGAGGCTTGATACCCATCATGATCAAAATAGACAGGTACGCGCGTATCTCCTCAGGTGACGTCTCACTCCAAAGTGGGTCAGGCACTCCACGCACGGCTATTTTTTGCTTAGCGTATCTGTTTGTCTCTGCTGCAGCAGTTTCATAAAAACACTGGGGCAAAAACAAGAAAAAATATTGTAGTGGCTTTGCTGTGTCGGGCAGACGATGTGTAGGCCCCGTCGGCTGATCAAACGGCTGAACAAGTGGTGCTGTTGTTGCAGACCGCCATGTAGTGACCAGTGCCGACAAAGGAATGTCGTCATCAGGGTCACTGTGTTCTTCTTCCTCATCACTCGCTTCACAGCCTACATCTACATCACTTTCTTCACCAAACTGCTCTCTATCATATTTTTCAACCTCTTGTAGGATTGCAAACAACTCATCTTGGCTATAATCCTCAAAATCATCGTTTTCAAAGCTAGTACTCGCTGTAGCAGACGCCATTTTTAGTGCCAGCGGCCTTGGCAGCAGAGGTGAAAAAGTCGGTCAGCTAACTAGGCCTATTTTATGAATGAACGGCCCTTTTTCCACCCCCTAACAGTACCATCACTTTGCTACACACTTCCCCCAACCTCCCATGGCCCAGTGTCAGCTTCCCTGCTAAGTGCTCAAGGCCGAGCTGTGATGGAAAAGTACTGCACGTGGGCAGCCGTGTACGGCCGGATTGAATACCAGAGAGGGCTCGAGGCACGGCCGGGTACGGCCTGATTGAATGCAAGAGGGTTAATTAAGCCAATGCTAGGGACAAACTCGTATCTGAATCCAACAAATCATCCCTATCTTCAACAGATAATTCACCAACAATATCTAATTCATCATCAGATCCTTCAGCTTGGATGATATCGATCGCCTCTTGCACAGAAAACATACGCCGGTTCCGAAGTCGCCTTGCCGCCATTTTGAAAATAGGTGAATACAGCATCGCTTACTGACTCTAAAAACTTTGTTAAAACAAAGACTGTATGATGATTAGATACGGTCTAAGGGAAGCAATCGATGTATATATGATTATACTTTGACTTTCAGGAGTTTTCTCCCTCGAATACTGTTCATGTTATAAATTAAAAAAATGGCATTTTCCGACGACACCAGCCTGCCGTCACGACTAAGACCGAGGTACAGATGGGCGGCAGCAGACTGCCGTCAAGACTGCAAAGTGTTAAGTGGTTCTTGTCTGTCTGCTGGCTCAGTCATGGGACATATTGTGTATTTTTTTTGGTTGTGGCTTTGCCAAGTGTCGTCCTGTCCCATCCCATTCTGATAGAAACCATCACTATTCGGTCCCTGTACTGCTTATTTTTCCCAGCAGGCTAGAAACCATCACTATTCGGTCCCTGTACTGCTTATTTTTCCCAGCAGGCTAGAAACCATCACTATTCGGTCCCTGAACTGCTTATTTTTCCCAGCAGGCTAGAAACCATCACTATTCGGTCCCTGTACTGCTTATTTTTCCCAGCAGGCTAGAAACCATCACTATTCGGTCCCTGAACTGCTTATTTTTCCCAGCAGGCTAGAAACCATCACTATTCGGTCCCTGAACTGCTTATTTTTCCCAGCAGGCTAGAAACCATCACTATTCGGTCCCTGAACTGCTTATTTTTCCCAGCAGGCTAGAAACCATCACTATTCGGTCCCTGTACTGTTTATTTTTCCCAGCAGGCTAGAAACCATCACTATTCGGTCCCTGTACTGCTTATTTTTCCCGGCAAGCCTGCTGGCTTTTTCCGCAGCTGACCTCTATGTTTGATGGCATTTGCCGTTCACCACCTATCGCCTTTTGGGTTGGAGATGGTCAGCCCACTTCCAAGTCAGAGGAAGTCTTTGCCAGAGTAAATGTATTCAAGCCAGTGTGGTGTGTGTGTGTGTGTGTGTGTGTGTGTGTGTGTGTGTGTGTATGTTTATGTGTGGTGTGAAAACTTCTATTCATTTATGTTATATCTTTCAGTCCCTGTGACTAGATTTCATATTACATAACTACCATTTCATATTTTTCAGCAATGTTGAAAAACAGTGGTAAAACTGTATGCATAGTCTTCTTTTTAACTGGTCAGTGAGGCACATTGTAAACATATTGGCTTGCGGAACATGTGGTGGACACCTATAAGTGATGATAAAGCTCTATGTGCAGTCTTTAACCTGGTCAGTGGTGTGGACTTAGAATCGACGAAGAAAATGATTGAGCAGTACAAGAAGGAGAACAGAGAATTGATCAAGAAAAACCAGTCGAAATTGGTAAGTGTTGTTTTCCTCCTCTTGTTGTTGTTGTTGTTTGTTGTTGTTGTTGTTGTTGTTTCCTTCCAGCAAACCAAGCCTCTGGGGTGGGGGGGGGGGGGGGTTGTTTTGTGTTTGTATTTTGTTTTGTTTTTTGGGAGGGGGGTTGGGTTTTTTTTCTTGGTCAAAAGTTTGAAGTCATAATTTGGTGGTATTGATATTTTGTATGTGAATAAGACCACATGTATTGATATTCCACCCACCTTTTTTTTTTTTTTTTTTTTTTGCCTAAGGTCTTGCCAGCATATAGGACTTGTGCGCAGGTATTTGGCTTATGCCTTGATCATTTTAGATCTTATCCATCGCATGGCATCATTGTACATAGGAAATTTAGTTTGAACATGGAGATCCCTTCTTGTGAAACTGAAATGCAGGATGAGGTAAGGTTGTGAAGAGGTTGAAATGCTGTCTCATTCTTGTAACCTGACAGACTGTGTCGGTACTCTAGTTCCTCATCATGGTGTGTGTGGGTGTGTGTGTGTGTCTGTGTTTGTGTGTGTGTGTGTGTGTGTGTGTCTCTCTCTGTATCTCAAGTCTGTGTGTGTGTGTATTGTGTGTGTGTGTCTGTGTTTGTGTCTCTGTGTGTGTGTGCATGCGTGCATGCATACGTGTGTGCGTGCGTGTGTGTGTGTTTTGAAGATTTGTATTCATTTACATTTCTCTTTCTGTTAGTCTGTATGACTGGCGTTTCCTAATACTACCACTTCATGTTGTTTGTTTGTATTTTTCATTATTGTCTGTTCTTACTTGCCTATGAATTTGATTATGGAGAAGAGGAAAGGTGTGAATTATTTTCTCATATAGAAATGATAAGGTTTACAACATGATTTGGCTAACTTTTGTCACGTCCATCACCTTGTGTTGTATCAGAGTCGTGATGATGAGTACCTGGAACAGCTCATCGACCAGCAGAGGATGGAGGCCTTCTCCCGACGCCAAAAGAACACAGAAGAGGAGCAGAGAGAGAAGGCCCAGAAGAGGAAAAGTAAAAACGCCCTCATTGATGATTTGGTATGTTTATTACAGTATGTGATATCAAGACTCATTGATGATTTGGTATGTTTATTCCACTGTGTAACATAAAGACTCATTGATGATTTGGTAATATTCTACTGTCATATCTAATATGAAGACTCTCATAGATGATTTGGTATATTCAATTCCTTTGTCTAATATAAAAACATGCTTTTTGATGATTTTGTATGTTTATTCCACTGTCTGATATAAAGATTTGTTGATGATTTGGCAAGTTTATTAGAGTCTAACATGAATATTTCCATTGATGATTTGGTGTGTTTATTCACTGTCTAATATAAAGACCTTCATTGATGATTTGGTGTGTTTATTCCGCTAATATAAAGACCCTTATTGATGATTTGATATGTTTATTCCGCTAATATAAAGACCCTTATTGATGATTTGGTGTGTTTATTCCACTGTCTGATATAAAGACCCTCATTGATGATTTGGTATATTTATTCTACTGTCTGATATAAAGACCCTTATTGATGATTTGGTATATTTATTCCACTGTCTGATATAAAGACCCTCATTGATGATTTGGTATATTTATTCCACTGTCTGATATAAAGACCCTCATTGATGATTTGGTATATTTATTCCACTGTCTGATATAAAGACCCTCATTGATGATTTGGTATATTTATTCCACTGTCTGATATAAAGACCCTCATTGATGATTTGGTATATTTATTCCACTGTCTGATATAAAGACCCTCATTGATGATTTGGTATATTTATTCCACTGTCTGATATAAAGACCCTTATTGATGATTTGGTATATTTATTCCACTGTCTGATATAAAGACCCTCATTGATGATTTGGTATATTTATTCCACTGTCTGATATAAAGACCCTCATGGATGATTTGGTATAATTAAGTCCATTGTGTAATATAAAAACATGCTTTTTGATGATTTGGTATGTTTATTCCACTATCTGATACAGTGATACAGACGTAGCATTCTGCAGGACAAATTGTAGATTTCTGTGTCAGCATCTCTGTTACTGATTGGTTAATCTACCCGTTGATTGCTGGAGAATTTAATTAACAGCATACATGTCTAAGACTTCAGCACAGGGAGGTTTTACAATAATATTATATTTAGATGATCTCCAAGGGAGATAATTACGGTTGTCTTAATGCCTTGTGGCACTTTGTTGAAGTTGCTTCCCTTGGACCGGTACCAGTTTCCCTGTCGCCTCTGTCTCTCTTGTAAAGGTAGAAAGAAACTCTAGGGAGAGCTAGACAACAGAAGGTCTTCAGAGAAGTAACCCCCTTTAGACAAGTGTTTCGGCCCTGAATTCCTTACACTCTCGGGGGGCCGGGCCACATCCAGGTCATGACTCCTGGATGCCCTTCTGCTGTTGTCTCTTTTTTTTTTTTTTTTTTCCCCACGCCGGGGAGCGAACCTGGGCGATTCTGCGCTTCAGAACTGCGGTACGCGGTTTTACCAATGTGCTAACGGGGCACACATCATCTGTAGGGAATTTAATCCTTATGAAGTTCACTTTTGGTTCCTCCTTGCCCAGATCCAGCTTGAGCTCCTTTCTGCTGCCTCTGCCATCGCTTTAAGGGCTCTAGTCCTCTTCTTCCCAGAAATGGCGAGTTGTTTCATGAGATCATAAGCGGAGGTGCCCACAAACCCTCTTGCCCCGACCTCTATGGCGAAGATTTTGACCCGCAGACCTGCTTTCTTCAGGGTGCTGGCAAGACCGGCGTATTTTTCGGTCTTGTAGATATGTGCTTCTTCCATTCTGCTTTCGTATGGCACAGTGAGTTCTATCAGAATCACTTGTTTCGAGGAGTCAGAGTGGAGAGCGATGTCTGGTCTCATGCCTGTCTTGCTGATGACATCTGGGTAATTTCTCCACTCTGGGAGGTAAAGCAATTAATTGATTGATTGACTGATTTGTGGATTGTTGACATTGATTTGTGGATTGTTGACTGGTTGATTTGTGGATTGTTGACTGGTTGATTTGTGGATTGTTGACATTGATTTGTGGATTGTTCACTGACTGATTTGTGGATTGTTCACTGATTTGTGTATTGTTGACTGACTGATTTGTGTATTGTTGACTGGCTGATTTATAAATGTATTGTTCACCAACTGATTTGTGAATTGTTCACTGACTGATTTGTGTATTGTTCACTGACTGATTTATGTATTGTTCACTGGCTGATTTATAAATGTATTGTTCACCGACTGATTTGTGAATTGTTCACTGACTGATTTGTGTATTGTTCACTAACTGATTTGTTTAATGCTGACAGATTGATTTCTGTAGTGTTGACTGACTGATTTGTGAATTGTTCACTGACTGATTTGTGTATTGTTCACTGACTGATTTGTGTATTGTTCACTGACTGATTTGTGTATTGTTCAGACTGATTTGTGTATTGTTCACTGACTGATTTATGTATTGTTGACTGATAGATTTATGTACTGATTGGTGTGTGTTGTGTGGTGTGCAGATGTTCAGTGACAAGGCAGCCCAGGACATCGTGGCCACCCACAAACAGAGCACTAAGGCCAGCAAGGTGGAGGAGGCTCAGCCCACTCCTTCCTCCTCCACCCTGTTCTCCACGGGCATCAGAATTGTATGTGCTGTTATCCACACCTCCATGCACACACACATACTCACACACACTGACTCATGCTCACACACATGCAAGTACACAAACACATACATGCACATACACATGCACATATACATATACACTTGCGCACACACTCATACATACACACACATACACATACGTACACATATACGTACGTACACACACACACACACACACACACACACACACACACACACACACACACACACACACACACACACACACACACACACACACACACTTAAACACATACCCATACACATACGTACCCACACACGCACACA
>JAPXFY010000012.1:11339029-11429029 GCA_030674185.1 Monoplex corrugatus
TCTGTTTATGTGTGTGTACATGTGTGATAAATGTGAGTGATTCTGTATGCATGCATGATTCTGTATGTGTGTCATTCTGTATGTTTGTGATTCTGTATATATGTGTCATTGTGTATGTGTGTGATTCTGTGCATGTGTGTGATTGTGCATTTATGTGTGATTCTGTATGTGCATGAGTTTTAATGTATGTGTGATTTTGTTTGTGAATGTAATTCTGTATGTGTTTGTTTGTGAATGTAATTCTGTATGTGTGTGTTTGTGAATGAAATTCTGTATGTGTTTGTGAATGTAATTCTGTATGTGTTTGTGAATGTAATTCTGTATGTGTTTGTGAATGAAATTCTGTATGTGTTTGTGAATGAAATTCTGTATGTGTTTGTGAATGTAATTCTGTATGTGTTTGTGAATGTAATTCTGTATGTGTTTGTGAATGTAATTCTGTATGTGTTTGTGAATGAAATTCTGTATGTGTTTGTGAATGAAATTCTGTATGTGTTTGTGAATGTAATTCTGTATGTGTTTGTGAATGAAATTCTGTATGTGTTTGTGAATGTAATTCTGTATGTGTTTGTGAATGAAATTCTGTATGTGTTTGTGAATGTAATTCTGTATGTGTTTGTTTGTGAATGTAATTCTGTATGTGTGTGTTTGTGAATGAAATTCTGTATGTGTTTGTGAATGTAATTCTGTATGTGTGTGTTTGTGAATGTAATTCTATATGTGTGTTCATCAATACAACTTCTAGGCTAGCCTGACAATGTAGGGTGTATGATGATGTGTATGTGTTCCCCACCGTCCTCCAACCTCACTACACGTATGGATGTGGTAACCCAAACTCTTTGTAGCGATGGTGTATGTTTGGATGTCTGTGCATTTAGTCTTTTGATCTGTGCTTGCAAACCACAGCAAGCACTGGCCGCAATAGAGTTTCTATGCTATCATCATCATCTTCCATCACTATTGCTGCTATTTTCACTTTCTCGGGGTGTAAAAAACTTGTCAGAATCTTTGTCAACATGATCTAGCAGTTGAAGAATCTCCTATCTTAGCATAAGTCATATTTGATACATCTTTCTTTCAAAAGTTACGCAAAACATGCATACAGAAAATAAAAGATGGCAAACAGAAGTAATTGTGGCAAGGTAAGAAAGTCCGATGCCACAAAAGTGTGCACATTGAAAGCAGACATGAGTTTTCTACCTTTATACCAGTAAAATTGCTCTCTGTGCAGCCGGGCTGTGAGCACATTGTGACTGGTCGTAGGTTTGTTAAAGCTGATTGTTGTGTATTGTAAGCTGATTGGGTTAAAAAAAAAAAAAGGTGCTTATTTAAACATGTGCAAACTCAGAACGCTGGATACAGAAGAGGAGCGAAGTTTTCTGCATAGTGTGTATAAGTTAAGAATTTCAGAGAGATATTGAGGGCCTGTTCTGAAAACAGACACAAAGAATTATGAAAGTTTGTAACTGATTCTAGATTGAACAGAAAGCCAGTGCAATGATTTGAGAAGAGGGGAGATATGCTCTTAATTGGACAATCTGAAAACAAGCCAAGAAGCAGTATATTGAATTTTCTGGAAGCTGTGGAGATCATCGAGACAGAACAAGTAAACAGACAAGTACACAGCAACATCAGTGGAAAGGTAATGGCAAATAGCACTGATTTTTCTCTTTGCAAATGAAGGAAATGTGCTGTTTAAAGGAAAGTATATTATTATTGAATATGACTCCAGGGTTACTTACATATCGTGCAAATGTAGGAAATGTGCTGTTTAAAGGTTACATACGTATGATGGGAATTGAATGTCAGCGCCATGGGCAGACATGGCAGATAGAAAAGGACATTTTGGGAACTTCAGTGAAATGATGAGCGTCGCATTCATATAATCATCATGTGGCTGAAGGTTATTTTTTGTCATCCAGAACTGAAGGTTATTTACACAATGTTGAGTGGATTTCTGGTAGAAATCATCAGATCAACATCGGTCAAATTGATACAGCGATTTGCACATCTTTAATGTGACGGAGGATGAGAGGCTTTGACATTTACATAGTTTACTGGTTTAGTATAGAGAACAGACAATATAGGATAGAGAAGTGAGCATTGTAAGACGCCATAGTTCAGAAATGTTTTTGGAGATAATGCTTATAACTGTTTTGAGTCTGGTCATGTTGCCGCTGATCTGTGTGTGTGTGTGCTTGTCTGTGTCTGTGAGAGAGAGATAGAGAATGTGAATGTGTGTGCGTGTCTGTGTCTGTGAGAGAGAGAGAGAGTGTGTGAATGTGTGTGTGCGCACGCGCATGTTTGTGCATATTGGTGTGTGTTCATGTGTCCTTGTAAGAAAAACTTGTATTTATCAAATGATTTATGCATTATTCTTCCCTATATATCTTTGTGGAATAGTGATACTGTTACCTGTTTCTGATGTCACGTTATTATATGTTGTTACTCTTGATGAACTATGTTAATACTGCATTAATGTACACATCTCGCTGGTTGTATGTATTAATACTGTATTGATGTATGACCCAGGAACCCCCACTCCCTTCTTCTTTGAAATAATCTGTTATCATGTAATCTTAACCCTTTGACTCCCGAACCCTATCTACCAACTGCAAAAATCTAACCCTTTGACTCCCTCACTCTATCCACCAGCTTCCTGCAGGAAGCTGGTGGATAGAGTGAGGGAATCAAAGGGTTAAGTTTTTGCTTTGTTAGCATAGTTGACAATGTAGGATGCTGGTGGAGAGGGTGCGGGAGTCAAAGGGTTAAAGTGACTGCCAGTGTTCAAGCAGATGGGAGCTAGAAATATACAGAAATTCATCAGAAAGCGTAATTGAGGCATGTATATGTTCTGACTATTTCTGTGTATTGCATACGCTTTCTGGTTCATTTTTGTGTATTTCTGTACATAAAGGGCAGTAAGCATGCTTTGTGTAATGTATGTCTTGATTAGCGCCCCTGTTACGAGAGTTAGCTCCCCTGTTGATATAGCTTAGGGGAATCGTGAGCGATAGTCAGGGAAGCCAGCGGAGAATCGAGGAAGATCTAACGCTCAGAATATTTTCTGACTTCGAGTTGAATGGACGCTGACGTACCATGTCTCAGACACATGTTTATACAGAACCTGATGCCGAGCTTACGCCTTTTTCATTATTCAGAGAATCTAATACTTTGACATGGACTGTTTACGCTCTACAAATAGAATTGTTAGTATTACTAGTATTTTTGTCATTATCTGTTAATGATACTGATTCCAGTCATGTCATATTGTTGCTGCTCTGACACTGATGTGCACCACTTTCAGTTTTACCCATACGTATCAGTTTTCGTGTATCTATAGGTGTATAGCATAACATAATACACAGTAATGAAAATCAGTGTGATGCAGTACCACCAGAGATCTCTCTGACATACAGATAATGATAACTTAAAGGTAATATGATAATGGTAATAAAACTTAGAGGTAATAACGATAATTGTAATAACTCTTACAGAGCACAGTGCCCCAAAACCATGAGCTCAGAGTGTTTGTTTCCAGTCCCTGTCATTTACCATGTTGATTTGCAATTGGGAAAAAAAGCCATAGTGGTCTCTTCAAATGATTTGTAGTTCAATTTTTTGACATGTACAAAATTTTGTAAACCAGTCAGTGTGACTAAGTGGTTTGCTCAACAAACTAGTGACTGGGAGATCATGAGTTTGAACCTCCAACAATCCAAAAAACGACTGGGATTTAATGATTGTGGGCCCTAACTCGCTTCTACCCAGAGTTGATCATGCTGGGACTTCTTGAGATTACATGGACCTCACAGTTGCCTTATCTATTTTACAGATGCATCATTAAGTGTAGGGCAAGGGCAAGGGTAGGGGGTTGGAACTAGGCAGCGGGAGGACTGGAGTCATGGTGATCAGTGAAAAACGTGAGATCCCCTCATGCAGAATGGCAGCAAGTGGCGCAACCTTGACACAGGTTAATAAGTTCAGATGCCTGGGAACGGTCATTTCATCAGACGGCAGATGCACATCAGAGGTGGCTGGCAGAGTCGGCCAGGCCGGGACAGCATTCAAGAAGATGACAAGCATTCTTACCAACAGATGCCTGTCAGTTGACATCGGAAGAGAGTCCTTGAGTGTTGTATAGAACCAATACTGTTGTACGGATGTGGGGCGTGGACGGTCAGCAAGCAGGGCCAGAGCGGGATTGAGGCAGCCGAGATGTGGTTTCTCAGAAGAATGTTGAGAGTTCTATGGACGGCGGGGGGAACTAGCGGGACAGTCTTGATGGAGGCAGACACCTGTAGATCACTCATAAAGAAGATTAGGAAAACACAAGTGACATTTATAGGCCATTTTGTGAGGAGGGGGGATTTGGGGCACCTGGTCGCGGCAGGAGGGCTGGAGGGAGGGAGAGCGCCGGATGGACCCAGGGAGAGAGTGCTGGACAGACTTGCAGAGTGGCTGGGGATGAGGAGGGTGGGGGAGATGCTAGGGGCAACGAGAGATAGAGATGGTTGGAAGTCCATGGTCGCCAACGCCATGCAGCAGGGCACCTAATGATGATGATGATGATCATTAAGTGGGTTGCATGCTTGTGTTTTCTGACCAGCACCACAGATGTCTTTATCTTTTGCCAAGTTAGGACCTGATTGGCACCAGGATGTGTCATGATAGTAGTCGTAGACCACAGTCCTGTCACACACTCTATAACATAATCAGTATCATCCACATTCAGTAAGCATAGACCACAGTCCTGTCACACACTCCATAACATAATCAGTATCATCCACATTCAGTAAGCATAGACCACAGTCCTGTCACACACTCCATAACATAATCAGTATCATCCACATTCATTTAGCATAGACACAGTCTGTCACACACTCCCTAACATAATCGTATCTCACATTCTTTTCATATAACATTGTGAAAAATGGTCTCAGATTCTGTGGCCTTAACGCTTCTACTCTCATGTCATTTTGGGTTTAGTTTGTTTGGAATTGTGTTGGAGAACCGGAATGGGAAATAGGGGCTGGGGGTAGTGACATTGGGTGAGGCAGGGGTGGGGGCCAAGGGGTGGGGGCCAGCAGAAACAAAGACTGAACAAAAAAATCTATATGTGGAGGTTTGTTTCTTTCTTTTCTTTTGTTTTGTTTTGTTTTGTTTGCTTGTTTTTAAGGATGATCACACTTAGGCAGCTTCCTTGGTGCTCATCTTTTTTTTTTTTCTTTTTCCCATTTTGTACACCATCTTGATGGTCACAGAAGCTGTGACAGTTTTTACAGTGCTGTGTTGATGATGGCAGTGAGGATGATAATCTTGATGCTGTGGAATTCCATCTAGTATTGAGACTGCGTGACAGCATTGTAGGCTTACTGTCATAATATATCCTGAAATTAACCAGGCCCAAGAGATACAGACACCTGCGGTGTTGGTTAAGAGATTTGAGCAGCACCCTCAATGAAGCATCCTGAAGTGATTAAGACTCAACTGTGTGGTCCCAGTCTTCCCAGTGAGCCCATAGCTCGCTCAGATCAGGATTGGGGCCAAAAAAATCCAACAATGATTTTGATGGGATTGATGAGGATTTGAACCTACGATCTGTAGTCATAAGTTTGTTATGCTAACCACTACATCTTGGCGATGGGTTTTGTATGTGGATGTTTACTTGCATTGTATCTTCTGCCTGTTGGATCAGTTACCTGTGCTTCTTCCATAAAGTCTTCCATGTTTTTGTGTGTGTCTGGATTTGAAATTATTAGCACCTGTGTTATCAGGTCTTCAGATTTGAAATTATTAGCACGTGTTATCAGGTCTTCAGATTTGAAATTATTGACACATGTGTTATCAGGTCTTCAGATTTGAAATTATTGACACATGTGTTATCAGATTTGAAGTTATTGGCACATGTGTTATCAGGTTTGAAATTATTGGCACATGTGTTATCAAGTTTGAAATTATTAAGCACATGTGTTCTCAGGTCTTCAGGTTTGAAATTATTAGCACATGTGTTATCAGGTTTTCAGATTTGAAATTATTGGCACATGTGTTATCAGGTTTGAAATTATTGGCACATGTGTTATCTGGTCTTCGGATTTGTTAAATCCTACTCCCAAAAAAAGTTGTTGTTTTTTCACACCCACTGAAGGGAGGTTATGTATGTCTTGTCTGTCTTTCTGTCTATCCTTGTCTATCTGTCTGTGTATCAGCAAAGATTTAACTACTTTTCATTATGTAGTTGCAAATGTGGACTGGGTGATCCAGAATGTAAGATTGTGTTTCCTTTTTTTTTTTAAATCTCGTCTGTTGAAGAACAGATTTTTTTTGATTTTTTTTTTTTTTTTTTTTTTACAAATGTTGATGCAGGTATAAAGCTGTTATAGATTTGATTCTGTTAGTTCCATTACAATCAGACGAAGGTTAAGGTCACAACCACAAAAACTGTCTATAATTTGTCCATCAGACAAAGGTTAAGGTTACAACTGCAAAAACATGTGTCTATGATTTGTTGTAGATGCCTAAAACTATTAAAGTGTGTTGATGATTTCAAGCATCTTTTTATTTCTTCTTGTCAGGAGAGCATCATAGCACTCAGAATGAATTCCGCATATGCTGATGCCAGAGATATCATGTGCTGGACAAGGTCACCCTGAGTTTCAGTGTCAGTTTCTCTAGATGAAGTCTCCATGCTCGGAATGAATTCCATATGCATTGACATCACTGGGGATGTGTGATAGAGAAGATCCAAAATGATCATGGCACAAGCCTTTAACGTGCACATAAACCCATGACCTGGCCAGGACCTGAGATCCTACCTGATCATGGCATAAGCCTCAAGCCTGGGCATAAATGAGATCTTGTGCCACCGTCCGCACTAGAAATAGGTGTTGTTTCTTAGCCAGTAACGTCTTGATAATGGCCTGTTAGCTATGGAGAGCTGCTCATTTTCAGAAAGAAGAGGTCTGAGATGCTTAGAATAGAGATAGTATTTGGTGATAGAGCAATTCAGTTTTTGAGTTTGTTGAATGATTGAAGTTTTGATGCGGTTGTTTGAATGATTGAGGTTTTTGATGAGTTGTTGAGTGATTGAGCATTTTGATGAGTTTGTTGAGTGCTTGAACATTCTGTCTTTCTGTCTTCTCACTGTGATTGTCACTGAGTGTTGACTTGAAAGCTGTGTCCTTTTGGTCATTAAAACATCATTTGCTAACTCGGCTTTCTCATTCTGCTCTGAGTGTGTGGAACTGTCTTCATTTTTTATCTTTTCATTTTCTGTAAGAAAGCTGTTCGGTAACTGTTTGCATTATAAATCATTTCCGTATAGCACTACTCTGCAACTAAACAGCAGGAAGACTGAAGTCATGGTGATCAGTAAAAAACATGAAATCCCCTCCTGCAAAATAACAGCAAACGGCACAACCTCGAGACAGCTTGATAAGTTTAAATACCTGGGAACGATCATTTCACCAAACGGCAGATGCACATCAGAAATAGCCAGCAGAATCGGCCAAGCCAAAACAACATTCAAGAAGATGAAAAGCATTCTTACCAACAAATGCCTATTAATTAACATCGGAAGAGAGTTCTTGAATGTTATATAGAACCAATACTGTTGTACGGCTGCGAGGCGTGGACAGTCAACAAGCAAAGCCAGAACAAGATTGAGGCAGCCGAGATGTGGTTTCTGAGAAGGATGTTGAGAGTTCCATGGACAGCAAAGAAAACAAACGAGACAGTCTTGATGGAGGCAGACACAAGTAGATCATTCATAAGGAAGATTAGGAAAAGACAAGCAACATTTACAAGCTATTTTATGAGGAAAGGGGAATTGGAACACCTGGTCACAACGGGAAAGCTGGAGGGAAAGAGAGCACCAGGTAGGCCCAGGGAGAAGATACTAGACGGACTTGCAGAGTGGTGGGGACAAGGAGGGTGGAAGTGATGCTTGAGGCAACAAGAGATAGAGACAGATGGAAGTTCATAATCGCCAACTCCAAGCGGCAAGGCATCTGATGATGATGATGATGACTACTCTGCAAACACAATTAGATTCACTGCACAGTACACATAATCAGATTTTTTAGCAGAGTGCGGAGAACACAAGCTTTAGGCGAGCTGACCACACTCCACTATGTTGTTGTACACTGTACAGTCTGCGTCTTGGTGGGCTTAGCCAGACACTGACATGACTTAAAGGATATTTGACGTGTAAATTTGATAGTCAGCATGTACATACATACACATACACACACATGCACATACACACACACACGCACGTACAAACACACACATGCATACACACACACACACACACACATGCACATACACACGTACACACACACGCACAGACACAAACATACACAAAGCACACACACAGACAAACATACACAAACACACACACACACACAAAGGGCTTAGATTCTGCAATATCTGCACATACACACACACGCACGTACAAACACACACATGCATATACACACATGCAAGCACACGTACACACACACACTCACAAGCACACATACATACACACAAACACACACACACAAGCACATACATACACACACACACACACAAACACACACACATACATACACACACAAACACACATACACACACACACAAACACACCAACTAATGCTTCTACTCTGGAAACGTACACAGTTGCTGGAATTCTACCTCTAAACAACCATCGTGAGCTAGCTACAGCAAAGTTTGCAATTAGAACTACTTCACAAGCGAATAATTTTGTGAGCAAAGAAATTAAATCAGGTCTGATATTGACTTTCCAAAACGAGCAAAAAACATTTCATCACAAATTACAACTGCAGCTTACATATCTGACCTGATCAAACAATCCAGCATAACTATGGATGAAATAGCCGAGAAACCAACGTTAACGCCTATCCCTACATGAGAAATGCTAAAGCCAGTAAAGGCCACGTTTGATCTCGATTATGCAGACGTTAACTCACTCGGTACGGAGAGTTTTTCCCCTTGCGTTTCCCCAGGGACGGCCCATTTTGAAGGGTTAGGAAAAAAATCACAAAAAATACAAAACAGAAAGAAACAAAATGAAACTTTCAGATCTGAATATTTACATGCTGGGTTAGTTCATGCCAAAATATTGAAGTCTTCCTTGAATATTTCTTTGTCATGTGCCATGTTGAAAATACCCCAGATTTTGAGGTCAGGATCACTGTACAGTCTCACACTCTGATCAGCTCCATGATCACACAGTCAAAGGTGAGAATGTCAGGAGAAGTGCTCATTCTGCTTGCCACTCAGTTCTCTTATGCCTTCTGTTATGACAATGGAAATTAGAAAGTCTTCTATCACAAACTGATTCAAGAAATCAAAGGGGGCGTGGCACTGAACTGGGACATGCAGGCCACAAGAGCCAGAGAACAGAGGCAAAGTGGGAGAAAAACTAAAATCTTCGTGCCAGTCATGCATAGAAAAGTGAATGAAACCTCCATCAGACATGCGTTTCACTGTGCTTGACCCGCTGACCGCTCGCCTCTCGTGACGTGTACGCCCACCACCCTCTCCCACTTCACCGTCGTCTGAAACTGGGTCACTGTCAGTTCCTCCTTGCTGGCAGCTTCCATCACTTGATACACTTTCATCATTATCTTCATCATACTCCTCGATGTCCAATCCTTCAGTCAGAAGCACTTCAATCACTTCAGCAGCAGTAAAACGCCGCTGTCGCGATCTACTTTGTTCGAAAACTCGTACTTGCCTGCGACGCCATTTTCGACACGAATGCAGATTAGCCATTCGAATAGGGTACCGAAGTCAATCGTTTCCCGACGAGTGTATGGCTACGGAATCTCACGAAGTAACTTTCCCTTTGACCCTTGACATGTTTGCAGTGACCAGTGTGGCTATGGTAGGCGTGCAGGATCTATAGGGGAGCGTCTAAAAAATTTTAATTGTCGAAACCGCTATAGCGTTCCGTCGTACGGAACCGTGCCTTTCCTCACGACCGCTATAGCGTTCCGTCGTACCGAGTGAGTTAAAAAAGATGATAATGTCAACATTACGCTATCCACAGCTTGTGAACACATCGATGAAAAGTACCGTACCCCCTCCACATTTTTACTGATGGGTCAGTCTTAGCAAATCAGAGCGCTGGAGCAGCGTTTTATGTTCCAAAATTTAACATTAAAAAGTCTAACACAGTTTGCGCTACCCATTCAGCTAGCATAGAAGCAGACACAAAGCACAAAAACCGTAAGCTTAGAACACTCCTCAAAAAAGGAGCGCCCAAGCCTACCTTTATACTCTGCAACCACCCCACTGCTTTGTGTCTGCTTCTATGCTAGCTGAATGGGTAGCGCAAACTGTGTTAGATTTGAGAAGTTCAACAACATGGGAGATAATTTCTACGTGACTCTCAAGAGTTGTGTCCTTTGGTTGATATTATTAAAAAGTCTTTTTTCATTGGGGCAAATGTATCTATATATACAGCAGAATTGGTCGCTGTTGTTCAAGCGTTGCATTATTTAATAAGCCTTCGGCCTGTGTCTTTCAAAGTAGTTCTCTTTGTTGATTCAAAATCTGTATTATATGCCTTACAGTCTTTTGATACAGACACAAGACCTGATTTAATAATTGAGGCAAATCATCTAATACACTGTTTAAAGATAAATGGCTCGGAAATCAGTTTATGCTGGGTGCCTTCTCACGTTGGTCTTCACGGCAACAACGTAGTTGACAGAGCAGCTAAATCCGGTGCACTCCGTTCTGAAAATTCCATAGAATTACATGTTACCACCTCGGTAAAAGAAGCTTACAACTCGCTAGAATTAGCATCATGGATTCGATTTCATGAACATTTAAATGAAAAATTTGTGTCTCAAAAAAGAATCAAACTTTCAGTTCAAAATATCTTTTAAAAAAATGCAGTATTCTTCGTTATATCATTTAAGATTAATTGTTACCACATGTTTTCGTATTCAGCTGAACGCTTTGAAAACAAAATATTGTAAAAACGTTTTATGTATTTGCGGTAAACAATTCACATTGTATCACTGTTTGTTTTACTGCAGAAAGCTTCGTTATTTTTTACCAAAGATGTTTACACAAGGAAACTATCTTGAAAAGCATTTTAAAGAAGTAATATCAGATCAAGTTCTGTTAGTTAAAATTTCAGAATCATTGCTTCACAGTCCTGTTAATGCGTTACTTCAAGGTTATTATTTTAATTATCATTATCTTATTTTGTTTTGTTTTACTTTTTATGACGATTTTTCTTTTACATTTGATGTTAGCGTTGTTCTAGTTTCATTTCTCTTTTCATCCTTTTAATTTTTTTCCGTCTCTTACTCTGTTCCCTTCTGTGTGTTTTTTAAATCTTCCCTGTGCGATAAATTGGACGGAATGGTACTACGCCGGGGGCATGTCCTTAGATTATGTGCGCGAATGCATTGATATGTTTACTTGATTTTCTTTTCTTTTTTTTTTTTTCCTGTTGAAGTTCTGTGTTTTGAAGCGGTTATAGCCCTGATATGGCTCTGCGCAGTCGGCTGGGCTTTAAACAACAATAAAAGTTTTAAAAAAAACACTTGGCTTTCAACTACCAGCAACATAGGGGGGGATTTAAGCCTTATGAATTCACTTCTGTTCCTCCTGGTCCATTAAGGGGGCAGACCTACCCAGATTTGGGTACCAAGATTGTGATGTTCGGTGTTTCAGTTCTAATTAACCAAGCACCATGATATTTGTCAAGATGATACCTCAGACAGTATTCTTTGGATTAAATATCTTCGGGGTCTGTGAGTTATGAAAAGTTGACAAAACTTAAATAATTAATTAATTTGCGATTTTATGCGAGATTGTATACATCAGACATAATATGTTCAAAAGTTTTCATCCGATTTCCTTGATATTTGGCACACATATAGCAGGGACAGGTACCTATAGCCGGTTGGAAAATCTGGCAGTTCTGCTTGAAAGAAACATTTTTATCAAAAGTTGTATTATAATTTTTTATTATTTTTTCCCCTAAAAATTGGTGTGATGATTGTACAGAAAATAATGATAGTACAGCTAAGATTTTACTACATGCCATACATACTATACAGATGTGTTTGCTCACAAAATATCAAATTCCTAACATGAATATATGTGTCGTTATAAATGTCACAGTATGTACTTTTTTTTTTTTTTCATTTTTGCGAGAACATTTTTTAATTAATTAATTTTTGTTAACTTTTCATAATTCACAGACCCCAACAAAGATACTCAATCCAAAGAATACTGTCTGAGGTATCTTCTTGCCAAATATCATGGTGATTGGTTAATTATAACTGAAACACCGAACATCACAATCTTGGTACCCAAATCTGGGTAGGTCTGCCCCCTTAAACTAAAGCAGGGGTTACAGTAGACTGTAAAACAGTGAGAATGTGAATATTGTTTGAAGTTTTAGAAATAGTGCTATTATCGCACCTTCCTCAAAAACTGCACATTTTAAGCCCCTTTTGGTCCATATGAACTTGCCCCTGGCGCCATGCTTGCCAAACATATTCATTAGACAGGCCCAGTGGGACCTCTGCTACTAGACTTCTATACTTGAGTAATAAAAGTGTTCTCTGTGAACTCTCTCCCTCTGTCTCTCTCCCTCTCTTTCTGTGTGTGTCTCTGTCTTTCTGTGTCTGTCTGTATGTCTCTGTGTGTGTGTGTGTGTGTGTGTGTGTGTGTGCGTGCGTGTGTGTGTGTGTGCGTGCGTGTGTGTGCGTGTGCTTGCGTGTGTGTGTGTGTGTGTGTGTGTGTATGTGTGTGTGTGTGCGTGTCAGCGACGTTATGTGTGCGATTACGAAATTCTTTCTTTCTCCACTTATATCTACGTCCCACTGAGAAGTGCGATTAGAGTCTGTCCCGAATATTCTATGAACTTAATGTCTTGTAGTGAAGAAACATGACCGATGTCTTGTTTTTGAGTGTGAGTAGAAATACTCAAATAGGCCTTCTTCCGAAAAGGCCTAGTTCCTTAAAGGCCTGTTCTCATCAATGGCACTTACTCTCAACCTGCATACCTGACCTGTGGTGTTCCACAAGGATCTGTCCTTGGCCCTGTTTTTTTCACTCTTTACACCTCCCCCCTGTCCACCATCATCAACTCCCACTCTATATAAACACCACTTCTATGCTGATGACACCCAACTTCAAGACAGTGACTCACCTGATAATATACAGCGCCTGTTGACTCGCACCACTGAGTGTTACTCGGACATTAAGAACTGGATGACGTTCAACAAACTTCAGCTTAATGACGACAAGACAGAAGCTATCCTCATTGGCACCCCTCAGAAATTTTCTCAGCTGCCTCCTCTTTCTCTCCCATTATGTAACACATCAGTCCCAATTTCTGATTCAGCTAAAAACCTTGGTGTCTGCATTGACTCTACCCTCTCCATGAACAACTTTGTTTCTCAAACTGCCAGATCTTGCTACTATCATCTCCATCGTATAAGGCTGATCAGGAAGTATCTCTCTGTCGAAACAACTGCAAAATTCGTTCTCTCCTTCATAATGTCTCGCATTGACTATTGCAATTCACTCCTGTCTGGTCTTCCTGCCTCCACCATTCACATCCTACATCAAAACAATGCTGTACGCCTTGTACTCAAAAAGAAAAAAGCTGACCACATATCTCCTCTCCTGGCACAACTTCACTGGCTCCCTGTATCAAAGCGCATACAGTACAAACTAGACACCATGTACTACAAAAGCCTCAATAACGCAGCCCCCGATTACCTGTCAAGCCTACTTGAGATCTACATATGTTCCCTCACGTACCCTCCGCTCTGCCTCCGATCCTCTGACTTTTCGCTTTCCAGGCATTAAGCTCAATACCTACGGTCCACGAGCCTTCTCTGTTTCTGGTCCACTCTCCTGGAACAAACTTCCTCTCTCAGTTCGTCAGCAACCTACTTTTGTCTCCTTCAAGTCCGCTCTCAAAACTCACCTTTTCTCCTCCGCATAAAATCCTAACCTCACTCAAACCCCCCCCCCCCCCCACCCCACCTCTGCAGCCTGTCTCCGCTCGGAGGGGAATCACATGGTTATAATATATAATTGTATATGCTATGCTCTCTATAATTTTCCATTGCTTTTATTCTTGCTTTTATTGCTTTTATTCTTTCTCCCCATTTATAGCCATGCGTGTGTGTGTGTGTGTGTGTGTGTGTGTGTGTGTGTGTGTGTGTGTGTGGTGCGTGCGTGCGTGTGTGTGCGTGCGTGCGTGCGTGCGTGCGTGCGTGTGTGTCTGCTTCAGCGCTTAGATTTGATTTTATCAAGAATTTGCGCTATATAAATATTGTAATTATTATTATTATTATTTTATAACAGGGCATTTTCGGTCTTTACTTTTGACGTACATTTAAAATGACGTCACGTTAATGTTATTTCGTTCGTGTGTGACGTCTCACAGGAAAACCAACAAGAGACGAATTAGCTGACACAGGACAGAAATGGCTGTAACGCCGTCAAACTCTTGTTCCACAAATATCGATGTGGCGGAGATGGTTGATGACTAATTGAGAAAACGCATGAGTTTTCAATGAACTTTCCGTGATTCTTCAATGAACTTTCCGTGATTCTTCAATGAACTTTCCGTGATTCTTCAATGAACTTTCCGTGAGTCTTCAATGAACTTTCCGTGAGTCTTCAATGAACTTTCCGTGAGTCTTCAATGAAATTTCCGCAAGTCTTCAATGAACTTTCCGTGAGTCTTCAATGAACTTTCCGTGAGTCTTTAATGAACTTTCCGTGAGTTTTCAATGAACTTTCCGTGAGTTTTCAATGAACTTTCCGTGAGTCTACAATGAACTTTCCGTGAGTTTTCAAATGAAGCGTCCGTGTGTTTTCAAATGAAGCGTCCGTGAGTTTTCAATGAACTTTTCGTGAGTTTTCGCTGAACTGTACATGAATTGTCCATGAACCGATCGTGAGTCTTCCGCGTTGGTATTTTGTTCGTGACGAGGTTCGTTGCTTTGTGACTCAGTGACCAACCGTACCATTCCCAATCATGCCTAAGTCTATCAAAAGCCCAGGATCCAGTCGCAGAAACACAGTGAGGTTCGAACAGAATATGCCCAGCACGAACAGCCCGGCCACTGGCCAATCTCTGACGATAAACAAGCCTCCATATAAAGGCTTGAGTTCGGACTTCAACATCATGTCCTACCTCCTGGACATCCCAGATGGTTATCTCAAACTGAAAAGCCGACAGTACATGGCAGAGGTGACAGGCAGCACACAGAGAGTACAGAAAGTGGTAGATGACTGTAAAGGTATAGTCTGCTTGGACGAGTACTTGCAAAACTTGAAAGAACTCTACGAAGAAACGGGAGAAATACCGTCCAACTTTTTCATGTATTATTTAGGTGAGATGTACCGACCCAAACATGTACCACCAAAACAGGCGACTTCGAGACAGAGTTTGGACAGACGGCCCAAATACCTGCCGGCACTTCACATGGAACGGATGGATGTGGAGATCATGAGGATGCAGCAGATTGTCTTCAGTCGAGTGTCCTTGCAGATCAAGCAGTTCAACGCAGACTGTCGCCTGCGCCTTGTGAAGCTGCACGATGTCAGCGAGTGGTTGGATGGTCAGCAGGCTCTTCTGTCCGATCACCTGCAGTTTTTCAGTGAAGCGTGGGGTGTCTTTGAGGACCAAGATGAAATCAGCCTGTACAGGCAGCTGAAAAACTTCATGGAGTTCTTAAGAAAAGCCGTCCATCAAACAAGAGATCTCTCATGGCATCTCTTTGGCATAGGCAGCCCCCGTGAAGAAAACCAAACTGAAAAGAAGGACAAAAAGGCGCCCAAGGGTTGCCCCATCAAGCTGACACAGTCGCAAATGCCGACAGCAGGTGCCATGTTCAAGGACGAGGAGAAGTTTGTGTGGGCCGTCAGAAAAGTCACCGACATCCTCAAGTTCTGCAATCAAATGACGGACAGTCCTCAGACTCAAAAGACGTTGGAATGTGGTCTGGAACTGTTTAACAACATGATGGAAGTGATCGCAAAACATTTTCAGGACATGAATAATGCTGATGAAAACATGATCACTCTTCACAAAAAGTTGGCCGAAGCATGCCAAACTCTGGATGAAGGTACGAGTAGACTGGCCCAAATCAACCAAGAGCATCAGACATTGTCGGATAAACACGTCATACTGACAGAAAAGCTGTCCAAACTATCGGTAGAAAACGAATTGCTGGAAAGGAGAGTAAAGCACTTAAATACGATGCTGTCAGGGAAGAGTGCGGCGTCACTGCCACGCAAAGCCACGAGCGTCGAGAAAACTGTGGCACAAGACACCATTGAGAGTTCCTCAGATAGTTTGAAAGACGAAGTGCTGAAAAATATGGCTGGAGAGATTGCTTTCTATAGGGACGCTGTGTGTCATCTCAAGAATAAAATTGACATGTTAAGAGCTTACGCCTCTCGCATTGAGGAAGAGCTGGGACCATTTTCTGAAGAAACTAAGAACAAGTATCTAGCTCAAAATGAAACCACCAAGCGTGCTCTGGAGAAGGCCGCCAAAGTGGTAGCAAACAGACGTGCCTCATGGACTGGACGGCTGCCCTCGGCATCTGAGAGCCCACGGTTTCTAAGACAGGCTTTAGATTTATCTCCTCCCAGTGTGAAGAGGAGGCCAGAAACTGATTCCCCACGCCGGGTCACTGTGCAGGAAACTACAGACTATGCAACAGACATCTCCAAGGAAATAGTAGAAGAAGAGGAAAAAGAGCCATCAGCAAAAATAGTGATACCAGATCTACAACCGTCGATTGTCACGGCAGAGCAAGTATCAGCTGAATTGACAGTACCCAGAAAACCCAGTGAAGCACCTGAAAAACAGACCCCAGAGTTATTAAAAACACCCAGTACTCCACGTTCTGAACCTGCTACACCGGACGTAACAGGAACAGGTCCAGACCTTTCTATTAAAGGTCCCCAGACGCCAGCAGTCAGTCCCACATTGGAGAGACAGGCGCAAGTAATCCAGAAACTAAAAGACACAGAACCAACAACAAAACCATCTACGGCCAAAACGCCTATGGAAAAAACACAGGCCGAATCAGCATTAGAATCAGAAGAAATTTCAAAAACAGCGCGGTCACATGACAAAGCCAAACCAAAGACAGAAACACCTCGAGCCGAGAAAAGGGACAGTTTGAAAAAAACGAAAGACGTTCAATCAGCGGATTTATCCAAAGAGGGAACCGTTTCCCCTGCAACAGACGAGAAAAGGAAGAAAGAAAGCGAGGAAAGAAAGCCTAGTTTGAAAAAGAAGACAGACTTCCCTTCAGCAGAACCGTCAGAAGTGAAAACTGTTTCTCCAGCAATTGACGAGAAAAGAACGATAAAAAGTAAAGAAAGAACGCGAAGTGTAGATAAAAAGGCAGAGTTACCATCAGCACAAACAGCACAAGTCAAACACACGCCACCTGCAGCAGACGAGAAGAAGAAGGGAGAAGAGAAAGAGAAAATGCCTAGTTTGAAAGAAAAGACAGATATTCCGTCAACAGACTTAACGGAAGTAAAACCCATTTCTCGTGCAGAAGACGACAAAAGAAAGAAAAAAAAAAGGAGAGTTTGAAAAAAATGAGTGATCTTCCATCAGCAGATGTACCAGAAATGAAAACCGCATCGCCTACAACGGACAAGCAAAGAAAGAAGAGTCAAAAGAAAAAACGCCCTACCGGTAGCTTGAAACACATGGAAGAAGTGGAACCTTCATCTACACCGATAGACCAAACAATTCAGACAGAAAGTGTGCAGAAAAGAGCACATCTGAAAAAAACAGAACTTCCAACAACAGGAGTGAAACCTCCATCCCCGACAGACCATAAGAAAAAGATAAAGGAGAAGGAAAGACAGGACAGTCTGAAAGAAGTGAAGGACTTTGCGACAACAGATTTCGGAGGAATAAAATCTTTGTCTATACAGTACACGATCAGAAACATAAACGCACTCCACCTGAAGCGCAAGACGACGCAGATCGGAAAAGAAAACATTCGAGGCGACACGAAAGAGCAGAAGTTTAGAGTTAGACGCTCAAAGCAAGTCTCCCAAAACGACATCTCTGACACCTGAAGAGGACAGACTATCAAGTCTACAGATTATTTTAAGCCAGACGCAACTTCTAGGTTCTCCTCATAGTTCAGCTGAACATGTGAACTGCACGTGTCCACTGTGCGTATCTGAGTCTGAAGGAAGCAGGGAACTGTCTCCCAATGTGTCTACCACAGATAGGTCAGTGATGTCTAGTCTCTCTCCGGCAGAACTTGACATCGACGCTACTACGTCTGTGTCGCAGTATCTTGATGAAGTCGATGAAACCCGTGCAATTTGTCTGAATATTTTGCATCAGTTTCTCTCTTTAGGGTGTAAATTGTCCGTGATTTTCGAAAAGAATGGTTTCAAAGATCTGGCAGAAAATGTCCAACAAGCCCACAATAGCCTTTCTGACCTCATTGAAGATGAAGAGTATGATGTTATACATGGCTTAGCCCGGGCAGTGGAGACATATTTCCAACAAATACAAACTTTGATACAAAAAGCGTTGTCTGGAATAGACATCAAGACGGCAGAGGAGAAAATAATCCAAATGAGACAAGAGAAAATCCAGGAACTTAACCAGAAAACAACCGCTCTTCAGAGCAAGCAGAACTGTTTAGAGGAACAATATCGTGCTCTGTGGTTCATGCACCTTGTATTGTGCCAGACTGTGCAAGCCAGACGACACAACAAATACTGTACTCAAGTATTTAAAGGAACCGATCTCACTGAAATGCCAGTAACTGAAACTGAGAAAACTTTGAAGTTGCCCAAAGACATAATCCAAAACAATTCCGCTATTTTGATTGAGGCCTTCGAGAAAAAGAAAATTTCCGTGAAATGCCTAGAAAAGGGGCGAGAATGTCTGCAGGCCCTGGATGGTGTGTACAGTGGTCATCTCCCTTACCTTGTCCGCCTGTTTTTCATGGGGCATCGTATGGCTGAGATAGACGTTTTGGTTCAGGAGCAGTGCCAGTTGCAGGTTCATGACATCCTGCTGTGCCAGAGGTGGAAACAGTGGCAGGAAAGTGCCAAGTGCAGACTGCAGCGTCAGTACCACCACGTCATGGCAGATCTGATGCAGTGGAGGATGGACAAAGGCAAGATCATCTTCAAAGCCTGGTTCTTGTTCAACCAGATTCTGCTGGAAACTGGAGTCAAGCTGGTGTGTCCTCAACCGCGTATGATCTCTGTTGACGAAACAACTCGCAACAATTTCGCTAAGATGGTGAAGGAAGTGGTCAAAAAGAAAAGTGTTCCCATCATCACCCCCGACAACTACCAAGAGATGCTGATTTCAGGCAAGTTACCAGAGTCGTACAGCAAAAGGCCCTTGCAGGCCCCCGGCAAAGACACCACCCTTCTCCTGGACAGTCGACAATCTGTCAGCAGTGCTGTCTGCCCACAAGGCTTTGCTGTCAAGCAGACCAGCAGAGATCTGTCCAGTCGATCATCCGGCAAACTCGACAAACTGTTCGTCCAGTCAGCCGGCCAGACTCCCAAGCGAATGGTGTTCAGCAGATCCTGCAGTATTGAGGAATCTCTGGCCGAGGTGTCGGAAGACATGGGTTGATACTGTTGCTGCCTGAATAGCCGGCTCTGTCAGTGGATGGAGCCATGGACTCAAGAACTGACACCTCGAATTCAAAACCCAACATAAACCTTTGATTCCCTCAGTTTGTTCCCCACATCCACCAGATCTTCTATTGTTTGTCTCGAATTCAATCCCCAACGTAAACCTCCGATTCCCTCAGCTTGTTCCCCATCTTCTGTTGTTTGGCTCGAATTCAATCCCCAACGTAAACCACTCTGCAACATAAACCTCCGATTCCCTCAGCTTGTTCCCCAGATCTTCTATTGTTTGGCTCGAATTCAATCCCCAACGTAAACCACTCTGCAACATAAACATCTGATTCCCTCAGCTTGTTCCCCAGATCTTCTATTGTTTGGCTCGAATTCAATCCCCAATGTAAACCTCTGATTCCCTCAGCTTGTTCCCCATCTTCTGTTGTTTGGCTCGAATTCAATCCCCAACGTAAACCTCCAATTCCCTCAGCTTGTTCCCCAGATCTTCTATTGTTTGTCTCGAATTCAATCTCCGACATAAACCTCCGATTCCCTCAGCTTGTTCCCCACATCCACCAGTTCTTTTGTTTGGCCCGAATTCAATCTCCAACATAAACCTCCAATTCCCTCAGCTTGTTCCCCATTTTCTGTTGTTTGGCTCGAATTCAATCTCCAACATAAACCTCTGATTCCCTCAGCTTGTTCCTCAGATCCACCAGGTTTTCTGCTGTTTGGCTCTCTCAGTCTCATCTTTCATCATTTATGTTCAAAACCCAGCCAATTACGCAAAGCCACATCAGGGCAATAACCATCACATCTTTACTCTGAATCTGGAATCGCATCAGTCGCTCATCATCATTATTGCTCAAAGCCCAGCTGAATGTGCAGTCATATCAGGACCACAACTATGTCAACACTTCTTTGAATCTAGAAGCAAATACAAAACAAAACAAAAACAGATAGACATATCAATGCCTGTGTACACACTGTACACATAATCTAAGGGTATGTCCCTGGCATTGACAGCTCCATCTTTTTGTTTTGTTTGTTTTTTTCCGTTTTTGTCACCGCTGGGTCTGTTCACGGAGTGAGTCAAAGGGAAATTGGGTAAGTATTGTGTTCGTTGCTAATCAGTGTAGCCTACTTATCACTCTGGAGGTGTCAGTTTTGAGTCTGATGTAAAACCTAAATTCCATCTTTCTTTTCTCTCTCTCCCATACAAGACCCAGGCTCTGGCCGAGTTGAATGGAACACTTATAGAACCTGGAAGTAGCACGTGACAATGACTCCATCCTTCTCGAGCGATTTCCATATTCAGTAAATTTACATTCTCTATCTCTGAATTATTATTTCTTTATTAATTTATTTACATAGATTGAAAAAAAAAAAAAAAAAGACTGACACGAATAACACATGACTTTCATTGCACTCACCGTCTTATTTTGATGGGTCTTTTCAGAGCCGGTCAGAGTGTGTGTGTGCATGTGTGTGTTTAGAAAAGTGAGTGCTTGTGCGTGTGTTTTACGTGTTATGCCACATTTTGCTGAAGGAACTGCTTGGTGTACCGTGCAATTTGCTATTGTTCTGTTTTGTTTCTCTTGTCACAACGAATTTGCTATGCGAAATCCAGGTTGCTATCTCTGGGAAGAGCTTTCATCTACTTATTTTTCATTTATACCACTGGCATGTAGGGAAGCAACGAACATTCGTCACTCTGATCTGTTCTGGTCCCACTTTTGTATAGTTGCCCCAGGTGTACGTTAAGATCTTGAATCTTCTTCTGTTGGTGGGCCTGCTGTTTTTGTATCCTCCCTTGCGATTTCCTTCTTGCGTCCAGTGAAGGATAGTCCAGGTGATACAATCTCACTCTTTTCGATTGACACGTCAAGTCTATCTCCATCGCTTGTTTATGATTGTGGTGTCCATACGCCCAAAGAACACACTGCTACCGGTATTTTTTTTTCTGCCTGCCTTGAAAGTACATTTCTGTAGTCTACATGACAACTTCTTTGTTGCTGTTGGTTCTTTTATTTACATTGCATGCTGTAAGCCTACATGGGATCTCGGCTTACCATCCTAAAAACTAATACCCAGAGGCAACACACAAGGTCTAGAGGAGGGGATTTTTTTTTTCCAAACAGAACATGAACCCAGGACCTCTGGCTCTTTTAGTTTCCCAGGTACATGTTTTCTCCACAGGGCCACTGGCCTTTCGTGTGGGCTAGATTTCTCATTGACCAAATACCGTATAACTTTTCAATCTTCCTTTTTTTAATAGATCACCATACTACCGGTACAAGGAAAAAAATGCAGGCTAGGTAAAACGTAGGCTAGACAGGACCTCATGACCTGGCCAGCTCATGGGTTTATGTGCAGGCTAAAGGATTGTGCCATGATTACCACACACATGGCACCTGTGACGTTAGTACATATGGAATTCGTTCGAGTGCTGAGACGTCATCTTGAGAAACTAAAACTGAACCTTTTTCAACTGAAAAGAGAAGTGCGTATGTGCATTAGCACAATGATCACGATTTATTCTGTTTCTGGGTGGATTTTTACCAAATCTGTGACCAAAAAGCACCTAAAATCAGTTTTTTTTTAAAGGTAGGTGTGCGAGCAGCACTTTCTTACAATTTCTGAATATTTTACGTTGTTTTTAACTGTTGTGACAGTCTACTGCTGTAAGTTTAATTTCATCTGGTGCTTTTCACAGTAACCTAAAGCAGGCCTACAAAATCTGCATTTTTTGCCATGATTTTTTCATTAAAAAACGGTATTTAGAATGGCTTGACCATCACTCTTACTTGTTTTTCATCCGTGTATGCATAATGTTCTGGTTATTTGGCTCATACCGAGCAGGCATTGTGTTGCTGCAAAGTCTGCATAATGTGGTGGGTTACTTGTCGCATAAGCAGCTGTAGCCTTTTCCATCACCTTGTGTTGCTAGCAAGTCTGCCCTAATTTTGGTGGGTTACCTTTGCGCATCAGCAGCTGTAGCCATTTCCAGCACATTGTGTTGCTGCAAAGTCTGCATAATGTGGTGGGTTACCTTGCCGCATAAGCAGCTGTACCCCTTTTCCAGGCACCTTGTGTCGCTGCAAAGTCTGCATAATGTGGTGGGTTACCTTGCCGCATAAGCAGTTGTACACCTTTTCCAGGCACCTTGTGTTGCTGCAAAGTCTGCATAATGTGGTGGGTTACCTTGCCGCATAAGCAGCTGTAGCCCTTTTCCAGGCACCTTGTGTCGCTGCAAAGTCTGCATAATGTGGTGGGTTACCTTGTCGCATAAGCAGCTGTAGCCCTTTTCCAGGCACCTTGTGTTGCTGCAAAGTCTGCATAATGTGGTGGGTTACCTTGCCGCATAAGCAGCTGTAGCCCTTTTCCAGGCACCTTGTGTCGCTGCAAAGTCTGCATAATGTGGTGGGTTACCTTGCCGCATAAGCAGCTGTACACCTTTTCCAGGCACCTTGTGTCGCTGCAAAGTCTGCATAATGTGGTGGGTTACCTTGCCGCATAAGCAGCTGTAGCCCTTTTCCAGGCACCTTGTGTTGCTGCAAAGTCTGCATAATGTGGTGGGTTACCTTGCCGCATAAGCAGCTGTAGCCCTTTTCCAGGCACCTTGTGTCGCTGCAAAGTCTGCATAATGTGGTGGGTTACCTTGCCGCATAAGCAGCTGTACACCTTTTCCAGGCAGGTGCTGGTTGGGAAACATGTATTTTTGTCTTTCCATATAGCACAATGCTTAAAGATCTTTAAGTTTAATGTAGGCCTACTCTTTTACTCATTTACATATAAATGGGGTTCAGGCACTCACAAGCAGGTCTATACATAAATAGTAACCCGTGATGTCATAAGAAGACATCGAATAGTTTCAAAGGTTGAGATCATGCAGTTGATGACAACCAGGATTTTGCCATCCTTCATAATGCCTGGTTGCCTTGGAGGTACAGCTCCTGCCTGCCTTCTAATCTGACTGCATGGGTTCGAGTCCAGCTTAACCCCTTCGCTGCCAAAGTGTAAATAAAAAGGTGAATGGCCTGTGCCACGGAGTTTTAAACGTCTTTGACTTAAAACAAAAAAATCATATCTCTTCATCCAGCCCAGAAAACCCCACAACACTATAAATTTTCTTGTTCAGTATACTTTACAACACACCAGGAGCAGCAGTACTTTCGTTTTTACGATCGCCAGTGCTAGTAATGTCACTTTGACTCATATCTGGGTCAAGTCCGACTTCGGACATCACATTGAAATATCGCCTGCATGCACCAAATTACCGTCATTTTCACTCCTATCGCCAGACTGTAAATCAGAATCAGCTCCACAAAAATGATTTCTGCAACTTCTTTTGCTGCAGAAGTTGTTTTTCGGTCCGCCATTGTTTACACTCGCTGAATAGTAATAGCTGTAGTAGGTCACATTTTCAACTGCACGGGCAGAAAAGACCGTAAAACGTCACACATACATAATTAGCCTCAATATGTAGAGGGAATACTGAAGTTTCCGTTGATATCTCATACGTCACTGAAAGAGTTGGGGTTTTCTGGCTAAAAATAGGAAAAGTCGCCGACCGAATATTCGGTCGGTGGCACTGAAGGCATACATTTCTTCCGACCGAATATTCGGTCGGAAGCACTGAATGGGTTAAGGAAAACTGCACGTGACTTCCAGCTCACCCAGCTGTCACTGAATAACTGGACCTGTACAGACTTCAGGACAGTAGCAGCAAGATAGAGGAAATGGGCATTGCCCTCTTAATGCTAGTCTTGAGAAAACTCAAAAGGGAGGTCTCTACCACCTCACTTGCCTATGATCTTAAGATTACAACTTTCACGCTATCCTTTCGTAATACAGACTGCCAGCATTGGTTCCCCAAGATCTCTATTTTATGAGCGACTGTTATGAGTGATTTGTATGATGTATACTTTCACTTGATGGTCTGCTTCTCAGATTTTGTCAAGTCTCACCACTGGTTTTTTTGTTGCCATCTTCCGTTCCAATTCCCTGCATTAATGACGTGTCTCAGTGCCTACAATGAGATCTATGTTACCTACAAATCCTAAGTTGCAGACCTATGCACCTGCCATCAGGTAAGATGGTCATAGAGAGATTTCTGCATATGTCCCTGAAAGATGTTGAACAAGATTGGTGATAACAAAACATTCTTGGTGTACTCTTTCTGGGACTGTCACAAAATAAACTTGGTGCTGTAGGCCTACTGTGTTGAACAGTCAGAGGTTGAAAGCATCACAAACAATTTTTATTAGCTGACTGGAATGAATCTGTTACACCTGTTTTGCATAACAAGGTAGGGGCCTACTACTGTTCTACTATGTTTGCACTGAAATTAACATGACAAAAATTGCTGGAATTAAATATATGGACTAGGTGTCAGTAGGGCTTTTCATTGTTTGCATTTAGCGAATCATCATGAGCTATCACATCAAAATCAAGGGCACAACAGAATCAAATTATTTGTTTCAGCATTTAAAGATTTTGTTGATCGAATCTCTGGGCATTTACCAAGTCAGAAAACTGCTATTTTGAACTCTAGTCCACTTCAAGATTATTTTGACATTCTAAGCACTAAGGTCTGATACAATTTCAACAATGAACTGATGTCAATAATGAACACTCCAAACAAAATAACATCAAAATTTGATTCTCTAAAATGTATCACTTGAACATGTTTGTTGGTGTAATTGTGTATAGGCCACAATAGTACTCTGAATGAATAGAGACACAAAACACTTTTTTTTTTTTTTTTTTTTTTGTAATTTCATACAACTACATTTACTTCCCAATCATTCTGGTATTCACCAGCAAATCTGCTGGAATACCAATCACAACAAACAGAATGACAAATATACAATACACTCAATGAATTAAAAATTAAGTACAGAAATGGATACGGCCATTCCATTGCAAACAAAGCTGCAAACAGCTGCAGCACAGCTCAATCAGCCAAGCCATGGGTAATTTCAGCATACACATATAAAAGTTCAGGCGATGGTTGTCCATTAACTTTGAGGCCGTTTTTTTCTTTTTTTTTTTAAAGCCTGGTGGTATAGAGACCTGAATTTTTCTCAAGGCCAGCACAATGAAGGCTCTGTCCATCCTCTTCCTTGCTGCTTTACACTCCACAACCCTAAAGATCAGCATACTCATTATAAAGCAATTCAAAGGTAAGAATGAAGACTGGAGAAAAACGTTCTGTACAGCACGACCATCTCTGTGATCTTGGGCATATATCGGTCACACACACAGCAATTATGTGCCACACTGCACAAGTTGGATATAGTAGAATGAACGATGCTAAAATTTTATTTCACCATTACATTTAATAGAGTCTGCACATTCCTGAGTTTTTGTCTTGACTGAAAACAAAACTGACTTGTCTTCCCCAATATTAGTTCAGTGGCAAAAACATCAAGTCCCAAAACGAGCAAGATAATTTGCATCTAGTTGAAGTAGACAGGATTGACTACTGAGCTGTGTGAAGCTTGCTTTGACAAATTTGGCTCGTCCCAACCATAAACATGAATCCAAAACATCAAGCACCTATAGAACACAATGTGTAACCAAACATATATAGCACTACACAATAACAAAGGAAGGGTGTGGGGGGGATCAAGACAGGACAGTGAACAATCATATACATAGATTACAGAACAACCAGCTTCTACAAAACAAATCAATGGGCTATACATGAAAACGGAGACATTTTAAAGGCTGAGAATACAAAGTCACTTAACTCCTATTCCTATGTTAGCAGGATCATTGGCTAAAATGCTGACAATTTATGACAACGTATAAAAAAAGGATTCTTCTCTAATAATTCAATAACAGTGCGAAAAGTGAAAAGTATAAAAGTCAGCTGCATCTGATTTAATGAGATGAAGACTGATGGAATTTGTTTAGAAAAAAATAAAAGGAATAAAAATCAATTAATGGCAAGAACAAATGAAACAGAAGTGAAATCTGAAACACACAAAACAGAACCATGTTGCAGATACAATTAACTGGGATGCAGTTATCGATGATTCGTTCAATGAGAGTGGTGGATGAAACCCTAACGTCTTGCCTCACTCAGAAATGCGTAGGTTGGGAGAAAAGGCTTTGCAAATCAGCTGCTGCCTATCTTGCATCAACATTCCATAAAAACTATCTGTGGACAACGCAAGTTCTGGTCAGGATGCCCAACATCAGCTTACTGTCCAATTCATTTGCTTTGCACAGCGGGAAGAGAGATTATATTCACACACCACGGGTAAAAGAAGGAATAAATATAAGAGAAGACGGAGAGGAAGGTCTGGTCCACAAAGCTACAGCCTTACAGATGTAGGATGACACGATGTTTAACTGGGTGAAAACGGTAACACTGGCAGGAAAGGAACGTGATGACTGATGGAAGATGAGATTTCTTTCCTCTCAAGACAATATGATGGGGCATTTATTCTACAATGGTTTCATTCCACTTTTATGCCACTCACTCTCTCTACCATTGTCAGTGTTTGTGCCTCTGGTCCAGTCACACTAACAGTTGTCAAGTCTGTGCCACTGACTGCCATCCATCATCCAGCACAGTCACCCAGCTGCAGCACGCCCAACTTTACGCAGCCCATCCTTCTCTAAACATCTATCCCTAGCATCCCCTTCTCCCACCCATTAGGCATCATCTCCTTCCCCCTCTCCCTCCCCATCATCTTCTTCCCCATCCTCATCTTCATCCACTTCATCTTCATTTTCATCATCATCTTCGTCGTCTTCAGCCTCTCCATTGTCCCCATGCATACGCTTGTAGTCCTCCTCGTCATCCTCACCATACAGCTCATCCAACTGCTCGATACAGGCAAAATTTTGCAAATGTTCATCTGTCAGATCAGCGTTGCCAGGTCGGATGACCAGAGCGCTTCTCAAACCTGCCGCAACTGCTGCTGCAGCTTCTGCAAAACAGAAAACAAAAAGTTTTATTATCACACATATAGCAACAGTTCCATGAGAAGTCTTCTGATGTAGTTTCTGTGAAGGTTTTACTCCCTCAACCTGAGACGGGTTCCCATACTCATTTCAAAGGACACAAGTGCATATCGCAGAAGACTTAAATTTTACATGCAGGCTACAACTGACAAATCATCAGTTGTACACACAAACACCAATGTAAATATATGTCGAGTTTTTCTGACAATTAAAAAAGCATTAAAAACACATGCTGTACTGTGGATTACATCTGTAGCCAGAATCATATCAATTTACTAAATTATGACAAATCTAGGATTAAATGACTTACAGCTCAAGTTTTAGCAACTGGCCTGTTAAAGCAATTGATTTGATAGTATCAACAGGATCACTGATCAATAAAACATCACAATTTCTGAATCAGTGAACGTGACAACACAGAGAAGTGATCAGCATCAACAATTTGCATGCAGTGTTCATACATCATCACTTTCTTGTCCGACAGCAAGGATCTAGTGATTTCGCTCAGAATTTAGACTATGGTGTTATTGATTTAGCAATTTTTCTTTTCGCTTAGCATTCTGTTTTAAGGACGTGCACACGCACGTTGTTATGCCCATACCTGTGGGCATTATGCTGCTGCATAATCTGCGTATTCTGTCTTTGGTGGGCATGCATGCTGGATGTTTTCATGTTTCCATAAGCAACTGAACACTGGCATGACTTAAGGATCTTTAACATGTATATCTAATGTTCTCAAAGCCTACTACCAGGTCTGCCTCATCAGAAAAATCTCCACCCTTTACCCATCAGTCGGGACGTACCTAAGCAGGGTCAAATCATGACTTTCCAATCTGAAAGTTCAACGTCTTTCCCACTTAAGTACTGCACTCGTCAGACTATGGTTTCATTTCTAAGAGGAACCAGAAAGACGTCAAAATGCTGACAACATATCAGACTGTATAGAGGCATTACAAACAGACAAAATCAAGACAATTTATCAGATTGTGTGGACAGGTTACAGAGACTTCAAAATGCTGACAATCTTTCAGTCTAATCGGGCACTTCATCAGATTTGTATGGTGGAACCAGTCACAGTGGTGTAGTTGTTAGTGCAACGGACTACTGACCGGAAGATTGTGAGTTTGAATCCCCATCAGTCCCTTCACAAATCTTAGTAGGATTTTTCCGCTCCAACCGGCTCCTACACAGAGATCAGTGTGTTATGGCTCATTGGGAAGACTGGGACCACACTGTCCAGTCTTATCCATGTCACTGAGAGTGTTGCTCAAATTCTCTGATGAATATCGCAGGTGTCTGCATCTCTTGGGCCTGGTTGATGCCAATACATATTATAGTAAGCATACAATACAGCCCTGCCACACAGTCTTGATCCTAGATGGAACTCCAAAGCATCATGATGATCATCCTTCTCCAAATCATCATCATCGCTGCATTATAAAAACTGTACCAGCTTCTATGGCCTTTAGGGTGGCACAGAAAATGGGACCGCCCCAATTTTTAAATTTTTTTTAAAAAGGGTGAGCACAAAGGGAACTGCCCTAAATGTGATGATGCTTGAAAAAATTGTGTGGAGGAATTACAATGATTCCAATCAAGACTGTGTGTTAGGATTACAAAAACTTCAAAATACTAACAATTTGTCAGACTTTCTTTTCCATGAAGGAATAAAAAAAATGACTTCAAAATGCCGACTTCATAATTAGAAATACTTCAAAATGCAGACTGAAAAGCAGACGCCATGTGAACTTTGTACACACAGTGCTACTGGCTCTGCAACTTGTTCATTCTTCTAGCTAATCATATATTAGCAATAGCATAACCAGTATGATTTCTGCTACCAAAAGTGTGTACTTTGTCCATCTTATTCTTATTGCTGCTTACAGCCTTATCCTTTCAACACACACAGTAGGCTACTTCAACAGGAACAAAAAAAGGAACAGAAAAATTAAGTACACATTTCAACGCATTCACACACAAAATCTAAGGAGATGCCCCTGGTGCTGACCACTCTGTCCAATTTATCCACACAGGGGATTTAACAAACACACCTGAATACAAATTTATTCACAACTAAGGACACTAAAACATCTATAAAAACAGGCCTAAATGACATCAAATTGCTTCCACGTATCTCATTTCCCTGAAGCCAAAAATGCACTTAATATATGTACCCAGTTATCAGTCCTAAGAAAAAGTAAATAAGACTTTACTGAACACATACAGGTGAATAGACCAGCCAGGCAGAAAATGATAGGAAGAAATGACAGAAAACAAAGAAGCAGGGCAGAAACAAAGACAGTGAGAGAAAAGAGGAAATTTCTAGCATAGGATTTCCAGAAGGTGGGAATACTATTTGTACTGAAAGAGCCACAGGGCATCCTCATGGGGGGACCTTTTCCATCCAATATGAAAGCCAATGGAATGCTACTCAACAGGACATCTGTCTGGGCAGAGGGTAGCACATTTGCAATTTCAATGTTTTGAATTAGACACCTACATCTTTCACAGTATTGTGCAATGGTTCCAATCTATATCATATCACCACTTACCCTCTGGTGTGCCTGTGAGATAAAGAATCTCATCTGCTGGGAATTTGATTTCTGCTGCAAGTTTTTTGTAGGTCTCGCAGTCAGTCTTGCATCCAAACTTTGCGTCAAAGAAATTTGAGAAGACCTGGAATTTAAACCAAAAAAAATATGAATGAGTGGCACAACCAATCAACTTTCATATAGCACATGGTACATCATCAATACTTGTAGCAAAAGTTTCTTTCAACTGTTTTCATTCTTGTCTCCAACTCCACTCACAATGAAATAAATTTTCTAAGAAAGAGACAGAGAATATGTGAAAATATGCGCGCTATACTTCGATGGCTTTAACTAGGTATTCCAAAGTGCTCTTCGCGGGCGGCGACAAGTACGGCAAAGTGCGATTTTTCACTGGTTTTCAACTTGCTCGTTCTTAACAAAATGCAGTGTCAGAAATAAAAAACATAGATCATGTTGGTCTGTGATCCTTTAACTCACTGGAGCCTAATCCCGCATATATGCGGGATTACCGTTCTTCCTCTGTGGACGGATCCCGCATATATGCGGGACTCACATGACTGATCGATAGCGACCATCTTTTTACCGCTCACGCTGCGGGAACAGTTTCGTCTGCTAGAAGGTGGTCTCGGCTAGCCAGGCACGTTGTTTGTGTGCATTTCAGTCAGTAGATTTCGAGTTATTCACCAAGAAGGGAAGTCACTCGGAATTTGTCAGGAAGTCAGCTGCGCGTCACGAAGCGTCTGCAGCGTGTCTTTTGCGATCTATTCTAACAACGAAGTTATGGCTTCTCCAGGTGAACAGAGAAATATTTTTGATCTCTTTGGTGAAGAAAATGTTTCGGATAGCAATTTTGATTCAGATCGTGACCCAGATTTTGTGCCTAGTAGAAAAGAGGTGGGTGAGAGTAGCGATAGTGATAGTTGTGAGTCAGCTAGGCCTATCGCTGTCAGAAGAAAGAAGACAAGCAAGAAAAAGGCCAGTAGTGTTTCGTCCAGCCAGCCATCGACCAGTGGAGTAAATTTAGAAACAACGTTTGATGTTCTACAAACATTAGGAAGTGATGTCGAGTCAGGCAGTGGTAGTGACAATGAGTTACAACATGATTCTGATGAAGTGGGCGTGGTTGATGCTGATGAAATGGGCAGTGACATAGGCGCTGACAGCAGTGACAACACACACACAAACTGGTCACAGGATCTCACCAATTATCCCCAAATTCCTACATTTGAAGGTAGCCCAGCCCTGAATGCTGATTTGGAGGAGTTCAGTGCTATGTCTTGTTTCAAGCTTTTCTGTGATGACTTTGTGATAAAACACATCAAAGAAGAAACCAACAAATATGCAGCTGAACTAAAAAAAAATCCTGTGTTCAGTCAAAAATCAGTGGTCAGAAACTGGAAAACAGTCAGCCTGAAGGAGGTGAAAGGATTTATTTTGATTCTGCTTCACATGGGTGTTGTGAAGAAGCCTTCAATTCACGACTACTGGAGTTTGGATGAATTTGTGGCTACAAAGTTTGCAGCTCGTATTTTAGCAAGGGATCGCTTCAAAGCTATTCTGTCTATGCTGCATTTCAGTGATAATGCAAAGTATGTGCCAGTGGGTGAGCAGCATCATGATCCCTTATATAAAATCAGAACTTTGTATGAGCATCTGCAGGAGCGTTTTGAGCAAGTGTATACTCCGGAGCAAGAGATATCCATTGATGAGGCCATGTGTGCCTGGAGGGGCAAGCTACGGTTCAAAGTGTATCTCAAGGACAAACCTACTCCATGGGGAATTAAGTTCTATGAGCTGTGTGAGGCATCATCAGGATATGTGCACAGGTTTGAGATTTATGCTGCTGATCACCGGCTGAGTAACAAGCCCACTGATGTTGTCCTGAGACTGATGGAGCCACTGCTGGATAAGGGCTACCACGTCTTCACGGACAATTATTACACTTGTCCAGCTCTCTGTGAACAGCTTGTTAGCAGGAGTACCATGTGCACAGGAACTGTTAGGGCAAACAGAGTAGGAATGCCCAAAGATCTTGCTGTGCAGAAACTACAGACAGGTGAAAGTAGCTTTCGCAGGAAAGGAGATCTTGTGGTTCTGAAGTGGAAAGATAAACGTGATGTATCGATCCTGACATCAGTCTATGACCCACGTGAAACCAGAAGAGTGACCAGCAGGCATATCACAGACAAAGAAAAACCAGAAGCTGTTGTCCAGTATAGTGCACATATGTCTGGAGTAGACCACAGTGACCAGCTTCTGTCCTACGTTCCTCTGGCTCGACGCACAGCAAAATGGACAACCAAAATTTTCATGCACCTTCTCACTCTGTGTGCTATCCAGGCTGGAATCATTTTCAACAAAGTGAGGGTCAGGACACATCAGAAGCCAATGCCAGTACCTCATTTTATGAAGCTCCTTGGAAAGCAGCTTTGTGAAGAGTACATGGAAGCACCTTCCCAACAACCACCTTCAAGAACGCCCAGCAAGCCACAAACTCTTCTGCGTCTGGATATTACCAAATTTCATTCTTTGGTTTCACTTCCAGCTACGAAAGCCAAAGCAAAACCTAGAAGAGACTGTAAGGTGTGTTATGACAGAGCAGCAAGTGTGCAGGGAAAGAGGAAGAGAGCAAAAGAAACACAATACTGGTGTGAACTGTGTGAAATTCCACTGTGCGTCGAACCCTGTTTCAAATTGTTCCACACCAAAGCTGATTATGCCCAGTTGTAGCTAGATAGAGGCAGGCTTTTCTTTTCTGATGTTTTGTATGTGTGCTTACATGTGTGTTGCTGTAATATGTAACCATAAAATGCCCCAAACAAGACATTTTGAATGAAAAACTCTTCACAGACTGTGGTATATGGTGTAAAAAATTTTTTTTGTGAAAAACAAAAATATATCATTTTTCAAACAATCAGAGCAAATAAACCACTCAACATAGAGCATTCAAGTTTGTTTTATTTCATAGATCATTGTTTCTTTTTAATTGTGTAAAAATTTCAGGTAGATTGCTTGATTACAATGTGTGCTAGAGAGTATGATAACGACCCTAAAATTGCCAGGCTTCAGGGCTTACGAATCTAAAAATAGCTCAGGCTCAAGTGAGTTAAGCTTTGTTTAAAGTCAAAATAAATCAATAAGTGTAACATTTACCGTTTGAAATATGCTTTTGATGATGGGTACTAAATTGCGATTTTGCTGCTACTGGAACGACGAAATCGGAACGTGGTTTTGACACCTACCTTGAAAACTCGCCTCGAGGAGATAAGCTGGGTCAGATATCAACAAACCATTTACACAGTCAAAAAGACGACTAAATTTGCTTTCATCCGATGTAAAAAGTGAACTGATAGGCTTCCATTTAGTCTGTCGTTTCGTGCGTTAAAAACTTCCGTCGATGATTTTGCAACCTTACTCAAAACCAATCTCGCCATATTTTCCACTGTGCAAAAGGTCAAGGTTTCAACTTTCAACTTCTGCTATTTGCATACGGATTCAAACACTGGCTGTTTTCCTCGAGGACTGAGAACAATGCAACCTATTTTCGCTTTCTCTTAGCGTCTGACGCGCAATGGCGGACACGCGTGAAGATCGTTCGGGCGAGCACATGGACGTCGAAGTTTACGTCGACCGCTCCAGCCACGACGAATCAAGCGATCCAACTTATTTAGAGGGTAAGTGAAATATCTTGCAGTTTGTTTACTATTACTTTTCGACATTTTCTTTCCTGATTTTAAAATATAATTGTTTGGAAAGCACACAGCTGCAGCACCCACAGTATCATGAATATGTTAGAAGGTAGGGGTAGGTGACGGTTTGGTATGCGGTAATTTTACAGAGAGTGAGATCAGGCATATGATTAAAGGAAAATGTTTACAAAAGATTTTTTTAATAATCCATGCCTTTATTATATTTATTTATAATGATGTTAATGAGAGATTAGCGATTTATTGTGGTCACGTGACCAACGCTTTGATCGATCGATAGTCGAATTGGCCGAGTGCCCTCCCTTGACTTCACTCAATCTGGTTCAGTATCGTTCAATAATTTCACAATGTTACACCTTTTTCTTTTCTGCCTTTGTGTAAACTTCCTGAATGGTACCATTAAAATAAATTTGCATATTTATCAATCCTATTATTTTTAGGCCCAATATTATTATCACCTAGTTCAACAGCTTTAATTAGTTTAAAAGTTTATTATTATTATTAATATTATCATATTTTTGTTATTGTTATTATTTTACTATCATTATTCATTATTATTTATCATTATTATTATTATTATCATTATTTCATTATTAGTTTACTATCATTCATTACTATTTATTATCATTACTATTATTGTCATCAAAAATAATATTTAAACAAAATAAAGTAGGCCTACCAGGTTAATGGGTTGGACACTATGAACCTTCCTAACTAGGCCTATAGTGTTTATGAGATAAATTTTGTTGTGCTGATTTGAGTAGGCCTAAATGTATGGGACATTTTACTTTGCCCACTGCTTTGTGAGTTAGGGTAAGGTATTATAATTTTATTTTCAAAGCTGACAATAATACTGGTAGGCTTCTTACAGCTCCACACCAATCTCTCTCTCTCTTGATCCTTTCTCTCTTTGACAGGCAGGGAAGTTAATTGAGCAGGGTACAAAAGTCTTTGTGTTCCTGCATGTTTTATGTTCTTGTTTTTTGGATTTGTTTTTGTTTTGGTCAGTATTTGCCTCTTGCTCTGTATGTATAGGCCTGTTTGTCCCTACAAATGGGATTTTCACATTACGCTACAGGATAGAACAGATAGATGTACTAATACTTTCCCTCTACACTATTTTTCTCACAGATGATCTCTTCATGAGGATGAAGGAGCGATTTCTTAAGACTGGCAGAGGGCGGAGACCTAGTCTTTTGGACAACTTTGACAGCAATGATGATGAACTGCATCTTAACATGTTTTAATTTCCTGTCACTTGTGAAGGGTAATCACTGATCATAGACACTGACAAGTATTTTTTTTACATTTCATTACAACATGTTTTTTGTAAAAAGAGATGATTTCTATCTTTTGTGCTTCCAGTTTAAGTTGAAGGCCAGGACAGTTATCTACTGTGATTAAGCAACAGTGAAAGGTCAAGACAATGATGTGGAAGCTTTTGATAATGTTCTACACACAGTTAAGGAACAGTTAAAGGTCAAGACATGTTTTAATCGTTGTTTAATGATAAAAAAACCAACAAATTGGCAAGTAAAAACTATGAAGATGACTTCTTTGAATGAATGTTGTTGATGTACATGTCTTGTTTGATTCGATATGTAAACAAAACGCATTATTTGTTACTATTATCAGCTGACATTTGTTATATTTTTGTCATCTGATTTTTGTTTACAGAAAGATTGAAACCTAATGTCTTGTTTGTTATACTGACAGATCATAAAAAACTGATCATTTTGGTATATGGTACTTTGCAGTAGGATGAATGTGACAGAAGTTACGGAGTCTTGCAAAAAGCTAAAATACACATTTTTTTCAAAATAGGTATTTTATCCTTACCCAAATATGGTTTGATTAAACATACAGATGTCTGGGGTTGTTTTACATTGAAAGAGTTTGTCATGCTGAGCAATTTGATATCAAAACCATTTTTGTAACTTTAAAGTGAAAAAAGTTATGGTGCACCAATATGTGTAAAATTCGCCATTTTTTTCACTGTGACAAATCGGCATATTTCGCATTTTTGACATCCTGAATCTTTTCAACCAGCTATCAGATGAAGCTGGAAAAATTTAGGGTTAAATTCCTTAATATGTTTATCATATATGATTCATTTCAGTGTCACTGTATTGTATTTCTTAAAGATAATGGAGTTTGAAATTAATGAAAATGGGTCCCTTGCCCAGTTGTTTAGAATGGCGGCGTCCAATTTTGCTAGTTTTTGTCATTTTCATAGGTCTGTATTTTTATTGATATGCATTTCTGTCCATATGTTTTTTGCACATCAACTTAACAAGTAAAAACCTCCTCAGAAATGATTTTCTGGGCTTGTGTGATTTTATATGTGTGTTCAAGGCATGTCTGAATGTGGCCTAAAAAAACGTGCGAAATTTTTCTAAGTCCAAAAAGAAAGGAAAAAATCATAAAAAATTTATTTTTTATCCCACATTAAAAAATAAAGTATGTATGTGTTCAGAATGAAAATCTCTATTTTCCCAGCTGATTTTTATACAGATAAGTTCAAATTTGAAAATCACTTTGGAATACCTACTATAACTGGAAAAAATATTCTGCAAAGCAGACAGCAAAACAAAAAATATTGTATATTTTTTCAACTCCCATCGCATCTCACACAAACTATTCATTTATTCACCGATTCAGAACTGAATGGGAAAACAATAACAAAAAATACAGAAAACTTCTTGAATACCCCCCCCCCCCCCCCAAAAAAAAAAGGGGGAGAAGGGGGGACAGTCAGTCAATTTGCAGTGATGTAAAGAAAGAAAGAAAAAATAAACCTCAACAACATTATTCCCTATTTTGGCATGACCATTACTACTTTCCAGCAAACTTTATTTGATGATCCTAAGGTATCTTTTACTTAAGAGTTTTCAAAAATAGCTAAAATTAGTGTTTCCTAGTATCAGAGTGCCAAAAATGCTGGTCTCCAATAAAGTAATTCTCTGGAGTAGCACTCAAAGGGGGCACAACTGTTTCTTAAAATCTCATTTTTTATTTTTTACCAAAGAATATAAAAAAATAGTAGCAAAACTTAACCACAGACATGAAAACACCACTGGAAAATAAAAGAAATGATCCTGTCAAATAATTTCAACTGAAACGTATATTCCTGACAGCTTTGTCTTTACAAGTAATCAAGACCGGTAAATATACGCCAAAAAACAAAATTTTCCTGGCACACTTCCATCCCTCCACACTGACTCAGTACAATATGTATTGATTTTTTCCTGTACTACTGGCATACTCGACTCCCAATTCTAAATCTTTGTCAGGATTCTCTGTTTGAATACTTTCAGAACTTCTTCAATTAAAAACCCCTGACTTTGCGCACCTGTTTCTGCCCTCTTGAAAACATGTAACATCACCACTCAGTAATCTGCTAAACCCTAGTCAAAGCCTAAATGACTTGAGAACACATTCCAAGGGAAGCAATCCACATACAAATGAACAGACTGTTACTTCCAACAGTCATTATCTGCAAAAGACACTAAAATCACGCAAACGAGCACGCAAAGTTCAGCATTCCAGTGCCATCAAGGCTCTAGTGAGATAACCAATCAGATGTCAAAAGACAACTTTCCCTCTTCAACATATATACGTGTGTGCATACATGCATATTATATATGCACACTGCACATAGTGGCGGATATGAACTCAACATTCTTTAAAAAATTAGATAAAGGGGAGCATTAAGTAGGTGTGCACAGTTGTGACTGATCTCCAATTGCACCCGATTTGCCACTGTTTCAACTGTCCTGTATTCCTACCCAGCATCAAACACAACCATGAACATGAACATAACCAATCCGAACCACAGTTGCATTTGCTGTGGGATTCACTGTAACCTTTCAAAACGGCATATTGCCTGCCTTACAATCCCAAGTTACGCCACAATACACTGGATCAAATTGCACACATCGCACATTTTATATCATTCAGTTATGTACAAAGAAATCTACAAAAATTATTTCCGATTTAAATATCACAATATGATATAATTGTTTTTTTTAAATGGCTAAGAAAATATCCATATATATCAGATGTTCAACAAATATATGAAAAATGCTGACATCTTGCATACTTATCAAAATATGAGCCAAATAATGAAACAAGTAACACACTTTTTGCAATTTTCTCCATCCAACTTTTGAATGACAAAAATGATCCTACCTTGTACGGTGGCAGATAACATTTGCCATTTAATGTGTTTTGTGCAGTCAGTCTTGTGGCTATATGCCTCAAGCTTGGCAATTTGAACAACTTGAAAGTGGTGCACAAATGGCTGAAAAACAAAATCATACACTGCTTCTAATTAACCTATTTCAGTCAAATTGATGACAATGGAATCTGTAAATTTCAATCTTCCACAAATTTCCATTTTTTTAATGTGATTAAAATCAACAGCAAGCTTTAGACAACAACATCACTTTAGAGTGCCTACTGGAGAAAAAAAAAAAGGTGATACAGACCTTTCTCAACAAAAGAACAAACCTGTGCACACAGCTTCAACACGCAACAGCAAGACTAACTTGAAACAGTGAGCTACTTACGTCTGTGATATCACCCTCATTGGTGGTGGCAAAGAGCAGTTTCTGTATATCTGCACATCCACAGGAGAAGACGAACAGCGTGAAACCTTCCTCGCTCAACATTCGTAGCATGGGAGGAACATCATCGAACATTCTGGAAAAAAAAAAGATAAAAAAAAAATTAATAAAAACAAAAATCATGACACTATGAAACCGCAGCTATAACAAACTGCAAAAAAGTTTAAAATACATTCAAGCCCACTGGATACCAGTGTGAAAATGAGTGATTTTTATCCAAGTTTGAACTGTCATTAAAAAACTGGAGAAGTGACAATGACAGAATGTTTTTTCCTTTTTAATATCCGTTTTCTGATTAAACAAAAAAAAAAAAAAAAAAAGGAAGATTGTTTCATACTGACCAAAAAGAGATAGCTGTATCCATTACCCAAATAGCTCAGGAAATCTTGCTAAAATGTTAGCAAGATTTTCTCATCTGTTTCTGAATGGATCTTTACCAAATCTGGGCCAAAGGTGAAGATCGTTAAGGAATAGCAAATGCATAACTTAGGAAGTAATGGCACCAAAGTCAAAATTTTGTCAGCACTTTTTGAGGAAGTTATGTAAACCGCCCTTGCTTGGGAACTTCTGATAATATCAGAATATATTCATTCAATGCTTCTTAAAGGGCACAGTGACATGATGGGTACAAAATCTGGATTTCTGTACTACTTTTTGTACTACACGTACTAAGAAAATCAGGACAGTGACCTGGAAGTTTTCCCTGTCATGCAAATGGTTTCATTCAAATATTGCCTAATCACAGCAAAATCACTTCTGTTTATATGAATTCTGCTTGGGAGAGTAAGTTTGCAGTTTGGAGGGATTCACTGCGCTTAGCCAATTCCATACACACTTCTGTTTGTTTGTTTTTTTGTTTTTTTTAAAGGATCATTGCACTTAGGTGTCCTCAATGCTCACCATTGCCCCCCCCCCCCCCCATTTTATATGCCATTTTAATGGTCACAGAAGCTGGCAGTTTTCAAAATGTGATGATGATAATGATGTGGATGATAATCATGATGCCACTGAGTTCCAATACAGACAACCATGTTAGTCAGATTTCAACAACACCCTCAATGACACATCCGTGAAGTGGTTGACACTGAATTGTGATCTCAATTTTCCCAATGAGCCCATAACGCCCTCAACTCAGGGTAAGAGCTGGTTGGAACCGAAAAATCCCACAATGATTTTTGAAAGTTCTGACGGGAATTTAAACCCATAACTTCCAGTCAGTAGTCCGCAGTGCTAACCACTACAGCGACTAGTAATTTGCCAGTAATTATCGGGCATTTCTTGAACCTGCACAAAACCATACGTGCTGGAGAAAAAATGGAGGGTGTGGGGGAGCAGGCTGAACCAACACCACTAGAATGTCAAGAACGTCAAAATACGATGGGATACAAAGATGCCAGTTTTCATGCTGCAGACTAGGACTGAACTCAAGATCTTATATCCATTAAAAAAAAAAGAAAAAAAAACAAACAAAACAAAACAAAAAAATGTCGCCTATCCAAGGGTTGAACCCATAGCCTCTCTCCTTATGAACATGGTGCTCTAACAACTGACCTAATGGGCCAACCACCAAAAAACAAAACAAAAACCAAACAAACAAAAAGTGGTCTGCCTGAGGATTGAATCCACAACCCCTGTGTTATGAACATCTAACAACTGAGCTTAGGAGTGGAAGAGAGAGAGAGAGAGAGAGGGGGGGGGGAGAAGGAGGAGGGGCAGAGACATATGAAGGGAAGCAAACAAAAAAATTTGTTACATGAAAGACTTTTTGGCATGTATGCCACTTTGAGGCCATGTTCAGATTCTGAGCTGGATTTACGTTCATTTTCTGACCAGCCATTACTTTTCAGATTTCAATTTTCATACCCTTTACAAATCAATATTCCACAACAACTCTGTTGGCTGGGTTACACAGAATGGTCACATACACATGAAGTAAAAGGGTTGGGCAGGGAAACTCAGGATGCAGAAATAGAAAGGGGTTATGGTAACTAAAGAGTGTGTAGTTATGCTGCCTCTTAATAAATACCTTATAGTAAATACACATTTCTCAGCATTCCACCACTGACCAGGTATGGAGACTGCGCAATAAGATACTGCTTGCACAGAATGGACAAAACAACATGGATGTATATACGCATCCCACAAAAATCAACAAAAATCTTAGCACTACTGGCCACGCTGAGGACACCTTATCCAACTCTGTCTTTCTATCCCCCACCTGTCTCTAAAACTATGGACAATACAGTACTATTTTCCACAATGTATTCCCTAAAGCCTCTGATCTCTTGCCTTTGTACTCATTTAGAAAGGAAGAAGACTCCACAAACAACAAACCAAAAATTCACAATAAAGAGAATTTTCACCCACCACCACTATAATTTGCAGGGGGGAACCCACATAAGTCACTCTATAACAATCACCCAGTTTTCTTTTAACTGATATCAAGCAAACAAAAAACACAATTCACTGAGCACCTTTTATGATCAAAACATTTGTACCGGATTCCCTCAACTCACAGAAAGTTACTAACCCAGAATACAAACAGCAATTTCCCACATTAAATGCATCACTGACAATGAATGTCAACAATGTAAAGTCATTCTCACTTGCATGGTTCAAATTCTACATATCACAGTTTCATGTTCACCCCTGAAACACCACTTCAAACAATAGTAAAATCTGTGAAGGCAACTCTTGTGCAGCAAAACAAAAAAATATGAAAACAAATATGAGTTGGTTTCAAAGCAGATCAAACCACTGGTTCTACATTATCACCTCAGGATTACTCTGTGCACATCTTATCTTTGATTTTTCTGTTTTCATTCATTGATTATCATCATCACAGTCACTGATATCAAAATCAGACAAACATTTTCTACTCATAATTGAGCTAGCAGAAGATTGCTGTATACTCAGTGTTTGCTTTGGTTATTTTGTCCAATGATTCCTAAGTAAAACCTATGAAGTCACATCTTTTCATTGCCGCCTTTGCAAAAAACAGACTGAATGCTTCATCGTCCACCATCTGACACACGTTTTCCGTGATATAAACGAAAAAAAACAAAATTTTAAAAATCACTGCAACAAAACTATCCCACCAAATTTTCATCATCATCATCATCAGGTGCCCTGCCGCAGGGCGTTGGCGACCATGGACTTCCAACTATCTCTATCTCTCGTTGCCCCCAGCATCTCCCCCACCCTCCTCATCCCCAGCCACTCTGCAAGTCCCTGGGTCTACCTGGTGCTCTCTTTCCCTCCAGCTTTCCTGTTGTGACCAGGTGCTCCAAATCCCTCTTCCTCATAAAATGGCCTATAAATATTGCTTGTCTTTTCCTAATCTTTCTTATGAGTGATCTACTTGTGTCTGCCTCCATCAAGACTGTCTCGTTTGTTTTCTTTGCTGTCCATGGAACTCTCAACATTCTTCTGAGAAACCACATCTCGGCTGCCTCGATCCTGCTCTGGCTTTGATTGCTGACTGTCCACGCCTCGCATCCGTACAACAGTATTGGTTCTATATAACATTCAAGGACTCTCTTTCTGATGTTAACTGATAGACATTTGTTGGTAAGAATGCTTGTCATCTTCTTGAATGCTGTTTTGGCTTGGCTGATCATGCCAGCTATTTCCAATGTGCATCTGCCGTCTGACGAAATGACCGTTCCCAGGTATTTGAACTTATTAACCTGTGTCAAGGTTGTGCCATTTGCTGTTATTTTGCATGAGGGGATTTCATGTTTTTAACTGATCACCGCGACTTCAGTCTTCCTGCTGTTTAGTTCCAACCCCTTACCTTTGCTTTCTGTTTCTAGTATATTCACAAGGTTTTGTAGGTCCCTTTCATTTTCTGCAATTAGCACGGTGTCATCTGCGTACCGAATGTTGTTTATCATTTTCCCTCCAACCTTTAATCCAGGGTCTTCTTCTAGGTTTCTCATGATGTTTTCGCTATATAGTGAAAACAGATCTGGTGACAAAACACAACCCTGTCTGACTCCTCTTTTGATGTTTTGAAAAGAGCTTAATTTATTCGTAGATCTTTTCCATCGACATTGAGTCTCTCCAGTTGGTTGATCAATTTATCATGTCGTACCCGATCGAAAACCTTGGTATAGTCAACAAAGCATAAATACAAATCCTTATTCATCTCAATTGACCTCTCTATGATAGTTCTTAGGAGTATATGGCATTAATAGTTCCTTTCCCCTCCACAAATCCACACTGTTCTTCTGCTATTTCTCTTTTGATTCTATTCCTTGTCCTCATCATGATTATTCTTAACAGGATTTTTGTTACATGACTCATCAAACTGATTGTGTGATGGAGTTCGCATTCTATAACCCCTGTCTTCTTTGGAAGTGCAATGAAAATTGATTTTGACATATCTTTGGGAATTTTTCCAGTGTCATAAATTTCATTTAGGAGGACTGTTATTTTTTCTATGCCAAATTCCTCCAGGGCTTCAATCATCTCTGTAGTAATGTTGTCTGGTCCTGGGGCTTTTCCTGGTTTCATCTTTTTCAGTGCTGCTCTAACTTCATCTTTCATTATGGGTGGTCCTTCAAAGTTCTTTTTTATAATGTGTTCTTCGTTTCTGTCATCCTCAAAAAGGTCTTTAAGTTTAATGTACTCTCCCCATCTGTCTACTATTTTGTCTTTTTCCATGATAAGCGTGCCATCTTTCGATTTTAAGCAACCAGTTGATGTGCATGTATTTTTCCTGTGGACAATTTCTTCAATTCGTCTGTACATACCCTGAGGATCCATTTTGTGTCGTTCTTCTATCTCTTTGCATTTTGTGTTCAGCCAAGCTTCCTTAGCTTCATTGCACCTATACCTGATTTCTTTGTTTATCTTCCTGTATATCTCCTTGTTTCTCTTTGCCTTCCTCCTTTCCTCCATCAGGCCCAAAATGTCATTAGTCATCCAGCTCTTTTTTGCTTTTCTATTTGCCTTAGGGATTTCTTCACAAACTTCATTTACAAAACTTCTCAACTTTGTCCATTGGTCCTCACTGTCACCAACGTCTTCCAGAGCACTGAATTTGTTTTGAACATGTACATTAAATTTTTGACATATCATTTCATCTGACTTTAAGTTTAAGAGTCCAAGGTTTAGTTTGATGTTGCTTTTGGTCCGTTTCCTTTTCCTCAATTTCAGCCTAAACCTTCCCACTACAGGATTGTGGTCACCGTTGCAGTCTGCGCCTGGTAGTGTTTTTGCTGACAGTAAAGAATTTCTAAATCTTTTGTTGATCAGGATGTAGTCAATTTGATTTTTGGTATTATCTCCTGGACTCATCCAAGTCCATTTTCTTCTGTTAGGCTGCTCAAACCAGGTGTTTCCTACTATGAACTCATTCGTCTGTGACCATTCTACAAGCTTCCCCCTCTTTCATTTTGTGTACCAAGGCCATGAGGTCCAACTATATCCTCCACCCTATCCTGTCCCACTTTAGCATTAAAATCTCCCATTATGACTGTAAACAAATTTTGTACAATTAAAATGGAAATGAAGTTAGAAACCACTCTATTAGAATATGAACGTTATAAAAATGCAATCTGGATATGTAAAAATGAAACCAGTTTCAGATGACCAATCTGGCAGCTGATCCTGATAATTGCAGTATGGAAAGGGTTTGTCTTTTGATTCCAGGAATTATTTATAATGCATGCAAAAAAATAAACAAGTAACAAAAAAGGTCAAAAAATCAAAATGCTTAAAAGTATGTACATGTTTTATTGAAGAACAATGAATGGAGAATACAATTATCATACCTGTTGACTGTCAATTATGTGATGACCCCTGACCTTCTGCTATGGCTGTGCTCAAAAGTGAAAGGCTTAACCAGCTTCCGGACAAAAGCTCTGGTATTTCTCTGTGATGCTGGATTACATGCAGCATCTCCAAATGGAAGCATTTATATTTCAAAATGTAAATAAAGATCCAAATGAAAACAAAACCAAATACACAAATTTCACAAACATCAGAGAATCTCAGAATGTAAATTTTTTAAACAAAATGAAAACAAACCAAATACGCAAATTTCACAAACATCATTGAATGTAAACAAAAACACAAAATGCAAACAAAACCAAATACACAAATTTAATAAGCATGAACTCTCCCCCATGCCCACGCCTGAATTTGATAAGTTTAATCACAAAACACATTTCAAAGAGTATCAAAGATCCTGGACCTTATATTTTTCACAGAATATCCCTGTCTCAGAAATTTGGAAATGACCACTCACAATTCCCACTTCTTCAGAATCAAAGAATGAAGACTTTCAAACATTTAGTATCAATCTTCTCTCTCTCTCACTTACATATATATTGTTATTGTAGTCGGTTTCTCAATGAGTCAATCTGTGTGCTCTCCTTAAAAAAGAAAAATGCACAGAAAAATACATTAATAAATTTTTTTTTTTTAAAAAGAACATGAAATTTTAAATAAACTGTTTCATTCTGTGTTTTGCTATTTGTAAGGCTGGTCATTTAGGAGTGTCTCAACTTCTCAGTTCTTCCTTGTAGTTGTATGTGGCCTTTGTTGTTTTTTCTCTCTGGTTTTCTTTTTCCACCCCTTTGTTTTTGGTTCTGTTTTGTCTGAGCATTTTTATTGTTAACAGTCTTTCTCAGAGACAGTTAAATAAAAACAAATAAACAAAACATTAAAACAAAACAAAAACAAAAACCAACAAAAAGCCAGACTTGTCATGTGATGTTTGTCAAGTTTGGAACTCAAAAGCCAATGATCCTCGAAAAAAAGGGCAAATTTCTTTCAGGCATGTCCATGTGAGGAATGTTCAAATCTTCATTTAGCTCATTTCCCAGTGACAATTTGCACACGTATTCAGAATCTTGGCAATCACTGTATGTCTTCACTGAACAACCAATCTTGCAAGAACATAAGCCCATACAGAGAGTTTGGTGAAACCCAGCAAATTTCCACTAAAACTCAAATTTGTGCTCATATGGGAGTGAAAAAAAACTAAGACTATGAAGAACTTTATGAAAATCATTTTTCTTTTCAAGAATTTCCACAAAAATGCGGACATTTCCACCCCAAAGGAACAAATTACAACACATGACTACAGTTCATAGTTATATTTCAATAAATCAGCATTTCAAAAGGGTAACCATGATTCCATGAATGTATTCATATATACAAAAGGTTACTCACTCTCCTCTGATACCTCCAAACTCGTAACCATGGCGCCAGACATGGTTCTGGAACTGCCTGAGTTCAGCAGAGTCTCGCTCCTTCTCTATCTGCCATCGTACGTTTTCCACCACAGCTTTTATCACCTCTTCTTTGCCATCAGCAGCAGCAGGGATCTGCACAGCTCCCTCCACATCAGATTCTTTCTCCTTCTGAGACTGAAACAATGAAACAACACTAATTCAGTAACAAACCAACACAGATTCAGTAAAATTATAATCATATATATGGATTACTCAAGCCTGTAAACCTATTGACGTATTGTAGGCCTATATCAATTTTCAAGTTTTCTCAACAGTTCTGCACTAAACACCAATGGCACATGAACATGCAATGGAAGAAGATCCAAAATAATCATGGCATCAGCTTTTTTTTTTTTATAAAAGCCTTGAGGCTTGAGCATAAAACCAATGCACTGGTAAGGTCTTGATGGTATACCAAACTCATGAGTTCTGTACATAATGTACAGGGCTGAGTTTGAGTTTCCCACCTAGTCAGTGGCCATTTAAACTTTTGGACTAGAACCACATGAAAAAAAAAATTAAGCTCAACATGATCCATATACTGTAATAATGCTAATTATATTGCAGTCTATGCTTGTGGTCTATCTCACTTGACTTAGAATATAGATCTGTACTGTATGTTAATCACTTCATGAAAAGGTTTGCGTTAACGAAGACTATAGTTTAGACTATACTAATTACCCATGCACAATCATAATCAAGCATCAAGACTCCTTACTAACAGAATTTGAAAGGACAACAAAACTTGCTATAGTACAGAATTTGAAAGGACAACAAAACTTGCTATAGTAATGTCTTAGAGTTCATTTGTTGTGTGGCACAATTTATCACTTTTGAATACATGTATGGGAATCATTGTAACACAATTTTAATTTAAGTGAACTAATACTTAATCCTTTTATCATGTATGCCGACAACACTGATGTTGTTTCCTCATTAAACATCACATTATTACCCTTAGAATGTGTGTATTAAAAGTTTTCAGACATAAATGAACGATACACACACAAAATCTGTATTTTATTACATTAGTATAAACTTCAAAGTAAAAGAAACTAGATAGACTCAAGAATAACCATAAAACTTTATGTATTAAAACCTCAGTTTTTAAGCACATATTTTTTCATATTTCATTTTATTTTTATATCAAACATGGACCTGAAACTCAAAGACATCAGTTTGAATGTATCTATACAATATATAATGTGTTCACATAAAGCACTATGTAGCCAACAGAGCTACTAAAGAAACTTACTGTGAGCTGTTTAAATAATTCACACCATACACTTTCTGTGTGTGTGTGTTGTTTTTTTTTTTACTGATAAACCATCACTAATCAAATGCAAACACTACATGACTTGCATAAAGACAAATGTTACTTAATCCATGATCAGACTGTTCTTTAACTTTTCTCTACTCACCAGATCCCTGAGGGAAGCAACATCTTTTATCGTCTCTGCATCCTCAAACGTCTCAGTCAGGTGCTTCTCGACATTGTCCCGACAGTAAGGAACAAATGTATCCTGCACAAAGGCAAGAAAAATAAAAACGGTCAGAATCAAGTTATCACAAACGTATTGATAGTTAAGTGTCAAAAGCAAAGACAGAACCGCAGAATAAAGTGTAAAAGAATCATCATAAAAGAAAAAAAAAATTGAAAAGAAAAAGGTGTGGGGTTGTCAAAACCATTAAACTTGTTTAGGTGTTCCAAGCAAACAACAAGTGAAACTAGCCAGAGAGCTGTGGGAAGATGGGCGAAGGGAAGCAAAACAGTGAAAGAACAGTTTCTGGCAATAGTGCCTGGGTGTTTCTATTACAGGTACATGGGTGTAGAAATAATTTATCATCCCTCTGAAACTGAAGTATAATTTAACTGACGCTTGAGAAGACTAAGACCTCTGATTCAGAGTCTGACCAGTATAGTTTGTGTTCTAGACATGTGGTGCACTGCACTTTGTTACACAGTTTATAATGCATCTACATATACACCTTTAGGTTTAACATTACAAGTGAAAAATCCAACACAAGCTTAAACTAACCATTCAACAGTTTACATCAAGGTGATGAAAATCAAAGAATTCAAAGAACCTGATTGTATATCTTATGATCTGCAGGGGTGCAGATCACGTAGAGATGGGGGTAAATCACGTAAGGAAGATGGAAATCACGTACAAAAATTATGTCAAAAGGGTATGAACACGTAAGACTTTGTCGTCTTGAGGGTATGGTCACGTAAGCATTTTTCCTCTGCCGGTCTCATCACGTAAAGGTTATGAGCCGTGGGGGTATAGACCTATCGCTCCGTTCGCTCGCCTAGTCGCGACGGGCAAGCTAACGATGCGACCGACATCGCTTAGCTTGCCCACCGCGGCACATGCAGCATTGGGGTCGGGCATTACATTAGCGGTAACTAGACTACGTCACACTTTTCTACAACTCTTTGCCTGGGCCAATGAAAATGCAGCAGAAACCGAAATCACTTGGGAAAACAAAATACCGAGTCTTTGCATCGGTGGCTCATACCCCCAGAAATTTTGGCAAAGGGGTATGAAAACCCCCTAAAAAAATTATTGGGGGTATGAAAACCCTTGTTTTTTTTAGTGGGGGTATGAAAACCCTTGACTTTTAGAAGGATCTGCACCACTGATCTTTCATGCTAATTGCTTCTATTCAAGTTGTCTATGCAGTACTGTATCACCATGAATCATGTAAAGAACGCAGCAGTTAAGTGGGTAAATGTTAGACTTCCAATCTGAGAATCCTGGTTCAGACCACCTAGACACCTCCACCCATCAGGTAGTAAAGGGTGGAGATTTCTCATTTCCTGGATCAACATATCTGTGCAGACCTGCCTGAGCTTAAAACCACCTTACTACCTTCTTTGAATATCACATGAAGAATAGCAAATATGCCTAGTGTTAAATATCCTTTACTTAGGTCATATCTGTAGCTGTATACTAATAGCAATAAGATCCTTTAACTTGGGTCATGTCAGTGGCTGGCTTATAAAAACATGAAAGCAACCAGTAGGCACGCTCATTGACATGCAGATAAACAACATGCTGCCTGCTCAGTATGGACAAAAAGTAAACAAAGCATATATGACGCAAAGAAAATCTTAATATTTACACTTAAAAAATCTTTGATTTATGTAACTTGTAAGGATGAATGTAGAATTAACACAACGGGCTAGCAACTGGTTGGCTGTGGGTTTAAATCCCCATCAGCTCCTTAAAAAAAAAAAGGTTTCCGCTCTAATGGGCTTAAACCCCGAGTTCAGCAACCTATGCACTCACTGGGTCCATGCAGTCAACTTTCATCTACTTCCAAAATGTTTCAATGAGTGTTGCTCATATCATCTGACCAACAATGCAGGTGCCTGTATTTCTCGGCCTGGTTGATGCCAGGAAAAATTATGGTGGTAAGTGTAGAGTACAGCCCTGTCACATAGTTAATAATAGATGGAACTCCATAGCATAATGATTATCATCCTCATTGCCATCCTCATCATCAATCATCACACTGTAAAAACTGTGCCAGCTTCTGAAGACATTAATGTGGTGTACATAGGGGAGAAGATGCTCACAAAGGAAATTTCCCTGAGTAAATACTGTAATGATTAATAAAGTAAAAAAAAAGAAAAAAGTGTGTACAAACATGAGAAGCATCATTATCCAGGAAAAATTTGAAGGTAAGCTCCATACCTCTACAATTGATGCTTCTTGTTTTTTTCAAATACTCAATTGACCTCCTACAAATAACAGTTGGCTCCTACAATTAATAGTGTGTGTGTGGTTCTTTTTTTGTTTTGTTTTAAATATATATATTTTCAATAAAAACTCGATCCAAAACAATTATGACTGCCCGCGTTCAAGCAAACAGGAATCAGGAAAAAACATGAAAAAAGAATAAGAACACGTATTAATTTAATACAACAAGACAAGGCAGGAGCAAATTTTCAGCCAACTGGCCTCTGTCTAGCGTAAGATCACAAACACACACACACTAGATTTATACAAAAATTAAACAAAAAGATTGAAACTTCCCTGCTGCTTCATAAAGTGTGAGAAAAGGAATAAACTGACTAAAATATATCATGATGTGTTTTTGAGTAAATATGATGTCAGAGTGGAAGTAACATGAATTCTGCAAAGTGCAATTCTGAAAAGTGGTCATGCCATATTAATATTGTTCTATCCTGAAGAGGGTCCAGGGCTAAAATTAAAACTTTGATGCACTAGCTAAGAGTAGTGTTTGGAATGTAAAGGATCAAAGGGAATGTAAATAAAATGTAAATAAAATCTCAATCGAATTATTTGAACTTAATTGAAGGTACAGCTCTATACTTCCTACAGTTGATGCTTTCTTTTCTTTTTTAATTAAAAATTTTTTTTTTTTTAAATAAAAACTCAATTGAACTGTTCTACTTTGATATTTAAGTGGATCACAACCTTAACCTCAAAGCTATTCTGCCTACGTATTGATGGAAGATTTTCATTATTTTTCCCCTCATGTCTTCCCATATCAAAGAGAATTTCTTCCCATATCAAAGAGAAATAATGCTGTTCTAGGGACCCTCAGTTGTGCAGCAGTTCTTTCCCTTGAATGTTATTCTAACACAAAAGCAGTTTTATGCATCTAAATTGACCCACTTAGAAAAAGTCCCAAGAACTAGGTGCATTCCCATGCAGTCATTCTCACATGTGAAACTTTCACCATGTAGTGTGGATTTTCGGTTGTTTTCGTGTTATTCCACCCAGTATTCCCAGCATGGCAGAAAAGTTGAATAAATGTGAAAATGAACCTGTGTGATAGGAGGTGTATGTTATGGAAAAGAATTACATTGTGACACTGACAGGATTTTTTTTTTTTTTTTTTGCACATATATGCATACTTTTTTTTTGGCACTGCTTATAACAAGTAACTTAGTAAGCTTTTAGGAATATTCACTTCAAGCTGAATAATTTACAATGTTCATTTCTTGTGTATTATTAACTCAATCACTTCGTGCCGGAAGAAAATCTCTGGCACTTCCGTTTACTGCTTGGAAAAGTGACGTCGATTTATCGACGGCGGACATTTGTACTCTTTTTCTTTCTTTTTTTTTTAACGTCAGAAGCGTCAGTTATAGGGAAAACTCACTGGGAACCGAAACTAGGGTATGTTTACAGCAGTTATTTACCTTAGACCGTTTGTGGCAATGTGAAACAAAGACAACAGTAGCCTTTTTTCAGCGCTACCCACGACATGTGAATTTCGCAAATGGCGTCAAGGAAAGCAAGTCGAACCTCACAATTTTGTAAATATTGTGTGCTCTGGAGCAACTGTATGCAAAAAGTGACAAACTACCAGTAATCTTGTGATTTTAAACATCCATGGCATGGAAATTATGTTCTGGACTTCATCTAAAACTGTTTCACACTACAGTGTGTGTTCATATCCATCAAAAAAACAAAAACAAAAAAAAACACAAAAACCCTTTGGATACCTATTTGGATACCTCATCATTCACAAGTACATGGAATACCATAAATAAAGTAAGATTATTTGTAAAGATCTAATCCTGGTCTTTCTGTACCACTTTACTTTGTCTACTTTATTTGGTTGTTTTTCTATATTTTTTTAAAATGTGCAAAAAATCCTCCGAATTGAGGGGGCAGAATGACCCTGAAGACTGCGACTCGATCGAGTTAAATTAATACTACATTGTATATCAATTTCCACTTGGTGCTTGTTTCATGTCTGTACTGTTTGTGATTGGGTTTTTAGTCATTTTTCAAGCTTCTGCTAGGATCAAAACTGTGCGATCTCAGCTGTATGTTGTGATTCGAATGACCTAAGAGAAGGCATAGATGGGCCTCCAAATTTTGCTGAAAAATATCCCCCTCCCCCTTTATACACTAACAAAAGTAATGTTATTAAACTAAAACAAAAACAACAACAATAACAAAGGCCTTATATAAAAGTTACAAACATTGTTCACAATTCACTGCAGTTTTTAAAACTAGTAAATTTTTGTTTGGCTAGTGAGAAAATTGTCAGCAAATGTCTCACTGTCATTACTCGTTATTTACTCTAAAGAAAACATTATCATTATATAAAAAATATTACATACATTGGCCTACACCACATGCAGTCGCTGGGCTTTAAACAACACACACAAATCGCGTATACATAATTTACTCAACAAAAACATTTTAACAGGCAAAATCCAAACTGTACTGACTGCAACATAGGAGAGAATTAGTTAAATCAATTATTCTTCATATAATATAACATTGGGGGGTCAAAGCCACCAAGTCCATCATGAAATACTACTACTGTATCAGTCGGTAAATAGCCAAAGGCCACTACTTCTTTTCATTTTATCTACAGGTTCATTTATAGTAACTTATACTTATAGTTATACCATTTAGAATCTAGTGGTGATAAACTATCATAAAGTCATCAGTAAGCAGCGGGTGGGATGGCATTTAGTGGAGAAATACTGTTATGTCAAGGTCTTTTTCATGTCATTCATCCAGGTCTTCCTTGGTCTGCCTCTATAACATTTTAAATCTCAGTATCTATTTACACTTGCAAAACCAGCTGGTGGGGATGCATCTGGTCAGATGATTCACCTGCCATCTGTCATTATCATCGAGTTTGAAAGTAGCCACCACAGCAGATGTCACAACAACTCTACTCCATTTACTCGGGTCTCGACTTTTCTGTGCTACTTCGTAGACCTTCAAATCACTTATGCTGGTGATGTTGTTTGCATAGGAGGTGGGTGATCTTTCACATTTCCTTTGGCCTCAGTTAGTTTTTTCTTTTCTTTCTTTTTTTTTTTTTTTTTTTACTGTAAAACTGTTGACTGTTGTACTTAGGGTTGTGTTGGTAATGAGTATATCACTTAAATCTGTTGATGAATACTGAAAGCGGATCAATATTATTCCACCATTTCTCTGATCTTGGGTTTTTTTGTTCGTTTGTTTTTTTTAGATCATATTGCACCTAGTCCTGCTGACAGCTCTCTCACTCTCAGTCTCACATATGATGATTTTGTGCTCTATGAACCAGCACTATATGTTGGGGTGGGGGATTAAAATGGAACTGATACTGATAGGGTACACTGCATTTAAAATGATGGACATGCATTTAAAATGATGGGGCAGCCAATTTAACTAACTCCCACACATACACCAACTGCAAAAACTTAACCTTTTGACTCCCTCATCCTATCCACCTGCTTCCTGCAGAAAGCTTGACAGGATGAGGGTATCAAAGAGTTAAATTTTTGCTTTGCTAGCATGGTTGACAATGCAGGATGCTGGTGGACGGGATGCAGGAGTCAAAGGGTTAACATGGCAATACATATTTTATGATATATAGTTCAGAAAAATAATCACCTTTGCTACTTTATCTCGTTTGTTCGATTTTATTTCCCATTACATGTGTTTTGCATCTGACTGAAAAGCAGAGACAGGAAAATACCTTAGGGGAAAAAATTGGTGCAGGTCAACAGTGACACAAAAGTCAACATTTGCATGACTCAATAAACTTCAGCAAAGCATAAAAGCCAAGCTGCATCAAAATTAATTGAAAACTCGCAGGGATTTTGGAATATCAGTGGAACTGCAAGGACATCTTTTAAATCTTGACTGTTGTTTTGTTTTATACCCGAAGATTCAGAATAACCAATTGCACATTACAAAAAGAATGGTATTATTTATTTTGTAATCATGTGTGTGTTTTGTGTGTGTGTGTGTGTGTGTGTGTGTGGTGTGGTGTGTGTGTGTGTGTGTGTGTGTGTGTGTGTGTGTGTGTGTGTGGTGTGTGTGTGTGTGTGTGTGTGTGGCATACAGCATGTTCGCATGTCAGAGAGTGTGTGACCAAGTGTCTTGTTTGCGCGGTTCCATTTTGTTGTTGTTGTTGTTGGTTTTTGTTCCTGTGGCTGTAAATGTTTGATTTTTTAGATTTATTTTCTATTTGTTTGTTTAATTTTTTTTTTTTACCATAACAAAAACTAAAAGAACATGTCAGCATTTTAATAGCAAGTTCTTTGAAGTAAGCGTTACAACCAGTCTCCATTGTCATCCACTGTTTCCTATACATGGTAGCACACAGTTCAAGATGTTAGGAAGTCCCAAAGACAGTTTAGAGTCCCACTTGTCAGTCACATCATGATGTGAGGGACCAGCGTAATTAATATTCCTATGCAAATACATGTTTGTGTGTATGTGTGCAAATATTTCATTCAATCACAGCATAAAAGTTTATCACCAAGTTAATGTTTACATGACTGGACAAATTCACATTCAGTGACAATCAGTATCACTATGCACACGTACCTATCTGCACATTGCTTGAACGTCATACGCACAACAGAACTGACTAGTGCTTCCGAGAAACAAACAACATTTGACATGCACGCTCTAACTTTAAGCGCAACTACTGGATGGTCAGTCAGTGCAGCATCACCTAATTATCCAATTTAGCACCAGACACTATGCTGATAAAGCAGCCTGTTCTCAACGCACAATGCTGTGCTGACACTGCCATGTTGCTTGCTCTTGAACAGAATTGGTGTACAGACAATCACACTCCTAATTCTATGCAAAGAATCTGTTTATACACAGCTTTACTTCTAGACTTAACAGCCAAGCCTCACTATCCTCCTGATTTGATGTCAACAATCTGTACAAAAGCACCACCAAAAAAGTATGGACCCGAATATCTTAATTTAAGCTTAACAGACCAGGTCAGTTTAGACACTAGACAGATACACTGATGGGAATATGTTTTGTGTGGAATGCATTACATATGAGGAAAGGTAGCTTTTGTCATTAGTGATTTAATCAGCTCATCTTATAATAATAATTACAATATTTATATAGCGCAAAAAAATCTTGATAAAAATCAAATCTAAGCGCTGAAGCAGACACACACGCAAGCACGCACGCACGCACGCACGCACACACACGCACACACACAACACACATGCACACACACACACACACGCATGGCTATAAATGGGGAGAAAGAATAAAAGCAATAAAAGCAAGAATAAAAGCAATGGAAAATTATAGAGAGCATAGCATATACAATTATATATTATAACCATGTGATTCCCTCCGAGCGGAGACAGGCTGCAGAGGGGGGTTAGGATTTTATGCGGAGGAGAAAAGGTGAGTTTTGAGAGCAGACTTGAAGGAGACAAAAGTAGGTTGCTCACGGACTGAGAGAGGAAGTTTGTTCCAGGAGAGTGGACCAGAAACAGAGAAGGCTCAACCTTACTTTTCGTGTTACAAAAAGAGCTACCCTTTAGGTGTGTGGTGTGTGGTGTGTGGGGTGTGTGTGTGTGTGTGTGTGGTGTGTGTGTGTGTGTGTTGTGTGGTGCGTGGTCGTGCGTGTACGCGCGCCTGGTGAATTCATTCGTGTGTGCCTCTCTGCATCTGATACCTCTGGCTGTATATGTGCATCTGATATGTGATACCTCTGGGTGTATCTATCTGTTTAAAATTTTCTGAAACTATGAATGCAGTTTGTTGAATTTAATAGCAGTAGACATGTTGTCTGTCGAGTAATCTGTTGTAATAAAACCCTGAGCAATGACAAGGTCTTGAAACAGAGAAGGGGAGAGAAAAGACCTATGAAACTATTATAAGCCATCACCACCAGAATGATGGAAACATAAGTTGGGTAACAAAGGTCAGAAACTGAGATGAGAAAGAAAATTTCTAGCAAAAAAAACCCCCCAGAAGGCGGGGATATTATTGACACTGCAAAAGCCCCTGGCATCCCTATGGGGGTAGGGGGACAGAAGCCCCCTGAAATATTTTTAAATTTTCATGAGGCAAGTAGTGGCCTCTCCTTCAGTATTTAACTGAATATGTATGAAAGAATTAGTCTGTGTAATTATAGTCATCTCTCAACTCTTACAGCATGGTGAGAATTTTCATTCTTTATGGCTCAGTTAACCACACAGCCCACGTATCAGGGTACCCTGATGTCTATTAACACAACAGTCTAAATATGTAGAAGAAATTCCCCAACATTTCACTTCCTTTCTAAACTATGGACAAAAACTAACATACATTTCTTAAGGCATATTGAAAACCATGTCTGTCTTTGTTATTTACAAAACAACATGAGTTCAGTCTGACAACCCTTCACTTCAGTTGTAGGTACAACATGCGAACTGGGCTGGGCTTGTACTAGTCACTACTATTAAGCACTACTACTACATCAGTACATGGTTGTGACAGTAATTGTGAGACAAGTTTCGGGGAGTTAATGTAATTTGAGATATGTCACAGTAACTTGTACAACTTTGTCAGAAGTGATGTAAAAACATTTTTACACCACCACCTTCATTAATATCATGAGCAAGTGCTTTTATGTCATTGGCAAGCTTCCAAAACATGATTGCCTTTCACTTTATCATGTGGTTGCTCAGTTGAAGACAAAATGAAAATGTCGAGTGAATGCAAATCTCCAAACAGAGCCGAAACCATCCTTATTTTCACTTGGTTACATTCAGCCAAAGGAGATTACTTCATCTGAAGATAGAAACCATTTCAGAATTGAATACTGATTCACTGCAATGCAAGCTCTGACATTCATATACTAATACATACATGTATACACACACATATATCTCTCAAATTCTCTTTACAGATCTGCATGATCCATGAGAATGGTCTGTGGGCCGGTCAAGAATATCAAATTCCATATTTTGACAGAAAATTCCCATTTCTGCTGAGTTCAGTTTCTGTTGGAAAAATCATAATCCAACCTGTGCATAATCAAGATTCTGTGCACGCAAGTAGGCCTATGAAACATGACTAGCCAAATAACAGGTACCAAAGAAAACAAACCAACCAAATCAACAACTTAAATAGCTTTTCCCAATTTCTCTACCCATCCCAAATATTCCAATCAACCAACTTTAATTCAGTTTCAATTTCAGAATATAACATCTGTGCGCTCTGAATGAGTTCTATGTATGCACTGATGCCACAGGTAACATGTGATGGAGAAGATCCTCAAAATGATTAAACCTGCACGTAGAGCCATGATCCATCCAGTACAGGCTCATGAAATCTGTCAGTTGCTCACTTGCTGGCAGTTTTGGGTGGAGCACATATGGAGTGGTCCAAGTGCTATGAATCCCTCTTGAACAAACGCGAAATGCCATGAGCTGGCCAGGTCCTGAGGGTCTATTTAATGTATGGATCTTCTATCTATACATAATAAACACTAGTAGTTTTAGTATCAATCTCTCATTGGCCAGTCTAGGATACACTGTAGTGTAATAGCATGTATCTGTGAATCTCATCTTTAATTTTTTTTTTTAAAATGGGGACTGAATAAAAACACAACCAGCCACTAAGTATAAACCTCACACTGAAAAAGCTTCCTAATTCTACTACACATAGCCTCCACTGCCTACCAATGTGACGAAAACAATGTATCCTTTATCATAGCTCCTACAGGCTATCATCCACCTCTGAGAGAAAAAAAAAGTAGAAAAATAAATAAGAACAATGAACACACACATACATACAGTATATAAAACACATACACACACACACATACTCACACATCACAATACATGAATCATGCATGTAAATGAAAAAAAAAAAAACACACACAAAACACACATACATGTATATACACACAGACACAACCATCCCCACCCCACAAAATCCCATACTGACACAAAAGAAAACAAAAACCAATGAAATACCATGATAAACTGACATACACATAACACAGCAAACAAATCATAGCCAGCTGTTTCCTATGTAGGCTATGCCTAATTCCAACAGATCATTAGGCCTAACGTGTAAAAGTGGTGGTGTTCAGTTCACACATCAAGTGAGTTTTATTTTTAAAGACTGTCATTTAATATGATTTATTTAATTCAGTTTGTATATTTAGCCCATTTCAAAGTCTGTAAATTGGTTTCACTGCTTGTCTACTTTTTATTGCTGAAGGCTGACCGAATGCAAAACCAGGAAAATTACGAAGTCTCAATCTCTCAAGTAAAGCGAAAGATTATCACAAATGGGCTACATCGGACTGGGGTGGGTGAGGGCAATTTCAAACAAAAATAATGATGGGGGCAGGGACAGGGGCAGGAGGTGGTGGTGATGGTGTCACGTGACGAGAATCAAGCCATTCGCGGCTTACTTGAAACCCCCCGGCATGTGCGACATGGACTGGGAGAACGACGGCTTTGTTAATAGACGTCAAAACAACAGAGATGCCATTACTCGTAGGTCGTTTGTATAGTTATATACTTATCTCTTTCATTCCTTAGTGCTGGCAATTCTATTTCAGACGTCTAAATATGCACTAAAACTTGTAAAAGTTGTACAAACAACAGAGAATGGCCTAACCCTCAACTCAACTCCCGGAGCCGGCAGGGCAGAAATGGATCAGATTCATTCCAGTCGATGCACATAATTTCCTCCACGATCCCATAAAAACACATACTCATTGAAACACACAAATATCAACTTCACAACGAAATATCAGCAGAGCAAAAATGAATAAAAAGCGAACAAATCAAATAAGGAAGTCTTATGGAAAAAGAACGCGACGCTGTTGTGGCCTGTGCGCTTTGTTCGCTCTTCCCGATTCAAACTCGACCGACATTTTTCCAACCAAGGCCGAGCATAATCACATGTCTAGCCTAACCCATCAGATTATAATGTCATTACCAAATGCTAATAACTTTGTGGCCTTATATGTGTAAATAGGCAGATTTTACATCCGGTTCTAGAACATCGACAATGCCGTTCCCAAAGCTGAGAGGCCCCATCGGTGATCCTGTCGCCCATAAAAAGCCAACAAACAAAAAGAGTGCCCGGATCCTTACCTTCACAAATGTGATAGGAATCATTGTTCCTTCAACGTCGAAGACGATTGCTTTTACTCCAACCAACAGTGATTCTGCTTCTGCAGCAGTTCTCTTCTGCTGCTGCTGCTGTGCACATGCTTGCTGTGCCATCATAGCCATGATATTCGAACTCCTCAAGAACAAAGACCTCAACCAACGTATTCCGTGTTGCGTCTGCCAGGTGCGCACACCATTGATTGAATCTGACGGGAGAGGGCGCTTTTTGAGTGTTGCCTCATTTTGGAGTTCTGGCCGTTCTCTCAGTGGCACTGCCTCCAAAATGAAAACATTTTATAAAGATGTTTGAGAAATTAAATGTAGCGAAGAAAGAAAACAATTGTACGGCATTAGATATAAATATTTTTTCAATTAGATTTACGTTTTACTTTTCTTCTACTCTACACTTACTATATCAAATGACCAATGATTTATACATGAGCTCGAAATTATGATTTATTAAAGTAGTTGCTTCATCACATAACAGCCAATAACAGCCATTGTTACATTTCTTCAGTGTTTGCTGAAGGTACACTTTTACGGCATCCGGAATCCACGTTGACGCACTATGCTCGTGGTAGTTGAATATCGAAGGTAACTTCTGGGACTGAAAACTTATCACCTGTCCCATGGGCAGTTAATATTTTACGTTTCTGCGCGTCGTGCATGCATGCGTTAAAGAGATTTTTCTTATATTAATTGTTTCACCTCTCAATTCGCATGATACGATTGCTTTCTGAGTTTCTGTTACGTGGACACTTGCTTTCATGTTTATGTTTCAGATAGCAGACCACTCACTTGACTCTGGACAGTGAAAGTGACAAAAAGTTTCAGCTGGCAGTCATCCTCAATGGTTGTGGTTGCATCTTCGCTGTAACCAGCTGTTATTGAGATTTAAAACAACGTCAGGCAGGAAAATAGTATTCAAAAACAGCGCTGTTGTTTGGAAAGGGGCGTGTGCAGGACCAATCGAGTAGGCAATTGAACACTTGGCTCTTCACGGTCGCACCATACGGTCCAGTGATACGTCATTCATAAACTTTAAATGCAGTTCTTTGCTTTTTAAGTAACATTACTAGAGTGAAAGAAAAGATTTCTTCAACATGGAACCTTTGTACATTTATGCTAGCGTGGGTTTTTTCAGCATATCAGCCCTTGTGATATATTTCATTTCAAGAATTTCAATGAGAGAGAAGACTTATGATGAAGCCATGGCAGAACAGAAATTGGAACTAGACCAAGAAAGAGAAATGGTTAAGACTAATAAAAAGCGAGAGAAAGAGCAGATGAAAAAGAAATACAGGAAAGGAAAAGGTGACAAGTCCAAAGAAAAATCAGCTCAGGTGTCTGAACCAGATTTCAGAGATTCCCCAACATCTGAACAGAAAGAGCACAAAATGGTCAACATAGAATTAGAACCAGAAATTATTGAACCTAAAGATAACCGTAAGCATAAGAATAACACTGATGTTAAGAAGAGATCTATCTTGCACAATAAAGATGAAATTACTCCTGTTGGTGAAGAAGCTGTAAAGTTACCTCATAAAGATATAAAACCGCTTGATGATCTTGAACTGAAAAAACTTCATGATGCAAAACCACATGAAGCTGCTGCTAAAAAAGGAAAATCAAAAGGCCCGAAGCAAGACGAAGCAAAGGAAATAAAACCACAGAAAGTGGAGGCTGCTGAAATTCAACACAAAGCACCCATCAAAGAAGAAACACTCACCATGACAAAGAGTGGTACAGGTAATGTTGTCTTATTTTTATCAGATTTTAATCCAACTATTTTTGCATTCATTGATTTACTAATTTTGTTAGTTTGGTGGTGATGATGGTACATTATGTTTGATAAAATAGCCCATTTCCCTGCATAGGAAATATGTCTGTTACTGGTTGTATATATCTCTTGACTCTGTAATTCTTGCTTGAGGGCATGTTGAACACACATGTCTGGCTGATTTTAATGACTTTCCTTATGTGTATCAAAATCAGTTAAACTTAAAGGGGATGAAACCTGTATAGGAGAGCTTCAGACAGCCTTGTGCATTTTTTTTTTTTCATTTTGACTGTTGTTTAGTCATTGAAATTTTAATACACCTTTATAGATGTGTTTGAATTTACCCATTACTACCAAGCTTCCAGAATCACTTGTGTTTGAATGTAGCAGTTTTTAAGCAAAAGTTTCACAGTGTAACCTGAATTGGTGACCGGTTTTGTGTTTTCCCATTTCCCCCCATTATTCCCAGTGGAGCAGGAAAATTGAATGCATATGGTAGACTAACGCAATGAAAGACTAGTGAAGGAAGGATGGAGCAGGCTGTGAAGTGAATTACATTTACAGTGTGCCAGGTAAGTTTTTGTTTTTAGGGCTTATTACAGGAAACCTTTCAACTAATTCAAGACTATTCATTTCATTTCAGATTATTTAAAGACTTTTTCATTTTCTAGTGGTGTTTGTTTCCTGTGTGTTCTATACTATTTATTTTCCTGTTTGTTCTGTTTGTGGTTGACTTCTGGTGATATTTTCACACTTTGGTCAAAATTGTGTGATTTGAATGAAAAATTGGGCCCTTTTGACTGTGACTCCACTCAGTTAAGATGAAAATCTCTTTGATATTCTTCAGCTTGATCAACTAGCTGCTGCCATCACATGTCAGTGATGAAAGTTATCATTCAATATGCAGTTGTAGTGAAATTTTAACATGACAGCCAGATCTCGGTTTTGCTTTGTTGTATGGCTACATTTTTGAATAGCTATAACATAATGATAAGGCCATATTCTTAAATGGTTTAGTTTTAATCTTGTTAGATTGGGGGAGATTGCTAGGCAAGAGATAATGGAATGGAGATGAATAATGGCTGTCATTGTATAATACATATTTGTCATACTGGGGATGACTGCTTGGCAATGGATAGCAGTGTGGAGAGTAAGAATGGCAGCAATTATTAATGTGTTATTGTTAAAATCTGTCATACTGCAATCTGGTTTTCATTTAAATTTTATAACCCCTTTTTTCTGTTTGATACTTAGTTTTGCAGTATTCTTTAAAGTTTAATTGTGAAGGTGTATTTTTTTGATTCATTTGATTGTGAATAGAATTTTAAAACTTGACTTTCGCCAGCAAAATGAGAAAGGTGTGTGTATGCGCGCGCGCGCGCATGTGTGTGTGTGTGTGTGTGTGTGTGTGTGTGTGTGATCAATTGACTTTCGCCAGTAAAATGAGAAAGGTGCCTTTTGCAGTTGGCAAGGGGATCTCTATAAAGGGGCCTCATCTGATTGAGACTGTTCGCACTGCAAAGCTCACTGACCATGAAATGCAGACCCTCATGGATGTGATGCTCCACCGGCAGGGAATCACTCTGGATTCTCATGACTCATGGACAAAGGTAAATAGAAAGCACGAGTCGCAGTGTTCTTTGCCATTTTGCATTCAGGAAGGTAGTGCTTGCAGAAAAATGCATTTCAGCCAAAAATAAATGCATTCCACTGGTTCCAAGGCATCGTGGTGGTCCCTTTATCAGTCTTAGTCACAAATCTGGGGGAACATTCAAACCACAGCTGCTTGAACCATCTTTCTTTCTTTCTTTCGTTTTGGAAGCTGTAACCTCATTGTTGCCTATTGATGTACTGGGTTGATTTCAAGTTGCTGAAGTTGATGGCATCCATGGATTGTCCATTCATTTTCTATCTTTCATGCTTCCTCCATTCTTGCTTTGCCATTGTGATTTCCTTCTAGCAAGGAATCTCCATTCAGGTTGCTTGACACTACGCATGCTTACAGCTGGGCACTTGGTTTCATCTGGCCAGTCATGAAACAGAACAGGAACCAGTTGTGTGCTGAACCAATAACAGAACTTGCAAATTTGCCCTTTCCAATCTTACTGCCAGGTATAGTGTGTGACACACAACATGGTTTTACCCACTGCCAAGGTTGTCTCAAAATGTGTCCTTTGCATGAGGCCATATCTGAAAATGCATACACTGTTGTGAAAAATTCACAAAATTCTGCGATAATTTAAATGTGTCTAGAGAGGTATGGTACTGATTGTCCCATAACACTGAGCTCAGAGGGTAATAAGACCTCAAGTTCTCTTGTAGAGTATATTATGAGAACATTCCCATCTCTTCTCCTCTGATACTTTATTTTCATTGTCACACATACATTTGCTCCAGGTTTGTCACATGTTAAAGAACCTCTCCATTCTGCCTGCTGTTGGCTCTTGCCACCCAAGCCATTAATGTTGCACTGAATTAGAAAAATGTGTGTGTGTGTGTGTGTGTGTGTGTGTGTGTGTGTGTGTGTGTGTGTGTGTGTGTGTGTGTGTGTGTGTGTGTGTGTGTGTGTGTGGTGTGTGATATCTGGGGATTGTGAGAATGTAGCCATCTTTAGATAACATCAGAGAAATCATTTGCCACAGGTACAGTGTCAGTAAATAGCATTTTTATCTGATGTACATCTGTGTTAACCTTTACTAGTTTCAGCCCTGCTGGTATTAAATGAAAGCTTGTTAAAATTCTAAGAAAATGCATCTCGATTGTAAAGAAGGAACAAGAAGAAATTCATCAAGCTTGCTATTTGTGTGTTTGTTAATGTCACAAGTTAGGTACAGAGATCAAGTAGGCATAGGGCTGAATCGATGAACATATTAGATTTCTCTGTATACATGTACTTATGTGTTTACTGTTTAGTGTGCGTGTGTGTTTGTGTGTGTCTCTCTGTAGATCTGTCTGTCTGTCTGTCTGTCTCTCTGTAAGAGAGAGAGAGAAAGTGTGGAAGGATGGGGGGCTGTGTGTGTGTGTGTGTTTGATTGATTAACTCTGGGTTTGTGTGCACAGTTGATTAAAACTTCTGTCATTTGAATTGTAAAATGTACTGAGAATCCACAGCAAGTGGAGATAGTTTTTACAAATTGTTTAGTTCTAAGGGTACTTGCTACAATAGTCCAGTGTTACTGTTATTTGAAAAGAATTGATCCTTTCTGAAGTCAGAAGTTTGTTGAGATGTCAACATTTTGACCTCTCGTGAGGCCTTTTTCAGAATGTGTTGCATGTGCGCGGCAATATGATGTGCAAATTTGTCTGTAGCTGGCTGGAAGCTCAAATCTAATGTCTGTTTAATGATTGTAAACCAACCCCTTACTTTTGCTTTCTATTTCTGTTATATTCACAAGGTTTTGTCGATCCCTTTCATTTTCTGCAATTAGCAAGGTGTCATCTGCGTATCGAATGTTGTTTATCATTTTCTCTCCAACCTTTAATCCAGAGTAGTCTGCTAGGTTTCTCGTGATGTTTTCGCTGTAAAGTGAAAATAGATCTGGTGACAAAACACAACCTTGCCCGACTCCTCTTTTGATATTTTGTAAAGGGCTTATATTGTTTTCTATTCTCATTGCAGCTGTTTGTTCCCAATCTATATTTCTGATTATTCATAGATCTTTTCCATCAATATTGAATCTTTCTAGTTGGTTGATCAATTCTTCATGTCTTACCAGATCAAAAGCCTTGGATAATATAATCAACAAAGCATAAATATGAATCCTTATTCAACTCAATTGTTCTCTCTATGATAGTTCTTGGGATGTATATGGCATTAATAGTTCCTTTCCCTTCCACAAATCCACACTGTTCTTCTGCTATTTCTCTTTTGCTTCTTCCTATTCCTTGTCCTCATCATGATTATTCTTAATAGGATTTTTGTTACGTGACTCATCAAACTGACTGTGCGATGGAGTTCTCATTCTATAGCCCGTTTTTTTTGGAAGTGCAATGAAAATTGATTTTGACATATCTAGGGATTTTTCCAGTGTCATAAATTTCATTTAGGAGGACTGTGTAATATTGTCTGGTCCTGGGGCTTTTCCTGGTTTCATTTTTTTCAATGCTTCTCTAACTTCATTTTTCGTTATGGGGGGTCCTTCAGCATTCTTTCTTATAATGTGTTCTTCGTTTCTGTCATCTTCAAAAAGGTCTTTAATGTACTCTCCCCATCTATCTAATATTTTGTCTTTTTCTATGATAGCGTGCCATCTTTCGATTTTAAGCAACCAGTTGATGTGCATGTCTTTTTCCTGTGGACAATTTCTTCAATTCTTCTGTACATACCCAGAGGATCTGTTTTGTGTCGGTCCTCTATTTCTTGTACTTTGTTTTCAGCCGAGCTTCCTTAGCTTCATTGCACCTGTTCCTGATTTCTTTATCTTCCTGTATCTTTCCTCCTTTCCTTTTGCCTTCATCTGTTCTTCCATCAAGCCTAGAATTTCTTTTGTCATCCAGTTCTTTTTGCTTTTCTATCTACTCTAGGGATTTCTTCACAAACTTCATTTATCGAGTTTCTCAGCTTTGTCCATTGTTCCTCACTGTCACTAACATCTTCTTGCTAATACATTTGTTATTCATCATGCAAGATATTGAACGAAAGTAATAATTGTTGCAGAAGGGTCAGAAGGACGATCCAGCTGTAATGAAAAAGCAGCTAGAGGAAAAGGAAAAAGCCCTTCAGGAAGGTAATTTGGTTTATTTGTTTGCACATTGTAATGTGTGTGCATGTGCATGTGCACTTGTGTGTGTGTGTGTGTGTGTGTGTGTGTGTGTGTGTGTGTGTGTGTGTGTGTGTGTGTGTGTGTGTGTGTGTGTGTGTGTGAAACGAGAGTGAGAATGAGTGTGTGTGTGTGCGCGCGCGCGTGAGAGAAAGACAGAGAGAGAGAGAGTGTGTGTGTGTGTGTGTGTGTGTGTGTGTGTGTGTGTGTGTTTTGTGTGTGTGTGTGTGTGTGTGTGTGTGTGTGTGTGTGTGTGTGTGTGTGTGTGTGTGGTTACATAGAAAGATGCAACCAAATTTGTACAAAAATATATTTACTTGACCAATTAAAATGTAGGACTAGGGTCCATGTATTATGATCATGATTATGATCATGATTTTTATCATGTAGTTATATGAAATTCATATGATTACTATCATTACAGAACAACAGCGGGCTTTATCTTCTGCAAACCGCATAAAGGAGCTGCGTGCAGAGCTGAGAGCAGAGCGAGAAAAGGTTTCTGGCTCGGAGAAAGCCCTTCAGAGTGACTTCAAACGAGAGAAGGAAGAAAAGGAGGCCCTGAAAGTTCGCTTGTCAAACATTGACAAGAAGCATGAGTCTGAGGTCTCAGAGTTGAAGCATCAGGTCAAATTGGAATCGGAGAAGTCTGCTGAAGCTGTTACAAAGTTGAAGCAGGTTTGTCATGAGTGAAAAGGTGAATGCCATTCTGAATAGACCCTGCTTTTCAACAGAAAGAAATAACTTTATTAATAGGATGTAAGTGGCATTGTTCCCCCGTGGGGATGCTGGGGGCTCTTTCAGTGTAAATAGTATCCCCACCCTCTGGAAATTCTGTGCTAGAGATGTCCTCTTTTCTGTCACTCTCTTTCTGCCTTGTTCCTTTGCTTTCTGTCATTTCTTCCTATCATTTTCTGCCTTGCAGGTCCATTCATCTGCATGTGTTCGATAAAGTTTTAAACGTACTTTTTCTTAGGATTGATAAATAGGTACACATATTAAGTGCATTTTTGGCTCTAGGGAGGTGAGATATGTGGAAGCAAGTTTATGTAATATATGCTTGTTTTTATATATGTTTTGGTGTCCTTAGATATGCTTAAATTTGTATTCAGGTGTGTTTTTTAAATCCCTTGTGTGATAAATCGGAGTGGTCAACGCCAGGGGCATGTGCTTAGATTGTGTGCGCGAATGCATTGATGTATGTACTTAATTTTTTACTTTTCTTTTTTTTTTCCTGTTGAAGTTTCGTATGTTTTGAAGCGGTTATAGCCCTGATATGGCTCTACGCAGTCGGCTGGGCTTTAAACAAAAATAACAATAACAAGTTTCATAGTATTTTTGTTTTTGTTTTTTATTTTGTTCTTCTTTCCATCGCCATCCCATCTGCAGTGCCATCTTGGTGGCATTACCACATCCCTCTTATGAGGCTGGTGATCGTGATGCTGTGGAGTTCCATCTAAGATTGAGACTGCATGACAGGGCTGTACTCTACACTTACTATCAATATATCCTGGTGTCAACCAGTCCTGAGAGATACAGACACCTGTGGTGCTGGTCAGAAGATTTGAGCAACATTCTCAATGACTCATCCGTGAAGTGGATGAGATTCGACTGTGTGGTCCCAGTCTTCCCAATGAGTCCCTAGCACGCCCAACTCTGGGTAGGAGCTGGTTGGAGCCAAAAAATCCTACAATGATTTTTGAAGGTACTGATGGGGATTCGAACCCACAACCTTCCAGTCAGTAGTCCATTGCGCTAACCACTACACCACTGTTACTGGTACAAACTCACAAGCACAGATTTTTTCACAATGGCAAAAGAAAGTTGTACAAGATTCCCATGAGAGCAGACTGAAGTTTGATAAATAGCCCAGAATTTGAGACAGTATAGCTTTTGCACATTCTTGTATCTCTTTGCACATTTTGATCACTTTGATAGAGATTTGCTTGTTGCATTTTAATTTTGATTTGTATTCTCAGTCTGCTTTGTGTTCATCTTTCTTACAATTATATTTTCTTTCACATCCTCAAAAATGTGTATTTTGTTTCAGGAAAACAAAATTCTCCAAGAGGCCTTATCAAAGTCGCGTAAGTATAAGTAGTGGTCAACACATTTTCCTTCTCTGTCTCTGTCATGTTGTCTGCCTGTCTGTCTTATGAATAATAGAGAAAAACGATTGCCTTTATGCTTTGCATGTTTCTTTTTATCTGTTGACATCCCTTGTCTTTCTGAGAAACCTTTGTCTGTCACATTCATATAATCTTCAGCAATATAATTATGTTTCAGGTAACTCAGTTAATAGTGTTTAGAATTTTGGTCGTCATTGTGCAGGATAATATTATTGTAAATTTTGTTTATACCCAGCTGACTGTTCAAGCACGAGTACCTGTTTAAATCTACATCTGTTGTTATAAGTTATGTTTCTTGCACTGACTATTGGTCAAATTATGTTGTCTCGTACTTGAGTTTTTCAATTTGTACTCTAAGAATTGCAAAACAAGATTTTATATATTCAAAATCATGTGTCCACAATCTTTATATTTCCTCCCCCCATCAGAGCAGTATTTTAATGGATTTGTGTATGCACTTTGTTTGGCCCATGCTATGCAACTTTTAAGATGGGATGTGATAGATCTGCTTCTGAAAGCTTGCCCATAAGGCCACTGTATTCAGATCTAGTTTCTGGGGAGTCAGATCTTCTGGTTTGGTAACGTATACTTTTATCTACTTAACTGGTTGGCTATACAGATATATTTCCTGTCCTTTCCGATGACTGTCTAATGTTCTTTTAAACATTTTCACTTTTTTTTCTGTTACAATTTCATTTGGCAGACTATTCCAGTTGTTGACAATGCCAAGATTTAAAGAAAAATGTTTTAAAAGGGATTTGTTAGATCTTTCTTGAAATAGTTTTTTTTAGAGTGACCTCTGGTATTTGAGTCTTTTCTGAGGTTAATTATCTAGGGCAAATCTGAGTCATAATATGTTGCTGCACAATCCCCATATTTCATCTTTGGGGGTGTTTGTGCCAGGTATTTTTGTGCTTTTGTGACCCACTGAACATTGTGTGCAGATCGGAAAATGCATCAGCAGGAGATGTGGCCGGTCTGAAACAGAAGGTGGCTATCATGGAGAAGGAACTGTCCAACAATGCTGTGAGACTGAACGCTTCAGAAAACGCCAAGAAATCCAGTGAAGAAAAACTGAAAAAATATGAGGAGCAGATTAAGCAGCTGGAGTCTCACAAGGTTAGAATGTTTGCTGTTTAACCCTTTACTCCCACACCCTGTCCACTAATATCCTGTATTGTCAACCATGCTAGCAAAGTGAAAACTTAACCCTTTGACTCCCACACCCTGTCCACTAGTATCCTGTATTGTCAACCATGCTGGCAAAGTGAAAACTTAACCCTTTGACTCCCTTGCAGGAAGCTGGTGGATAACATGTAGGAGTCAGAGGGTTAAGTTTTTGCAGTTGGTGGATAGGGTGCAGGAGTCAAAAGGTTAAAAAAAAGTTCTGCATGTGCGTGGTGTGTGTGTGTGTGTGTGTGTGCGTGCGCGTGTGCGTGTGTGTGTGTGTGTGTGTGTGTGTGTGTGTTTTGATTTTATATATATCTGGCTTAATTTTGTGGGTATATTTCATTTAACAGTCTTTCATCTCGGTCTCTTCTGCTAATTCCATAAGGGGCTGGGCAGTATTATGCACTGACATCTTTTTTTGTTCCGTTACGTAATGTAAACAAAGAGTTAAAATTGTTGCTTTCAGTGCTTCATCAAAATGTGTAGAACTTACTATATACGAAAGACTCTGCATAACGTTTCAGTACGATTGTGTTAAACACACTCAGAAGTCATCACAGGACTGTAATGCTTGTCAAGGCCTTGTTTTTGACACTGGGAAGGGTGGGGGAGTTAAACATATAATCGCTTAGTTGAGATTTCATTGAAAGTGTATTTTTTTTCTGTACTTCAGCAAAACTCAACTTTTTAATATTCATTGTTGAACAGTCATTGATCATTGTTAAATGTTTAGCATTCATTTTTGAACAGTAAGTAATCATTGTTAAATATTTAGTATTCATTGTTGAACATTTTATCACATTTGCCTTTCAAGAAAAACAAAAAAAATCTCCTTTAAACTTTGAGTGAGATTTTGTTTGATCGTTTTGAATGACAACGTCTGGAAGCAACTGTCATGTTGTGATACGCAGAACTCAGTGGACAAGACTCTGAAGAAGAAAGAAGAAGAGATGACCAAGGAGATGCGCAAGGCTGACACGGAGAACAGTCGCCTGAGCAGTGACCTGAGTTCAGCCAAAGCTGATTGCGCCTCACTCAAGAGTAAGCTGAAGGAGCTGGAGAAACACCTGTCTGCCCATGATGCCAGCAAAGAGCTGGGAGCCAAATTACAGGTACCCTTGCAGATTTAACCTTTTGACTCCTGCACCTTATCCACCAACCGCAAAAACTTAACCCTTTGACTCCCTCACCCTATCCACCAGCTTCCTGATTAACTCATTCATCCCGAACATACGCTGGAGTGTAGGTCACATGCACATCACTTCAGCCTGAGCATGAGGCCGAGCAGCATAGCTGACCTTTCGGAATTTTTGTAGGAAAGGGTCAAGGTTGGATGCGAAACTAAACATGCTGGCTCCCTTGTATAACATATCAAGAGTACGTGTGTACCCTTCCCGAGTGCTGGCGACCTTTGTTCGTCGGTTGAGGTGAGGTCAAAACGAGTGACTCAGTGCTCGAGTTCACTGCGTGGTCGCATGGGGTCAACATGGCGTCGAGTCAAACACGGCTAACCGTGCACGGCGAATAAATGCAGGACTCCCAAACTTGGTATTTTGGAGTGTATCAAACAAAAATTGTGATTTTTTTGTTCTTTGAGTATTATGATACCCCTTTGCACGACTTTTTCAAAAAATCAAATTTTTGAAAAAAATTGAATAATTTCATTATTTCACGAACGAACACTTTCAAACTTGCACACAAGTTAGTTTATTCTAATGATAACATCTCCACAAAATTTCATTCCTGTATCTGTACAAGTTATTGTTTTACAAATTTATTAGTGACATATACAATTTGGCCAGGGGGGAGAGGTTGTGAGAATGAGCACTCGGCCAGGGTGGAGTGAGTTAAATTTTTGCTTTGGTGGCACAGTTGACAATGCAGAATGCTGGTGAACAGGGTGCTGGAGTCAAAGGGTTAACCTGTCATTTCTTCACCTTACCTCTACATTCCTGTAGGAAGTGGATAAATAAGGTGAGGAAATGGTGTGTACCATAGTAGAAATTATTTTTTAAGAAATAAAGCAAACAGATTTGGAGGAAAATGCGTACGAAAAGCCTTTGATGGCTTTGTTTTGCAGTAACAAGCCTTTTTTTTTTCTTTCATATTTGTGTCTTGTTTTTTTGTTTTTTTTTGTTTAACTTCTTAAGATTAAGTGTGTTATTTCCCATCTCATTACTGTGTTAATTCCCATCTGATTGCTGTAAACATTAGAGCACAGTTTTTCTTTGCTCATATTCCATTTCTTTGTCTTAATCTACAGTTATTCTGTTGAAAGTACAGGTTCTGTGAGTTTGGAGTTTGTTCAAGAGGGATTCATCACACTTGGACAATTCCATATGCGCTCCACCCAAATCTGCCAGCAAGTATCTGGCAGAGTCCCTAAGCCTGCACAAATCCCTATGGGCTGACAAGCCTTGAAATGAGGAATGGAAAGAGGATCAGGTGGGATGGGGGGAGACAGATCTGTGAAACACTAAGCTGACATCACCAGAATGATGGAAACATTCAGATAGGCAGTGAACAGGCCAATGTTTAATCAATGTTGTAGGCTGGGATTGAACTCCAGATACCAGATCCTGAGTCCACAGCTGTGTCAAAAGAGCCAACCAGCCCGCACTAATGTCAGTAGTTGTGTTTGCTTTTATGATGAATCAGCTCCTGTACAAGTTGAAATGTGCATTTCAGGAATCAGAACGCAAGAGCCAGGAACTGGACGGGAAGTTGAAGGATACGGAGAAACAACTGGCTAAGATTACCCAAACTCATAAAGATACAGGTGCTGAACTACAGGTAAGCTGTAAAGTGATCAGAAATGAGGTGTCCCTGATTGATCAGGTTTCTGTTTGCCATCACATTGACCAATATACTGCAGCATGTTCACTCTGTCTCATCAGCAGAACGGAGTGTTGGCTTCACATACTGTTCTGATACCGTTGTACTGTTGTGAGGCGTGACAGTCAACACGCAAAGTCAGAACAAAATTGAGGCAGCTGAAATATGGTTTCTAAGAAAAGTGTTGCAAGTTCCATGGACAGCAAAGAGAGCAAACAAGACAGTTTGAAGAATCATTAACTGTCTCGCTACGAGCGTTGGGATTTCCCGATCATGTCTCAGCAACGCTTGTCTACGAGCGTCAGAGAAATATGACTTGAGTTTTGAAAATTTGCGGGGCTTTCAGTATTTCCATTAACCGAAACTAATAGCCAGAAATAGATTTTTCGGTCATTCTTTGCCTCATTTCAGGCCATGAGGTCACATCTCTGCAGCGAAGCAGACGATGGAAAAGCAAATGACTAAACAGTGCTCAACTTCTCAGCGCTTTTGAAGACAATCTCTTCTTTCAGTGTATGTGGAGTTTGTGGACGTTGGATTTTATGAAATTTCATTCAAAATGTGACTGTAGGAACTGATGTATTGACCTGTGTATTTTGTAAGATATTTTTCACCTGAAAATTTCTCTAATTTTATTTGTACCATTACTCAGCAACCATGAGGGTTATACAGTTGAAATTTCAGCATTTTGTACTCCAATCTTTTAATATATGACCTGCCTAAATTCAAAACTCTGTTTTCGTTTGTGTGAAAATTTTTTCTCATGACCTATACAAATGGTGCGTATCAGGGGAACGGCAAGGGGCATAACCGTACATAGTGAGTGAGTTTATAAAGAAGATTAGGAAAGACAAGCAACATTTTTAGGACATCTTATAAAGAAAGAGAAATTAGTGCACCTGGTCACAACAGGAAAGCTGGAGGGAAGAGAACACCAGGGAGAAAATGTTGGACGGACTTGCAGGGTGACTGAGGACAGAGAGGGTGGGACATGTACTTGCAGCGACAAGGGATAGATTCATATGGAGGGACAAGATTACCAATGCCATGCAGCAGGGCACTTGATGATGATGATTATGATATTGTACCATATTGCATTTTGGTGTCAGTAGGTTGCCTTTTCTCAGCTTAATTTTAGTAAGGGGCTTATACAGTACTGTATGAACCACAAACACAGTTCATACAGTATAAGCCCTTACTGAAATTAGGCTGAGAAAAGGCAACCTACTGATACCAAAATCATAATATACCAAGAAAATCATAATATACCAAAATCATAATACTGCTGTACCTGATGTGGGTCTTCAGGTATTGAGGTGTGCTACACTGATGTGGGTCTTCAGGTATGAGGTGTGCTATACCTGATGTGGGTCTTCAGGTATTGAGGTGTGCTACACCTGATGTGGGTCTTCAGGTATTGAGGTGTGCTATACCTGATGCGGGTCTTCAGGTATTGAGGTGTGCTATACCTGATGTGGGTCTTCAGGTATTGAGGTCTACTATACCTCATGTGGGTCTTCATGTGGGATAGAACATCATTTCTGTACAGGAAGAAGTTTTGTGGCCCTGGGTCCCGTTTCGGCGGGTCCCTTTCTGTTGAATAGGAGCTGTTGTGCACTTCTTTGAGACCATGATATTAATTTTGTCTGAAAGTCTGTACGTATTCAACAGGCGTTGGAAAGCAAGAAACAGGAACTGGAAGGCAACCTGAAGAACCTGGAGAAACTACTGTCTGATGCTGTACATCGTCAGGATGATATGAATGCACAGCTGCAGGTAAGCACATGCTCATTTAACCCTTTGACTCCCGTACCCTGTCCAACCAGCATCCTACATTGCCAACCATGCCAACAAAGCAAAACTTAATCCTTTGACTTCTCCCTATCCGTCATCTTGTAGAGCGAGGGAGTCAAAGGGTTAAGTTTTTACAGTTGGTGGATAGGGATGGTAGTCAAAGGATTAAACTTGACTGATACAGTACATAATAATAAAATGTGTATGCCTACCAGTCACCGTAGTGTAGTGGTTAGCACAGCAGACTACTGGCTGCAAGGTTGTGGGTTCAGATCTCCATCAGTCCTTTGAAAATCATGGGAGTTTTCAGCTCCAGTTGGCTCCTACCCAGAGTTGATCGTGCTGTGGACTCATTGGGAAGACTTTTACCACGCGGTCAAGTCTCATCCGCTTAACGGATTCTCATTGAGTGTTTTGCTCAAATCATCTGACCAGCACTACAGATGTCTGTATTCTTCAGGCCTGGTTGACGCCAGGATATATTGTGATAGTAAGCGTAGAATACAGCCCTGTTACATAGTTGTAATCCTGGATGGAACTCCATAGGGTCATGATTATAATCTTAATTGTTGTCATCATCATTGCATTCTAAAAACTGTGCCAACTTCTGTGGCCATTAAGGTGGCCTAGAAAGTATGAACAAAATAGGGGAAAAAAAAAGGTGAACACAAAAGGAAATCTGCCATAGTGCAATGATTCTAAAACAAAAATGTGCATGGCTGTGTTCAAATGATCTAGCTAAACTTAGCTTTTACCTAAGAATGTTTACTTTGAAAATATAAATGCTTTGTAGAGGTCAGCTTGGTATAGAGATAAAATTCCCACCTTCCAGTTAACACTGTTACAAGTCAGATTTGTGTGCAGCCTGCCATAAACCATTCAGTGTGTTTGAGTAAAACTTTTGATGTGTACAGCCTGCCATAAATCATACAGTGTGTTTGAGTAAAACTTATGATGTGTACAGCCTGCCATAAATCATACAGTGTGTTTGAGTAAAACTTTTGATGTGTACAGCCTGCCATAAATCATTCAGTGTGTTTGAGTAAAACTTTTGATGTGTACAGCCTGCCATAAATCATACAGTGTGTTTGAGTAAAACTTTTGATGTGTACAGCCTGCCATAAATCATCCAGTGTGTTTGAGTAAAACTTTTGATGTGTACAGCCTGCCATAAACCATTCAGTGTGTTTGAGTAAAACTTTTGATGTGTACAGCCTGCCATAAATCATACAGTGTGTTTGAGTAAAACTTTTGATGTGTACAGCCTGCCATAAACCATTCAGTGTGTTTGAGTAAAACTTTTGATGTGTACAGCCTGCCATAAACCATTCAGTGTGTTTGAGTAAAACTTTTGATGTGTACAGCCTGCCATAAATCATACAGTGTGTTTGAGTAAAACTTTTGATGTGTACAGCCTGCCATAAATCATACAGTGTGTTTGAGTAAAACTTTTGATGTGTACAGCCTGCCATAAACCATTCAGTGTGTTTGAATAAAACTTTTGATGTGTACAGCCTGCCATAAATCATACAGTGTGTTTGAGTAAAACTTTTGATGTGTACAGCCTGCCATAAACCATTCAGTGTGTTTGAGTAAAACTTTTGATGTGTACAGCCTGCCATAAATCATACAGTGTGTTTGAGTAAAACTTTTGATGTGTACAGCCTGCCATAAATCATACAGTGTGTTTGAGTAAAACTTTTAATGTGTACAGCCTGCCATCAACCATACAGTGTGTTTGAGTAATACTTTTAATGTGTACAGCCTGCCATAAACCATTCAGTGTGTTTGAGTAAAACTTTTGATGTGTACAGCCTGCCATAAACCATTCAGTGTGTTTGAGTAAAACTTTTGATGTGTACAGCCTGCCATAAATCATACAGTGTGTTTGAGTAAAACTTTTGATGTGTACAGCCTGCCATAAATCATACAGTGTGTTTGAGTAAAACTTTTGATGTGTACAGCCTGCCATAAACCATTCAGTGTGTTTGAGTAAAACTTTTGATGTGTACAGCCTGCCATAAACCATTCAGTGTGTTTGAGTAAAACTTTTGATGTGTACAGCCTGCCATAAACCATTCAGTGTGTTTGAGTAAAACTTTTAATGTGTACAGCCTGCCATAAACCATTCAGTGTGTTTGAGTAAAACTTTTGATGTGTACAGCCTGCCATAAATCATACAGTGTGTTTGAGTAAAACTTTTGATGTGTACAGCCTGCCATAAACCATTCAGTGTGTTTGAGTAAAACTTTTGATGTGTGCAGCCTGCCATAAACCATCCAGTGTGTTTGAGTAAAACTTTTGATGTGTACAGGCTGCCATAAACCATTCAGTGTGTTTGAGTAAAACTTTTGATGTGTACAGCCTGCCATAAATCATACAGTGTGTTTGAATAAAACTTTTGATGTGTACAGCCTGCCATAAACCATTCAGTGTGTTTGAATAAAACTTTTGATGTGTACAGCCTGCCATAAATCATACAGTGTGTTTGAATAAAACTTTTGATGTGTACAGCCTGCCATAAACCATTCAGTGTGTTTGAGTAAAACTTTTGATGTGTACAGCCTGCCATAAATCATTCAGTGTGTTTGAGTAAAACTTTTGATGTGTACAGCCTGCCATAAATCATACAGTGTGTTTGAGTAAAACTTTTGATGTGTACAGCCTGCCATAAACCATTCAGTGTGTTTGAGTAAAACTTTTGATGTGTACAGCCTGCCATAAACCATTCAGTGTGTTTGAGTAAAACTTTTGATGTGTACAGCCTGCCATAAACCATCTAGCTGTGAATGGGGACTGAATTGTGTTTAGGGTTTGGGGAGATGGTGTTAGAAGGAAGAGGAGTACCCTCCTGTGGGGATGCTGGGGGCTCTTTCAGTATAAATAGTATCACCACCACCTGGAAATTCTGTGCTAAAAATTTCCTCTTTTCCTTCACTTTCTTTGTTTCTGCCTTATTCCTTTGCTTTCTGTCATTTCTACCTATCATTTTCTGCCTTAATGGTCCATTCACCTGCATGTGTTCGATAAAATTTTACGTACTTTTTCTTAGGATTGATAACTGCGTACATGTATTAAGTGCTGTTTTGGCTCTGGGGAGGTGAGATATGTGGAAACAATTTTAGGTAATTCATGCGTGTTTTTATTTATGTTATGCTTAAGTTTGTATTCAGGTGTGGTTTTTAAATTCCCTGTGCGATAAATTGGACAGAGTGGTTAATACCGGGGGCATGTCCTTATATTATGTGCACGAATGCATTGACATGTGTACTTAATTTTCTTTTCTTGTTTTTCCCTGTTGAAGTTTTGTATGATTTGAAGTGGTTATAGCCCTGATGTGGCTCTGCGCAGTCGGCTGGGCTTAAAACAACAATAACAAGAACAAGAACAATAACAGAAGAGGAGTAGGGTGCTACCACATAATGCTGGCTGCTGAAAAATCTTAGCTACCATTTAACTTGCTGATAACTTCAGAGCTATGGAACAACTTTTTACCCTTACCTCTGTAGTTACATTTTGTACAGAAAGCTCAGCAGGAGAACACTGCCCTGAATCAGGAGCTGAAGACAGTGCAGGAGAAGCAGCAGACACAGGCGGCCACCAGTGAAACCAATGGAGACATACACAATGGAAATGATACCAAGAACCTCATCAAGATTGAAGAACATGAGCGCATGTAAGTTCACTGTACACATTACTGCTTTAAAGATGGAAGTGTGCTGTTTTCAGCACACCCATTGCAATGTGTTTTTGCCCTTCCTCTTCCCATTTTTTTTTTCCTGATGTCAAGTGCATAAGTGACAAAATAAGTATTTGTCAGGCTTCATTATTATTGATCTGGATAGGCTTCTTTATGTGTTTTTAAGAAAAGAAGGAGCTTTCATATTTTTTTTTGTTTTTGTTTTTTTGTTTTGTTTATTTAACATGGGCTGGCTGGCTGTCTTGGTACAGAAGTGTGACTCAAGATCTGATGTCTCGAGTTCCAGTCCCAGGCCACAACAGAAAAACTGGTCTGTTCGTTGCCCATCTTAATGCTTCAGTCTGGTGGTGTTATTTTAGTGTTTCATCGGTCTTGAGCCCCACACCACCTCACATTTCATACCTTGTCAGTGTCTTGGGGTTTGGGGTTTGGGCTCAGAGAGTATGTCAGACAGTTGGATGCGTATGTAGAGGTGTGCATGTGGAATTGCCTGGTTGTAAGATTCGCTCTTCAGCGTCAGACTCCACACTCTCAAATATTGTTTAAACTATACTGGCTCTGAGCATAGCAACACAAGCAAGCAGGCTCAAAAAGCATAATTTTAAGTTTTTTTTTTTTTTTTTATTAATTTGAAAGGGTTTCAGATGACATTTGAATGATTTTAGTTTGATGAAGTGACTTAGGTGTGTGCCTTTCTATAGACATAAAGTGTTCAGTTTGATGAAGTGACTTAGGTGTGTGCCTTTCTATAGACATAAAGTGTTCAGTTTGATGAAGTGACTTAGGGTGTGTGCCTTTCTATAGACATAAAGTGTTCAGTTTGATGGAAGTTTTGTACCATTAGGTGTGTGTGCCTTTCTATAGACATAAAGTGTTCAGTTTGATGAAGTGACTTAGGTGTGTGCCTTTCTATAGCATAAAGTGTTCAGTTTGATGAAGTGACTTAGGTGTGTGCCTTTCTATAGACATAAAGTGTTCAGTTTGATGAGTGACTTAGGTGTGTGCCTTTCTATAGACAGAAAGTGTTCAGTTTGATGAAGTGACTTAGGTGTGTGCCTTTCTATAGACAGAAAGTGTTCAGTTTGATGTTGTGACATGTGCGTGCCTAGCTGTAGACGGAAAGTGTTATAAGAATAACACATGTGTATGGATGAATCTAATACCACGGATGTTTATGGATGGATCTTTGCAGATGAGGTCCTGAAAGAACATTATTTACATATAAGCTGAAGTGGCCGAGTCGCAGTGACAAGAAATGTCCTCATGTTTGTTTCTCTGAAGATGCCTTTTTTTTTTTTTTATTTGAGGGTAGATAATGGAATTTTTGTCAGCAAGGTGCAAGATATTAAAACTGAGGGGAGTGGGAGGGGAGAATTGGACATGGTAAGTGTACTACCTGAATGGGAATTTACTTGAAAAATACCACTTTTCAGATTGTGGAGTGTGGTGTGTGTGTGTGTGTGTGTGTGTGTGTGTGTGTGTGTGTGTGTGTGTGTGTGTGTGTGTGTGTGTGTGTGTCCATGAACAGCAACCAAAGACAGTAAGCATTTTGTGAGTTATTTGTCATTGTGTGTGTTTGACAGTGTTTCAGAGAAAATGGCCATGTTGTCCAAGGTGCAGTCAGAACTGGAGGCCCAGACCAAGAAAAACAATGTGAGTATTGGAAGGACACAATAAAATGGCAATACTCGTTATCTTTTGTGTGTAGATTAAAGCCTGAGTTATCCCTGAAATAGTTGTCCAATGTATAATTTCAGTAAGAACAAATGAACAGACAAAACTGCAGCCTGTGTCTTTATCTCTTGCCCTTTTTTTAAGGATCAGGGCACTTACGGAGATTTGCCTTGAGCTTGCTTTTTATGAAAACTTTGTTCCTTTTTGTAGCCACCTTCATGATAACAAAATCTAGCACAGTTTTTACAATGCAGTGGCAATGATGACAGTAAAGATGACAGTCGTGTTGCTTTGGAGTTCCTTCTAAGATTGAGACAGTGTGATAAGGTTGTCCTGTATGCTTACTATCATAACATATCCTGGTATCAACCAGGTCCGAGAGACACAGACACCCACAATGTTGGTCAGAAGATTTGAGTAACACCCTCAATGACACATCTGTGAAGTGGATGAGACTTGACAGTTGGTCCCAGTCTTCCCAATGAGCCCCCTGCCAACTCAGCTGGGTAGGAGCTGGTTGATCCATAAAATTCCACAATGATTTTTGAAGAGATTAATGGGGTATGGAGCCCACAACCTTCCAGTCGGTAGTCCATTGCGCTAACTTCACTGACTGTATCTTTATGCCTTGATGTCTGTGGAAAGAAGATTGATGAAATTTGATTTTGGACATTTTTTAGATATGTTGCTTGGTCTGAAATTATAAATTTGTAATCAGCACCATTTTTCATGTCTATCCCAAATGATATAAAATAATGTAGTTTGGCGAAAGTTCATATGACATTCATTAGTGATGCATTTTTATGCATTTTATTTATAGTTGTAAAATCTGATAGCTGAAACTGGATTGTTTTCAGTTCCAGCAATTTGCTTGATAGAAACACTGAAATTTCCATCAAAAATGGTTATGCCTTGTGACGTCGTTTCTCTGTTGTTTCAGTATTGATGTCTCATTGGAAAATGGACTGAATGAATGCTTAGTATATTACCTTGTAGCATGAAACCTTTGTTAGTGCTTCATAGAGCATTCCACTGCTTTGTAACACATATATATATCTGTGTGTAATGGGAAGTCTAATTGCATGTTTTAAGCCTTTGAACCTATGCTGACAGAAGTTTCATGTTCTAACATAAGTAAGCTATGCTGTGGCTTGTTCAAGGATTGAACCCACAACCCTGTGTTATAAACATAGCGCTCTAACATCTGAGCTATTGGGCCTCTAAATGGCACCTGTGACATTAGTGCATATGGAATCCGTTCCGAGCATGGAGACGTCATCTTGAGAAACTGAAACTGAAAAAGTTATGCGAAAAAAGTTGTATGTTCTAACATTTACTTCATATATGTATATAAAATGTAAAAGGCTTCAGCAAAATTCTGTTAGAACCTGTGGAAAAGATATTTTGGAAGATTGGCCAAAAATGTATTGCAGTGATCAAGACAGCAAATGAACAAACAAGTACTTTAGTGGCATTGTTGGACAGCTAATGGCGAATAGCGCTGATTTATCAAATGACATGAATTAAAGGATATAATTCATAAATAATAAAAATTTTAACTTTTTTTTACGTCTGTTATTTTTTATTTTTGTTTTGTCTTATGCAGGAATTGCGACAAAAGAACTGGAAGGCTATGGAGGCTTTAAACAATACTGAAAAGTTGGCTGCAGAACAATTTGATAAGGGCTTAAAATCTTCTAGGGTAATCTTTCTCTTGTAGTGCTTGTTGTGCGTTGAGCAGAAATGGCATCATCATCTGCACTTGATGCTTTTGTGTTATGGCTTATTCATTACCTTCACTTACATTTGCAAATTTGTTTGTATTTTTCTACCTTGTCTTGTTCAGTTTTGCATATATGTTTGTTGAAGTTCATGTCAGAATCTTTTGCTATTAACTCTTGGAAATAGTCTGCCTGCAGAAAAATAACATTGCAGAAAACCATATCAGTAAGTACGATCTGTCCAGATCTGAAGATTACATTTTGGACTGCCTATAGAAATAAAATAAAACAAAAGAAAACTTAGCTGGCCGTAATTAACCACTAACCTATTTTACCATGTTGAAGGTGCAAAAGTGCCATGATGTGCACTGTGTGAGAGCTCATGTGTCATAATATTTAGCTAACCCATTCTGTTCCATGCCCTCAAACCTAGGGTTGAATATCATTGTGGCATAATAAACAAACAAACAAACAACAAAATGTACAGCTCAGTTCTTTCCCCATTTTCTAAATAAAATTAAGACACTTCATATGGTTCAGTTTTAATAAACACTTGATATAGTATGCTTTTTGATTGAAGTTTTGATTGGTACTTTTACTTAAACTCTTTGACTCCTGCACCCTATCCACCAACTGCAAAAACTTAAACCTTTGTTTCCCTCACCCTATCCACCAGTTTTCTGCAGAGAGCTGGCGTATAAGATGAGAGAATCAAAGGGTTAAGTTTTTGCTTTGCTAGCATTGTTGACTGTGCAAGATGCTGATGGACAGGGTGTGGGAGTTCGAGGATTTAAGTTCTGTGTTTGTGGTGCTGTTTTAACCTAGTGATGTATAACACAAGTTTGGAGTTTGTTCAAGAGGGATACATCGCACTTAAAACGTTCGATATGTGCTTCACCCAAATCCACCTGCAGTTGTCTAGCTGAGTCCCTGAGCCTGCTCAGAACCCTACGCACTGACAGGACCTTAAAATGGGAAGGCAGAGATGAGGAGAGGAGATCTATGAAACGCTTAGAGCTGATCCATAAGAATAATGGAAACATTAACTCACTTGCTACGTACGATTATGCCCCTTGCCGTTCCCCTGATACACACCATTTGTATAGGTCATGAGAAAAATTCTCACACAAACAAGATGAAATCGGAGAGTTTTGAAATTTGGCAGGTCATGTATTAAAAGATTTGGTGTACAAAATGCTGAAATTTCAACTGTCTAACCCTCATGTTGCTGAGTAATGGAACAATAAAATTAGAGACATTTTCAGTTGAAAAATGTCTTACAAAATAGACAGTCAGGTCAATACAGCATGTTTTGTTTTTCCTGTTTAACATGTTTTGTTTTGTTTTGCGTTGTTTTGTTTAGTGTTGTTTTGTTTTGTTTGCACAAACTGTATGATCACAGGGGAGTGAATCAGGTATAAGTCCCTTACTTTGGCGTGTACATGTTTACGCCGGTGCATAAGGCTTATGTGCAGGTATACAGCTTATGCCAGGATCATTTTGTGTCTTATCCATCACTTGGTACCTTTGGCATAAGCATGTATTGAATTTATTTAAGATTGCAGAAGCACCATCTTGAGAAACTGAAACTGCAATGAACTTTAACCCTTTGACTCCCGCATCTTATCCACCAACTGCAAAAACTTAATCCTTTGACTCCCTCACCCTATCCACCAGCTTCCTGCAGGAAGCTGGTGGATAGAGTAAGGAAGTCAAAGGATAAAGTTTTTGCTCTGCTAGCATTGTTGGCTCTGCAGGATGCTGGTAGACAAGGTGTGGGAGTCAAGGAGTTAACCTCGTTTCAAATCAAGACTGTAAAACTAAAAGTGACATCAGTCAGTTTTCAGTGTTACAACCGCACAAAAATTATGTGAAGGCAAGGATTATAGCAAATATTAACTTGTGGTGGATGGTATAGTTTCTGGCTCCTTTTGTTTGTTCTTGTGGCTATTCTTTGGCTGTGTTATGTTCACATGGCTTGACCAGCTTGATTTGTTGTTTTAACTCTTTGACTCCCACACCCTATCCACCAACTGCAAAAACTTAACCCTTTGATTCTCTCACCTGAGAGAAACAAAGGGTTAAGTTTTTGCTTTGCTAGCATGGTTGGCAATGCAGGATGCTGATGGACAGGGTGTGGGAGTCAAAGGGTTAAGGTGCTGGTCTTGATGTTTTTGTATGGTCTTGTTTCATTTACAGTCTTGACAATCGCTGTACTGTCCTTGCAGTCTGTTCAGTTTACAGTCCTGTCTGTTCGGTTTGCAATTCTATTAGTCTACAGTCTAATTGTCTGTTTACAGTCCTAACAGTCAGTTTACTGTCCTAACAGTCTGTTTATAAAGTCCTAATAATTTACGGTCCAAACATACAGCTTACAGTTCTAGCAATTTACAGTTGTAACAATCAGTTTACAGTCCTTACAGTTTACAGTCTGTTTACAGTCCTATATTTACAGTCCTGTCAGTTTACAGAGTCCTAACAGTTTACAGTCCTAACAGTTTACAGTCCTAACCATCAGTTTACAGTCTTAGCATTTTACAGTCCTAACAGTTTAGTCTTTAAAGTTTATAGTGCTAACCATCAGTTTACAGTCCTAACATTTTACAATCCTAATAGTTTACAGTTCTAATAGTATAGTCTAACAGTTTATAGCACTAACCCTCAGTTTACAGTCCTAACATTTTACAGTCCTAACATTTTACGGTCCTAACCATTTAGTCTTAATACTCTGTTTAATTTAGAAGTCTTGCTGTTTAAAAAGCATCATGTACAAATCGAAAAATGAAATCAGTAGTGTTTTTTTGCAGAAATTCTTAGTAATGAATGAAACTAACATTAACTCTTTCACTCCCTCACCCTGTCCACCAGCTGCAAAAACTTAACCTTTTCACTCCCTTACCCAATCCACAAGCTGCAAAAGCTTAACCTTTGACTTTCTCAGCCTGTCCACCAGCTTCCTGGAGGGAATGGAAAGGTTAAAGTAAACTGTTGAATCCCCACTTTTATGATAGTGGCCTTTGCATTTTCACAGGACTTGTTAGTGCCAGCTTGCCTGTGTCATTACTGCTTTTTAATTCTGGCTGATGAGCTGTTGCCTACCATTGTGCTAAGTTGCTTCTTCTCACTAAACTTTGAAAGTTGGATATCTTCTGTAAAACAAATATTTCAGGAACTACTCACGCTTGGAGGTGGATAATTATTTTTGCATTATACACAGAAATTGCCTTTTGCTACGTGCTGAGCAGTGGGAACGAAAGAGTTAATGAAAGTTCTAAATAAGCTTTCATTAGTTTTAAGCCCTTTCAGTTTCACTCCCTCACCCTGTACAGCTTCCTTGGAATTTAGAGTTTTTTTTTTAAAAGAGGGATTCATCATGCATGGACATTTCCATATACTCACCATTCAAATTTGCATTCTAGCTAACTCCTTGTTTTAAACAAAACTATATACACTGGCAAGGTTTTGAAATGGGAGGTGGGGGAACTGCGGTGTGCATGCTAGATGTTTCTAAAAACCTTTGAACACAGACACAGCTTATAGGATCACTAGCATGTGTGTTTGGTGTTTTGCATGCATATAAACACTAAGAGAGTTAACCCTTTGACTCGTGCACCCTGTCCACCAGCATCTTGCATTGTCAACCATGCCAGCAAAGCAGAAACTTAACCCTTTGATTCCCTCACCCTATCCACCAGCTTCCTGCAGGAAGCTGGTGGATAGGGTGAGGTAATCAAAGGGTTAATTTTTTTACAATTGGTGGATAGGGTGTGGGAGTCAAAAAGTTAACGCACTAACAGGTCTGCACATCTGTTGATCTGAGTGATTGGAAGAATCTCCACCCATTTCTCACCAGGTGTTCCCATGCAGTCACAAACACGAACCTTCCAGTTGGAAGTGTGGTGAACTAACCAACTTAGCTGTCATACTGGATAGGGTGAGGGAAGAAGCTAAAACTAAGAATGATAAAGGATTTATGGGTGTGATGATGATAGCGTTATGGTTGCCAACAGGAGGAGTTGAACCGAGCTGTGTCAGAGACGGAGAAAGTTAACAAGGAGGTCCTGATGCGTCTGTTCCCTGCCGTCCGTGTTGGTGACAAATCGGTATGCACTCCATTCTTTTGTCTCAGGTTCTTTTTTTCATCTTTTTAATTCTTCTCATTCTTTCTCTGTTTGTCTGTCTGTCATTCATCTTTTAATTATCTTTCTTTCTCTGTCTGTCTCTTCTTTTAATTCTTCTTTTTCTTTCTCTGTCTTGTCTCTTCTTCATCTTTCATTTTTTTTTTCTTTTTCTGTCCGTCTATCGTTCACCTTTTTAATTCTCTTTGTTCTCTCTCTGTTCACCTTTCAATTTCTCTGTCTCTCTCTCTCTGCCTGTCTGTGGTTCATCTTTTAAGTCTTCTCGTTTTTCCTTTTGTTTTTCAGTTTTTCATGTTTTGATTCTTATCTTTCTTTGTCTGCCTTCCTGTTTTTTGTTGTTTTTTTTGTCTCTGTGTCTGTTGTTCTTCATCTCTTAGCAAATAATGTTGTTCTGTTGTCTGTAGTAATCATTGGTCTGCAAACACAATAGTTTACTTTGTGCTGCAACTTCTGCAGTTCAGAGTTAATATGGCAAAGAATAACATAATTGTGTTCAAGGAGGGTGATTACTTAGAGGTTGAGGAACAGTAGACCTGTGATGGAGGTACTACACTACACTACACTACACCTTTTACACATCTAGTTATGTAGGAATATATTTTTCATCATGATTTGAGTTTTTCTGTTCCATGCAAAGACCACTTGTGGGTACAGCAAAACGGGTATTACATACCATTCTGCAAAAATTGACTGTGCTAGAAAATCAATCTTTTGATGTGTTATCAATTTTTTTTATTGTGGGGTGAACAATGAGGTCTTCATTATGTGATTTATATTTATTGTGAGAAAATTTGTTTGTTACGAAGAAATTCTTCAGACTGTGAATGCAAATAGCTAAGCATTTAATATATTGTGAAACAGATGACTAGCCAGCATATTTGAATTCTTTTATTTGATGTATATCTTTAGTGTTTAAAAATTAACACAGATATAGTAGTATATGTGATTTGGATCCTAGGAGTAAGACTATTGTTCTGAATACCAGGAAATGTTTACCAGTTCACAGTTACAAATGCTCAGGTTAAAATACTATCTCTGTAGGTCTGACGATTTTACAGATACTGTGTTAAAGAGTTAAAATACTATATAGGTCTGACGATTTTACAGATATTGTGTTAAAGAGTTAAAATACTATCTCTATAGGTCTGACGATTTTACAGATACTGTGTTAAAGAGTTAAAATACTATCTCTATAGGTCTGACGATTTTACAGATACTGTGTTAAAGAGTTAAAATATTATGACTATAGGTCTGACAATTTTACAGATACTGTGTTAAAGAGTTAAGTTAAATACTAGGAGTTAAGTTGAATACTATCACTATAGGTCTGATGATTTTTCAAGTATTGTGTTAAAGAGTTAAAAAATTATCACTATAGATCTGAAGATTTTACAGATATTGTGATAAAGAGTTTACAGTATTATGACTATAGGTCTGAAGATTCTACAAATATTGTGTTACTGTTATCAGGGTCACAAAGACTGGTTGGCAGCCTTTGAGAAACAGGCAGCCCAGCTGGTGGAACAGTCTTCCAAATCTGAGGTATGTATGCTTTTAGTCTTTGGTCTATGAACAGCTTTTTTCTTTATTTCTGAATTTTCTTACGTGCAATTTGTTCAAGAGAGATTCATCACACTTAGACAGGTCCATACATGCTCCAGTCTAATTTGCCAGTAGTTATCAGGCAGGCTCCTTGAGCCAGCACAAAGCCATATGCACTGACAAGGTTTTGAAATGGAAGGGGGATGGGACCTGTGAAATGCTGACACTACCAGGATGGGCAGCAGACAAGCCAGATTTTGAGTTGGCGGGTGGGATTGAACTCAAGACACAAGATCTTGAGTTCACAGCTCTAACAAAAGAGCCAGCCAACCAGCCAGCCAGTCTTGGACTGTCTGAGAGTCACACCCATGACCTCTGTGTTATCAGTATATTGCTTTGATAGACTTTTTAGAGTAAGATTTGAAAAAATGGGTAGACTCTTGTGAAAAATCTGTGTGGAAAAAAGAGCTTTGTGTAGTTTCAAAAGGAAATCAGCTTACTCCAGTATTACTACACAGAATGCAAAGCAGAGGAAAATAATAGCAAAAATAGGGAATAATCTTTCATACTAAATGGAGCCATCAGAGAGTGTGTGTGTGTGTGTGTGTGTGTGTGTGTGTGTGTGTGTGTGTGTGTGTGTGTGTTGTGTGTTGTGTGTGTGATAGTGAGTGTGTGTATGTGTCTGTGTGTGTGCGTGTGTGTGCGTGTGTCTGTGTGTGTGAGAGACAGAGAGAGTTAGACGTAGAATCATATTCGTGAGAGTTAGAGAGACGTAGAATCATATTCGTGAGAGTGCGTGCGTGTGTACGTGTGCGTGTGTACGTGTGTGTGTGTGTTGTGTGTGTGTGTGTGTGTGTGTGGGTGTGTGTGTGTGTATGTGGGTGTGTGAGAAACATATTTTGAATGTGAGTCATCTGAGAGTTAGTTGCCAGAGTATCTGCTCTTTTCATTTACTTTGGTAATGTGAGTTTCTACCGTTTATAGACAAGTTTTATGCTTTTTAGTTTTAAGTCTTGGTAGGTTTGGATGCGTTGTCTCTGTGAAGGTTTCGTTCACATTTCTTTTTAATGTGTACATCTCTCTCTCTCTCTCTCTCTCTCTCTCTCTCTCTCTCTCTCTCTCTCTCTCCTCTCTCTCTCTCTCTCTCTCTCTCCTCTCTCTCTCTCTCTCTCTCTCCTCTCTCTCTCTCTCTCTCTCTCTCTCTCTGCTGTCTGTACTGTCACTCAGTGCTCTTTTCTTCATTTCTCTCTTCCTTTTTCTACCTCTTTCTACCTCTCTCTCACTCTCTCTCTCTGTGTCTCTCTCTCTCTTTGCTGTCTGTACTGTCACTCAGTGCTCTTTTCTTCATTTCTCTCTTCTTTTTTCTACCTCTTTCTACCTCTCTTTCTCTGTCTCTCTCTCTCTGTCTTTTTCTCTCTGTTTGCCGTCTGTACTGTCACTCATTGCTCTTTTCTGTTTCTTCTTCTCTTTCTGCTCTTCTCTCTTCCTCTCCATGCTCTTTCTTCTCTCATCCTCTGCACTACATCTCTCCTTCTCCTCCTCCCAACCTCTGTCTCACTACACCTCTCCCACTCCCTCCCTCAACTCTGTCATTCACCTCTCCCCACTGTATGTTTCACCTCCCTTAGTTCACTCGTCCTCGTCATTCATCTGTCTTCTTGTTTGTGCCTTTGTCTTGCTGATCCTTTTTTTTTTTTTACAGAAGAGTGTGATGTGCTGGTTGATTTTTCAGAAAAATATGAGTGAGAAAATGAGTCATCTTGAAGACGAAAACAGCCGTTTGCAGGCTGATGTGGAAGTGTTTAAAAACAACATTGCTATTCTGGTGACTACTCTCCTTTCTTCTGTGGCTTGTGTTAGACAGCTATCAGCAGCAGTCTGCCCTTTCCATACTAACTTGTTCCATTTTCAGTGTTGCTTCTAGGCTTCTGCATTGCAGAATTAACCTTTGGACTCCCGCACCCTGTCCACCACCATCTTGCATTGTCTACCGTCTTATCAAAGCAAAAACTTAACTCTTGACTCCCTTATCCTATCCACCAGCTTTCTGCAGAAAGCTGGTCGATAAGTTGAGGGTGTCAAAGGGTTAAGTTTTCGCTGTTGGTGGATAGGATGCGGGAGTCAACGGGTTAAATTAAAATTTGAAATTTGGACACAAAATGATATACTGGTATGCCTCATTAACCAGAAAATAATATGGCTGCATTTTTTAAACAGCGTTGACTTATTCGCACCACTTCATCTTCTGTTTTTAACTGTGGTCAGGTCTTCAGATAAACCAGTTGCTTGTTTGATTCTGCAGCATATGGTCTGACTGGTGATATGGTTGATATATGAGATTCATAGAATCTTCTGATAAATCTCATATCTGTGGCTTGGATCTTCCTCTTATTGTCAGCTGTGGGACTCCATGTTCAATAAGTGAATTGTATAGTTGGTAGTGAGTGTCCGTTTGAATTGAGAATGGCTGAAAGGCCCCTCTTTTGCCAGTAAATGGTGCCCTTAGGTCCTGATTTTTAAAATCCTAGAAGGAACACTACATCTTTAAAACTAACAGGCATGGGAGCTGTTAACTGATAATGGTTCATGATTCACATCATAGACAGCTGACAGGATTCAGGTCATAGACAGCTGACAGGATTCAGATCAGACAGCTGAAGGGATTTAGGTCATAGACAGCTGAAGGGATTCAGGTCGTAGACAGCTGAAGGGGGTTAGGTCATAGACAGCTGAAGGGTTAAAATTGCTTATCCACGCATGGACATGTGCACACACATTGGCATGAACACACTCGTGCACACATAGAAGCACACTTTCATATGGCACTCAACAGAGGTATACCAGCACACACGCGCACACAAGCGCACGCACACACACACACACACACACACACACACACACACACACACACACACACACACACACACACACACACTCACTCACACTCACTCACACTCACACTCACACTCACACACACACACTCACACTCACACACACACACACACACACACACACACACACACACCTCACCTGTCTCACCTGTCGGCGTCACCGGGAACAGTGTTGGCCGCTGCACATGATGTCCTCACAAGTTGCCTCCAGCACTCTCGATCTTGGCTAAGTCTGACCACCTCCTGGAGTTTCTTGCCACTGATGTTTGTGATGTTTCTAGCAAGTGATGCAGGTGGCCGTCCTCTGTTTCTCTTTCCTTCCACTTTACCTTGGAGGACAGTGGACATCAAGTCTGTTCTCTCATTACGGATTGCGTGTCCAACATATTTCAGTTTCCTCCGTTGTATGAGTACTAGAAGCTTGCGTGTAGTACCCAACTCATTCAGTATGCTTTCATTTGAGCGCCTATCCGTCCATTTGACCCTCAGCAGTCTTCGGTAAAACCACAGCTCTGCTGCTTCCACTCGTCTTTCATCCTCTTTCTTCATTGTCCATGCACACACAGCTGGGAAAAAATTAGTTCTCATGCCTGCTATGTTTACTGACCTGACAAGAAAAGCATGCTTTGTATATTTAACCATAACAAATATTCAGATCAATGCATGGTCTGTATTGTATGTGTGTGTTTTGTGAGAATGCAATATTTTTAGTACTGCTCTGATATTGATATGTATCTGTGTATCATGTACAAAGGCTTCACCCTGTATATAGAGTTGTAGAGGTTGTTTTTACTCTCACTTTTAAGTTTTAGAGAGCCTTTATCTCAGGAAGTCAGGACAACAAAGCAATACTGATAAAACATCATTTTATTGACTGATCTCTTGGTCAGGTATGGTATATATCATTAATATGACCTGTGCAGTCTGTTCAACACTTAAAAACATTACAGGATGGAAATATGAAATAGCGTCAATAACTAACAAACACACGCACATTCATACACACGGTTACATATATACATGCAAAGTTATACACACACCACTGAGGCTAGTGTGGAAGTACATTTAGTGCATATAAATGATCTGATGGCTGTTTTGTTTCATTTTTTTCTCCAGTGCTGTCAGAACATTCCTTATAGTTTTAAACCACTTGTCAATTACTGATGCCATTTTTGGTGCTGCTCTGAATGGAAGTCTGCAGTTTGACTG
>JAPXFY010000012.1:11434029-11514029 GCA_030674185.1 Monoplex corrugatus
TTTACCCTTAATAGGTTTTGTATAGGAATCTTGCTAGGTTTCTAACAACTTGTTTATTTTTTGTTGTATATTTTTGTTGCAAGAAGTAAATTTAATTCTACTTTTGTGGGAAATCCCCAGTAAGTTTGAGGGTTTTTTCCCCCAAAACCTTTGATTCTTGCACCCTTTCCACCAGCATCCTGCATTGTCAATCATGCTTGCAAAGCAAAAACTTAACCCTTTCACTCCTTGACTTTTGACTTTCTGCAGGAAGCTGGTAGATAGGGTGAGGGAGTCAAAGGGTTAGGTTTTTGCAGTTGGTGGATAGGGTGCGGGAGTCAGAGGGTAAATTTTAGTCTTATGGGAAATTCTCAGTAAGTTTGAAGGATTGGTTCTTTTCTTAAACCATCAAGAACATTGAGTCAGTGAGTGTATTAATATGAAATAATTTATTCACCATAGGCCTAGGCTCATTATTGATATGGAGTGTGCTCAAAAGAGATTTCACTGTACTCAGACAATTCTACATGTATATTGCTTCTCCCAAATGTGCCAGCAGTTACCTGGCAGATTCCTTTAGTGTGCGCAAAAACGTATACACTGGCAAGGTCTTGAAATAGAGAAAAAGGGAAGGGGAAGGAGGGGAACATACAAGACACTTAAATTGACAACACCAGAACGATCAAAGTATTAAGATTGGCAGCGAACAGTCTTGTTTTCATGTTGTGGGCTGAGATTGAACTCAAGTAATAGAGCTGGAGTCCATGGCTCTGTCAAAAGAACCTGCCTGCTTAATTAAAAATGTGGCCTGTCTAAGGTTTAAACCCATATCCCCTGTGTTATGAACAAAGGGATAACACAGTGCAGTGTGTGGCCTTGTGGAGAATGTAGTCACCTAGGACACGAGAAACCCGAGTTTGATTCCTGTTGGTCATGGATTTTTCTCTCCCTTCCACCAGGTCTGTGTTGTGGTCTGGGTGCTAGTTTTTAGATGAGACGGTAAAAAACTGAGGTCATCATGTACTTTTTACATGTGGAAGATTTTATGGGAACAAAAGTTGTCCATGGCAGGATTCTGTAGACGAATCCACTTTCAAGGTAAACAAAATTTATAAACATGCATGGAAGAAAAATGGTTACACCATATTAATATGGCAACAGGCTTTTCCATGTAAAATTCTGTTGTGACAAAAAAAAAAAAAAAAAAAAAAAAAAAAAAAGCAACCAATCCAGTCCTGTATAGCAGTTAACATGGTAGAATTTACACAATACATACTGAGCAACGAGAAAATTGTTTCAAATCAGTCATGTTGACTAAAGCCAGTGGACATTAACTCAATGGAGTCGCAGTCAATGGAGTCGCGTGTTTTCGGCCATTTTTAAAAAAAAATATTACAAAATAACCAGACAAGATAGAAACAAACAGTAAAGTGCAAAAGAAAGGCAGAAGCTTGCTACATTAGATTCTACTCACAATTTGTGTGCTGATTTCCCACTTGAATGTAGAAATTTCTCCAGTTAGGGTATCCAAACAGCATTCCGAACAAAAGTTTTGAACCACATGATCGACCACATAGCGATGTCACTTAAGCCAATGCTAGGGACAAACTCGTATCTGAATCCAACAAATCATCCCTATCTTCGACAGATAATTCACCAACAAGATCTAATTCACCATCAGATCCTTCAGCTTGGATGATATCGAACGCCTCTTGCACAGAAAACATACGCTGGTTCCGAAGTCGCCTTGCCGCCATTTTGAAAATAGGTGAATACAGCGTCGCTTACTGACTCCAGAAACTTAGATACAACAAAGGCTGTAATCGATGCATAGATGATTATACTTTGACTTTCAGGAGTTTTCTCCCTCGAATACTGCTCATGTTATAAATAAAAAAAATGGCATTTTCCGACGGAACCAGACTAAGACCGCGGTACAAATGGGTGGCAGCGGACTGCCGTCAAGACAGCATAGTGTTAAGGTACTTAGTTTTTTTATGCTTGGTAAACATACATAACAAAGATTAGCTGTGATGATCTCATTATGTGTAGACGTCAGTGTGTTAGATCTAAATGTACGTGAGTGATAGTAGTACTTAGGTAGTATCAATTTATGCTTATGTTTTGTGAAACAGGACAGTAGAGTAGAAAAATGTGGGGTCATCTTCTTTAGCAGGGTAACTTCATCAGTTTGAAATCAGTTTTCCTTCTTTTCAAGAGCATATCTGTGTTGATCTTAATCTTTTTTGTAGACTTAGTGCAAACTTGGCAGTGCTTATATCTGTTCCAGTTATTGTAAACTGGACCTAAACCATTTCTGAAGATTCTTGGAAAGGGTGTAAGGAGAAGAGAAACGGGATTTGTTGTTTTTCTTTTGTTTTGAGATTTAGTTGGAATTTGAGAATGTGTTGAAATTTGAGCCCAAGTTTTGTGAACTTATCACTTCCTTAGACAGGTGTTTCATCCTTTGCACCTCAGTCCCCTCACCCCCCACCCCCCCACCCCCTCCTGGCTGTATTATATAAGTGACTCATAGGCTTGTCGTTTCTTCCTAAACCTTTCATTGTCTTATATATGGTGATGGAGTGAAAGATTAGTGGTAGATAAGATGAGGGAGTCAGAAGACTAACCCTTCAGTCACTGTTCTGACAAACAAGAGGATTAAATTTTGCACGGTCTGTTTTCAGATGTGTATTTCTGAGCAACTATTTATCCAGTTGCTTTGTTCTTTTTAGGAAATAGAGAGAAAAGGTTCAACTATTTTTTTTTTTCATAATCATTTAACTAAGGTTGTGGGGAAAATGATTTTGAAATTTTGATTGTTTGGGGGGGAAAAACTGATGACGTAAAACATATGGTGGCATAGGGTTAAGCAATCATTTAAATCACAACTGAACAAGAGCTCTTTCTGTATATGTTTACTAAATGAAGAAGCTCTGAGTCTGAGAGAGAAAGACTTAAATTGTTAACGTATATATATGTATATGGTTGCCTATTGTGGTCAATTAAGTCCAACCTAGCACTTTATTTGTGTACCCTCATGTGGGATCTTGAGGCCAAAGTCTGATGCACATGGGGGGCCGCATACTGGACACTCAGTGGAATGCTCTGCAGAGTTGTTTCTGGGCCTTTATTGCTGCATGCTTTTACACTTAGCTTCGTCTTTCATTTTTATAAGCTTCTGTTCCCTTGCAAACAGCTTGCCTCCATTCAGACGTAAGCTTATACTTTATTAGTAAATCTGTAACATGATTAAATGAAATGTAAAAAGTATATGACATGACGTAGCATATAAAAGAAGGCCTGTTTAATATCGTTGGAATATGTGCAGTTACTGAATTGAATTATGATGGTTTTCTATTTTGATGATTATTTTATTGATGGATACAAATATATATGTATACGGTATTGTCATGTCATGTAATGATTGGTATGAATGTTTTTTTCTGTTTTTAGAATGCTGATCAGGACAAACAACAACATCTAGAAGAAGAAAACCAGAGGTTAAAAGATATGCTGTCAACAAATACGTCTGTGAGTGTATGTATATATTCGTTTCTTAATTGTTTATATGTTTTTAAGAAGATTGCACAGTTGATGAGACCAGTTACTTTTATCATACATTATAAACACTTGTTTCTTGACTAAAATGTAATGCAGAAAGATACTTAAAATAAAAACACACACACACACAACACACAACACACCACACACACACACACACACACACACACACACACACACACACACACACACACACACACACACACACACACACACACACACACACACACACACACACACACAACACACACACACACACACACAACTGCACACCACACACACACACACACACACACACACACACACACACACACACACACACACACACACACACACACAACACAACACTCACTCACTCACTCACTCTCACACACACTCTTTCTCTCTCACTCACTAACTCACTAACTCACTCACTCATCGAAACAAAACAAGAAAGGTAAGAGCGTTTGCATTTTTTTAACACTTGTTTGTATGTGTAGTGGACTTTTTAGCTTATTTTTCAATGATTGATTGTATTGCAGTTTTACTTTGGTGAAGAGTTCTGTGATTCTGAAAAGCTGTTAACTCATTTTGTAAAGTTTCTGTCAGGCTTCATGGATACTTTTACAATATTTAATTCTTCTTTTGTTCACTGTCCACATGAGCTGGCTACGTCTGACAGAGAATTTGGCTGTTTTTTACCAATTCAATGGGTGAGCACCAATCTGGATTGATGTATATGACCTGGTAGACACTTACGTTGGATTAGATTGCATGTGTTGGATTAGATCGCATGTGTTGGATTAGATTGCATGGTTTTGAAGGCACCTTCAGGCTTGTTAATTCTGACTGCTAGGTTTTTGCATTAGGTTTACTCCCACCCTTTGCCCAAGGCCGACTTTGTGAGCACCAGGGCCTAGAGCTAAAACCCTTCTCCACCTAATGGCTCCAAGGGCCACTCCTGCCTGTCTTCATAGAAACTATCACCAGTCATTCCAGGAGTGCTTATTTGTCTGAGCAAGCTGGGTTTATTTCGCAGATAACCTCTGTATCTGAAGGCTATCTGCCACCTTTGACCCATTGGGTTTGGGATGGTCACACGACTAGCAAATTGAAGGTAGCCTTTCTGAGGCTGCCACCGATTTTGTTGCTGTAAGACTGGTGACATGTGATTTTTGTTTGGGTTTTTGTTTTGTATTGTTTTGTTTTTTAGGATCATCATGGCACTTAGTGAGATTTCCTTTGTGTTTATCCTTTCTTTCTTGCCCCATTTTCTGCACCAACTTGATGGCCACAGATGCAGGCATTGTTTTTACAATGCAGGGATGATGATGATGACAGTGGTGCTATGGAATTCCGCCTAGGATTGAGATTACATGAAGGACTGTACATTTACTATCATTATATATCCTGGCGTTAACCAGGCCCAAGAGACACAACACCTGTAGTGTTGTTCAGAAGATTTGAGCAACACCCTTAATGACACACCCATGAAGTGGATGAGACTGGACCATTTGGTCTTCCTAACAAGCCCAGCGCATGCTCAACACTGGCTAGGCACATGTTGGAGTCGAAAAATCCCGCAGTGATTTTTAAAATGGACTGATGGGGATTTAAACCCACAGCCTTCCAGTTGGCAGTCCATTACGCCAAGCACTACACATGGCAACTGGTGAAGGTACGATAATTTTTTGTTGTAGCATCACGAAGAAGTGTCACGGCTGCAGGAAGAAAACCAAGATTTACAATCCAGACTTAGTGAGAGGGAAGAAAACATTGTGGACGTTGTGAGTAGAACCATGTTGAATCTGTCATTGTTGACCTGTTTATTGTGTGTGATAAGTCATTCTTGTATAGTGCTCGTTTTCAAAGTCATTTGGACTCCACTAGTAGAGTTGTAGGAGTGATAATTACTGTTGTATAGTGCTGTTTTGAACTCTACTAGTAGAGTTGTAGCAGTGATAATTACTGTTGTTATGTGCTGTTTTGAACTCTACTAGTAGAGTTGTAGCAGTGATAATTACTGTTGTATAGTGCTGTTTTGGACTCTACTAGTAGAGTTGTAGCAGTGATAATTACTGTTGTATAGTGCTGCTTTGAACTCCACTAGTAGAGTTGTAGCAGTGATAATTACTGTTGTAAGTGCTGTTTTGGATTCTGCTAGTAGAGTTGTAGCAGTGATAATTACTGTTGTAAGTGCTGTTTGGACTCTGTTAGTAGAGTTGTAGCAGTGATAATTACTGTTGTATGGTGCTGTTTGGACTCTACTAGTAGAGTTGTGGCAGTGATAATTACTGTTGTATGGTGTTTTGGACTCTACTAGTAGAGTTGTAGCAGTGATAATTACTGTTGTATGGTGTTTTGGACTCTACTAGTAGAGTTGTAGCAGTGATAATTACTGTTGTATAGTGCTGTTTTGGACTCTACTAGTAGAGTTGTAGCAGTGATAATTACTGTTGTATGGTGCTGTTTTGGACTCTACTAGTAGAGTTGTAGGCAGTGATAATTACTGTTGTATGGTGCTGTTTTGGATCTACTATGTAGAGTTGTAGCAGTGATAATTACTGTTGTTTGGTGCTGTTTTGGACTCTACTAGTAGAGTTGTAGCAGTGATAATTACTGTTGTATGGTGCTGTTTTGGACTCTACTAGTAGAGTTGTAGCAATGATAATTACTGCTGTATGGTGCTGTTTTGGATTCTACTAGTAGAGTTGTGCAGTGATAATTACTGTTGTGTGGTGCTGTTTTGGACTCTACTAGTAGAGTTGTAGCAGTGATAATTACTGTTGTATGGTGCTGTTTTCGACTCTACTAGTAGAGTTGTGGCAGTGATAATACTGTTGTATAGTGCTGTTTTGGACTCTGCTAGTAGAGTTGTAGCAATGATAATTTACTGTTGTGTGATGCTGTTATCCAAATTCATTTAGACTTGATCACTATATTTGGTGAATTGTGTTATTCGTGTCACTCAGTGTTTCTGTCAAATTCAGGAATATTGTGTGAAGGAGGCTTTGCTTAACGGGTTGTATGTTCAGAGAGACTAGTAACAAGTAATCACATTACACTATCATTATTACATATCTTAACCCCTTGACTCACATACCCTGTCCACCAGCATCCTGCATTGTCGACCTATGCTAGCAAAGCAAAAACTTAACCCTTTGGTTCCCTCACCCAATCCACAAGCTTCCAGCAGAAAGCTGGTGGATAGGGTGAGGGAGTTAAAGGATTGAGTTTATGCAGTTGGTAGACAGTGCCGGAGTCAAAGGATTAAGGATTTTGTCATGAGGGTTAGGGGGATGTATATACATTACAGGACAGAAATGAGAATGTTTATATCTGTTCATGCTTCTGAGGGAAACAGGAGACTTACATTGTAATCGGACATACTAAGCCATGTGTGGTGAATGCTGATTGGCAAAGATTGGCTGTACCTGTCTCAATACAAAATGATTCCCTGCAGGGAAAGAGACGGTGGAAGAAGAGTGCCATGTTGCGCCCCCATTGAAAGTTACACAGCATATTGTCACTGTTATGATCAGAGAACACAGAGTCCTTTGTCACATTGAAGTTTATTTAAAAATGACTTTTTGCAAGAAAAATCAGGAAGCAAACTTATTTCTACGCTGTCAAAGAGAGAAAGTGATTAGAAGGATACAAACTGAAAGCTTTGTTACTTCGTCCAAGACATCAAACAGTGCTTTCTGGTATTTCAGGAAAAGAAACTGCATAATTTAGAACATGTAGTGGAGACAGAGGAGAAGAAATGGAAAGAGAAGGTGCAGCAGGCGGAAGAAGCCCTCAGTCAAGTGAGTATCACTGTTTATTTCATTTCTTTCCCCCCATCACAATGGATTTACCATGTGAAATTCAAGCTGCTGTCCCCAAGGAGAGTGTGCCTCTGCAGTAAAGCACCATTGTTCTGTTTCTCCCTGTATTGTGTGTACTTCTGTTTAAATATGAAAGTGGGTGTTGCTGCAGACCATTGCTAGGAACAGCTCATTTGTTGCCATGAGATCTTTACTGTGTGCAAATGCTGCATAAAGACGTCATGTTTTTGTCTCATCTGGAAGACTAGCGCTTGGACCACACCGTATTAGGCTTGGTGGATCAGGGGCGAACATTTGTTTTTGCTGACTTTTATAGTTTAGATAGTGTGAGCTGTTTGTTATGTGACTCTCTGAGGAAAAAATAGTAAGATTGCTCCGATGACCCGCATGTCCAGATTTTTTTGTTAAAACAATGCCTCTGAATTTTTTGTTAAAACAATGCCCTGATTTTTTGTTACAGCAATGCCACTGCTTTTTTTGTTACAACAATGCCCCTGATTTTTTGTTAAAACAATGCCTCTGATTTTTTGTTAAACAATGCCCTTTATTGTTAACTGCCCTGATTTTTTGTTACAACAATGCCCCTGTTTTTTTGTTACAAAATGCCCCTGATTTTTTTTTTTTTTAACAATGATGCCCCTGAATCTGTTTCCTCAGAAGAAACATGATCCCTGTGTTACCAAAGATTTCTGTATGTTGATTGTTTAGCCACAATAATCCTGATGATATAAATCAGTTTGCAGTATCTGAAGATGTTTTGTGCTATGTTATACAGGGGTCTGAATCATCTAGTCGTGAACAGGAGCTTGAAGATCTGACATACAACAGCAGACACAGATAGAACACTACAGAACCGTTTTAACTAGCACGGTAAGTGGATTTGCTATCAGCTTTTGTAGATATTGATTTTGATATTGATTGATTAATACAATATTGTACCATGTTGACCTGATTGCATTAAGGCGCCAGTGGGTCATCCCATCTTTGTTGTAAATAGTAGATTTGATACCAGTTTTGTTGTGAATAGTAGATTTGATATTAGTTTTTTTGTAGATATTGATTTTTGGCTTTGCACAATTCTGTACCATGTTGGACTGAATGCATTGCAACGCCAGTAGCTGCTGTTGTTTATTTTTGACAAGAAATCAGACTGTCCAACTGTCATTTTATAGGTTTTGAGTTTGGTTGGTGCTTTGTTGATTGTTGTAAGAGTCAGTTTGTAGGGGAAATGAAAGTGTGCGCTTTGAAGTGGAAAAAGTGCAGTTTAAAAACCTTCATTTGTAAGTTAAAATCTTCATTTGTAAGTTTGACCCTTTAGAAAGTTTTGTTAAATGTTTCCAATCCAATTTTCAGTTTCCATAATATAGACCTTTCAGAAAGTTTTGTTAACTGTTTCTAATCCAATTTTCAGTATTTCTTTTATAGAGAAACTGTGAGTGGGGGATTGGGTTTGAAGGGGCATTGATTTAGATCAAACACTGCTGATCTTTACCCATTCAGCACTCTTTTGCCTGAGGCCAACAGAATTTCTGCCTGAGGCTGCCTACTGCCTCTGTCATGTATCTCTGTTTCAACATTTTCAGAGAAAAAAATGCAAAGAAAGGTTGCCAAACACAGTTCACATGTAGAGATGAAGGGAAGTAACTTGATAAAGACAGTCTGGATTGAGAAATAATGGATACGGATGAGTTTCGAACTTGGAGAATGCTATTACAAGTATACTCAGAAGTTAGTGCTGAAAGACGCGCTGCTGTTTCTGAGTTATCTCGGAATTTGTCTGCATTGAGTTAAACTACCAATGAATGAAGAGGTAAATCACCTGTGCCGTTAGAATTTTAAATGTTTTGACTTAAAAAAAAAAAAAATCATATATCTTCATCCAGCCCAGAAAATCACACATAACTACATATTTTCTTGTTCAATATACTTTACAATACACCAGGAGCAAGCAGTACTTTAGGTTTGAGAATCGTCAATGCTGGTAATATCACTCTGACTCTTATCAGGGTCAAGTCCGACGTCAGAAATCAACATTGAAATATCACCTGCTTTTGCCAGATTATCGTCACTTTCACTCTCACTGAGTGAATCAACAGATTCCAAATCAGAATCCTCAAGTAATTATTCTTCAACTTGTTGTGCTGTATATGTTGTTTTTTGTGCCTGAGTGCCGTTCGGTGTTGAAACTGGTTCATCCGCCATTGTTTACAGTTGCTGAAAAGTAATCGGCGTAGGGTCACCTTTTCAATCACACGGGCAGAAAAGACCGTAAAACATCATGCATACATAATTAGTATCTATTTATAGAGGGAATCCTGAAGTTTCCGTTGATATCTCACATGTCACTGAAAGTGTTGGGGTTTTCTGGCTGAAAGTAGGGAAAGGTCCTGGACCGAATAGTCGGTTGGAGGCACTGGAAGTGTATGTTTCTTCCAGCTGAATATTTGGTCAGAAGCAGTTAACAGTTTAATGAAGTGTTTGTAATTAGAAGCATTAATGTGTGGAACAAGATAATGTAATGTGTAATGTTTGGTGTGTGTGACAGGAAAATGTTCTACGACAGTTGGAGAGTGCAGAGAAGTCGTGGGAAGAGAAGTTACAAGTAAGCCAGGCTGACTTAGAAAAGGTGAGAACATGTACATACCTGACAGTTGTTTTGGGGTTAGACTGAAATCATCTATGTTTTGGTGGGGTTTATGTTGTTGTTGTTTTTTTAAGTGGGGGGGGGGGGGGTGGCTTCATGGGACATTGCAAATAGAGACATACATTTCGTGACAGCATATACTGAGTTGTTTAGGTGTCAGATTGATACAAAGATAGACATAGAACCCATATGCAGGCAGATACAGAACCCATACACTAGGCAGGTAGATATAGAACCCCTATGCCAGACATAGAATCCATATGCAGGCAGTAGACATAGAACCCATATGCAGGAGGATAGATATAAAACTTGTATCCCAGGCAGATATAGAACCCATATACAGGAAGATAGTTATAGAACCTGTATGCCACTAGATAAGGACCCATATGCCAACTAGATATAGAATCCATATGCCAGACAGATATAAAACATATGCCAGGCAGATGTATACAGAACCTGTATGCCAGGCAGATAGTCATTGAGCCTGTATGCCAGGCAGATAGTCATTGAGCCTGTATGCCAGGCAGATAGTCATTGAGCCTGTATGCCAGGCAGATAGTCATTGAGCCTGTATGCCAGGCAGATAGACATATAACCCATGCACTAGGCAGACATAGAACCATATGCCAGGCAGATAAACCCATATGCCAGGCAGATAGAGAACCATATGCTAGACAGGCAGAGAACCATGTGCCAGGCAGACAGAGAACCATATCAACCCATATGCTAGGCAGACATAGAACCATATGCTAGGCAGACAGAGAACCATATGCTAGACAGACATAGAACCCATATGCCAGGTAGACATAGAACCCATATGCCAGGCAGACAGAGAACCATATGTCAGGCAGACAGAGAACCATATGCCAGGCAGACAGAGAACCATATGTCAGGCAGACATAGAACCATATGTCAGGCAGACAGAGAACCATATGCCAGGCAGACAGAGAACCATATGTCAGGCAGATAGAGAACCCATATGTCAGGCAGACATAGAACCATATGTCAGGCAGACAGAGAACCATATGTCAGGCAGACAGAGAACCATATGTAGGCAGACAGAGAACCATATGCTAGGCAGACAGAGAACCATATGTAGGCAGAGAGAACCATAGCCAGGCAGACAGAGAACCATATGCTAGGCAGAGAACCATATGTAGGCAGACAGAGAACCATATGCAGGCAGACAGAGAACCATATGTCAGGCAGACATAGAACCATATGTCAGGCAGACAGAGAACCATATGCAGGCAGACAGAGAACCATATGTCAGGCAGATAGAGAACCCATATGTCAGGCAGACAGAGAACCATATGTCAGGCAGACAGAGAACCATATGTCAGGCAGACAGAGAACCATATGTCAGCAGACAGAGAACCATATGCTAGGCAGACAGAGAACCCATATGTCAGGCAGACAGAGAACCATATGCTAGGCAGACAGAGAACCCATATGTCAGGCAGACAGAGAACCATATGCTAGGCAGACAGAGAACCATATGCTAGGCAGACAGAGAACCATATGCCAGGCAGACAGAGAACCTATATGCTAGGCAGACAGAGAACCATATGCTAGGCAGACAGAGAACCCATATGCTAGGCAGAGAACCATATGCCAGGCAGACAGAGAACCATATGCTAGGCAGAGAACCATATGCCAGGCAGACAGAGAACCATATGCAGGCAGACAGAGAACCATATGCTAGGCAGACAGAGAACCATATGCTAGGCAGAAGAGAACCCATATGCTAGGCAGAGAACCATATGCCAGGCAGACAGAGAACCATATGCTAGGCAGAGAACCATATGCCAGGCAGACAGAGAACCATATGCCAGGCAGACAGAGAACCATATGCTAGGCAGACAGAGAACCCATATGCTAGGCAGAGAACCATATGCTAGGCAGACAGAGAACCATATGCTAGGCAGACAGAGAACCATATGCTAGACAGGCAGAGAACCATATGCCAGGCAGACAGAGAACCATATGCTAGGCAGAACCTCAAGATCTTACCAGTGTGTAGGGCTTATGCACAGGTCTTTTCTGGACCTGTATGGTTATTCCTTACCAGCTCTAAATTACATGTAGGCCAGACAAGGAGAGAGATGATTGCCGATCAGTATGGTAAAAATTTCACAAACTGTAATAAACCATTTAGCTTTTTTAGACTTTTTGTCTGTCACTTAAGGTTTGATGGTAATTGATTTTGTAGGTATATGTCAAGTAGAACACTGGAAAGACTGATATGAACATAACACTAATGCAAAGTAGTGACAGATTATGAACAAACACTAATGCAAAGTATGTGACAGATTATGAACATAACACTAATGCAAAGTTGTGACAGATTATGAACATAACACTAATGCAAAGTTGTGACTGATTATGAACAAACACTAATGCAAAGTTGTGACAGATTATGAACATAACACTAATGCAAAGTTGTGACAGATTTGAACATAACACTAATGCAAAGTTGTGACAGATTATGAACATAACACTAATGCAAAGTTGTGACAGATTGTGAACATAACACTAATGCAAAGTTGTGACAGATTATGAACATAACACTAATGCAAAGTAGTGACAGATTATGAACACAACACTAATGCAAAGTAGTGACAGATTATGAACATAACACTAATGCAAAGTAGTGACAGTTATGAAATAACACTATGCAAAGTAGTGACAGATTTGACAAACACTAATGCAAAGTAGTGACAGATTATGAACACAACACTAATGCAAAGTAGTGACAGATTATGAACATAACACTAATGCACAGTAGTGACAGATTATGAACACAACACTAATCAAAGTAGTGACAGATTATGAACATAACACTAATCAAAGTAGTGACAGATTATGAACACAACACTAATGCAAAGTAGTGAAAGAATTTTTGTCTGGCGGTGATATGGGAAGCAGAGATTTTTATTCTTTTGTACAGGTGATGCTATGGGGTAAGAGTTTAACCCTTTGCCACCTGCACCCTATCTACCAACTGCAAAAACTTAACCCTTTGACTCGCTCACCCTATCCACCAGCTTCCTGCAGGAAGCTGGTGGATAGGGTGAGCGAGTCAAAGGGTTAAGTTTTTGCTCTTCCGGCATGGTTGACAAAGAAGGATGCTGTTGGGCAGGCTGCAGGAGTCAAAGGGTTAATTGCTGGTCGACCTATCTGTTTCCCTCTTTTAAAAAAAAATTTCACGTTGTCAGACTGAAGGTGTGTGTGTGTGTGTTCCAGTCACGGTTAGAGTGCCAGAAAGCACTGGAGGAGTTGCATGCCCTTAGGGGTAGTACAGAGGTTGGTACAAACTGATCGTGACCTTTGACTTCTCTCCCTTCTCTTTTCTTCTCCCCTCAGTTTGTCTGTAGTACAGTGCCACTTTCTCTGTAGTCACGGTTTGGCAGTCTCCTGATAGGTGATAATACTGATGACATGATAATGAATCGTGGGTCCTTTTTTTTATGTTATGTACAAAGTGACTGTAGCAGATAATCTTTACACATTGTCCATTCTCAAAGACATTTAGATAGCCATACATGTTATATTCGGTGTCTTAAGAAAAACAAAGTATTGTAATAATAACGATCAGTAAATATATTTTGTATAGTGCTATTATCCAAACTCATTTCAACTCGACACACTTTAAACTTTTAGAAGACACAGAGTGCAATACAAACACAAGCATTGCTTTATCACACTCACACATAGACACACTTTTGTGCACACATCAGTATACGCACATTCACACAAATAGGTACCTACGAACAGAATAACCATACACACACTCGCAAACACACGCACACACGCACACACACACACAGACACACAGACAGACAGACAGACAGATAGACAGACAGACAGATAGATAGATGGAAAACCTGAGAGAATAGATGTAATACAATATGTGAGACAGGGGAAATATCTGTTTGTAAATTGAACTAGAAAAACACAGTGGGTTTTTTTGCTTTTTGTTTTTTGTTTTGCCAACTACAAAAGGCAGCAAAGACAAAATGCCAAAACTTGGCAAAGAAAAAAGAAAAAAAAAAAGATAACTTTTCAAATGTGGTGTTGAGCAGAAGAAAGTGGCCTGTGTTGTAAATAAATCTTCTAGAAGTTCTGTACGTGATGATTCCTTTTTGTTCATTTAGTTTCTGTTTATGTATTTGTTTATCCATGTGTTTGTTTCCTTTATATTCTTTACTAGTTCACTTCTTTTTGAATCAAGACAGGTTATGTTTCCATGTCATGTGTTTGGAATCTTGTCACTCATGAACCCACAAGTTGATGAAAGCATTGTGTTTGTTGTGTTTGCTCCATGCCTGTAACCATGCATGTATTAACGCATTTCTGACCACACAATATTGCGTAGTTTGCTGCTCCTGGACCAGCTAATTGTGACTTGCAGTCAGCGTCGTAGATTGTGTCCATAAACTCCTTTTACGTGCTAGTTTATGAACAGACATGTTTAACCCTTTTACTCCCGTACTCTATCTGCCATCCTCCTGCATTGTCAGCCGTGACAGCAAAATAAGAACCTACCCTTTCACTAGCTGGTGGATAGGGTGAGGAAGTGAAAGGGTTAATTTTTTTGCAGCTTATGGACACATGAGTGAAAGGGTTAAAACTTGAAATTGTGTAAAAATTTCTGCTTGATTCACTGTGCTGTTGTCTATTGCAAAACTAAATGATAGTTGATTTGACCATAGCTATGTACAGGTCCATTAATGGCATCATGGATGTTTTGATTGTTGTTTCTCTTGTGCTCATAAACAGTGAATGAGCATCACCATCAAGGCCGTTCGACACATCACTGTCATTACTTTCCAAAATATTTTTGTTGAAATTGTCGACAAAACCTCTGTCAGAACCATCACTCAGATCTTGAGTGACCCACTGTCAGAACCATCATTCAGATCTTGAGTGACCCACTGTCAGAACCATCACTCAGATCTTGAGTGACCTACTGTCAGAACCATCACTCAGATCTTGAGTGACCCACTGTCAGAACCATCACTCAGATCTTGAGTGACCCACTGTCAGAACCATCACTCAGATCTTGAGTGACCCACTGTCAGAACCATCACTCAGATCTTGAGTGACCCACTGTCAGAACCATCACTCAGATCTTGAGTGACCCACTGTCAGAACCATCACTCAGATCTTGAGTGACCACAGTGCTATGTTTGTGTTTGAAGATTTCGTCAAGCACATGTTGAGCAGCATAAAAAATCTTGCGATAATTTTGAATGAACAAAACAAGTGTTACTTTTATAAGAAGTTCAGCGAGTAGTTCCCCCTGAAACTCTTGTGTGGCAAAGTCTTAACTTCTTAACTTGTTCCCAGCAACAGCCAAAACTGAGTGATAACCAGCCGCTGTGGTGTAGTGGTTAACGCAACAGACTACCGGCTGGAAGGTTGTGGGTTCGAATCCCCATCAGTCCCTTCAAAAATCATTGTGGGATTTTTTGGCTCTAACCGGCTTCTACCCATAGTTGGACGTGCTATGGGATCATTGGGAAGACTAGGACCACACAGTCGAGTCTCGTCCATTACTTGGATGCATCATTTAGAGTGTTGCTCAAAGCTTCTGATCAGCACTGCAGGTGTCTGTATCTCTCGGGCCTGGTTGATGCCAGGATAGTAAGCGTAGAGTACAGCCCTGTCACGCAGTCTCAATCCTATATGGAACTCCATAGCATCATGATTATCATCCTCATTGACATCATTATCATCGCCTTGTAAAAACTGTGCCAGCTTCTGTGGCCATTGAAGTGACATAGAAAATGGGACGAAAAAGAAAAAGGTGAGCACAAAGGTAACCTTCCCAAGTGCAATGATACTAAAAACAAAAAAAATAAAAAAAATAGACTGAAAGTGATGATCATGACCAGCAGTTTGTTGATCTCAGTCTACAGATGGGGTTTTGTATAAACACAAATTGTCAGTTGTGGTCAGAAATGTGTTAAGTATGATTTTTGTGTGTGTACATATTGAGCCACAGTTTTTTTGCCTTTGGCTCTGCAATGCTGGATGGATTAAGTTTTTCCCTTGTTTGTGAATGTTTTTGAATTGTGTGTTGTGTTGTGAATTTTCTGATGTTGTGTGAAACACTTTGTGTATAGACTACATGCAAGCATGAGAGAAATGAAATTCATCTCTTTTTGTGACTATACATTTTACATTTGCTCTTTCAGACTGAAATTTGTGTAACATTATAAGTGTGATTTAAGTGATGGGATATTTGAATTTGGGGTAGGTGTTGTTGGCATATAGGCAGAGCTCACTCCTTCCAGTCACGCAGGCTGTTGGTTCTTTTGATGTGGCCATACACTCAAAATGTGATCAGTATCTTTGAGTTTGGTACCAGCCTGCAACATCAAAAACTGCCCTGTTCGCTACCCATCTTAATGTTTCCATTATTTCTGGTGGTGTCAGCTTAGTGTTTCATCTGGTCCCATCTTCCCTGGTGGTGTCAGCTAAGTGTTTCATCTGGTCCCATCTCCCCTGGTGGTGTCAGCTAAGTGTTTCATCAGGTCCCATCTTCCCTGGTGGTGCCAGCTAAGTGTTTCATCTGGTCCCATCTCCCCTGGTGGTGTCAGCTAAGTGTTTCATCAGGTCCCATCTTCCCTGGTGGTGCCAGCTAAGTGTTTCATCAGGTCCCAACTCTCCTGGTGGTGTCAGCTTATTGTTTCATCAGGTCCCATCTCCCTTGGTGGTATCAGCTTAGTGTTTCATCAGGTCCCATCTCCCCTGGTGGTGTCAGCTAAGTGTTTCATCAGGTCCCGTCTCCCCTGGTGGTGTCAGCTAAGTGTTTCATTAGGTCCCATCTCCCTTGTGGTGTCAGCTAAGTGTTTCATCAGGTCCCATCTCCCCTGGTGGTGTCTTCTAAGTGTTTCATCAGGTCCCATCTCCCTTTGTGGTGACAGTGTTTCATCAGGTCCCATCTCCCCTGGTGGTGTCAGTGTTTCATCAGGTCCCATCTCCCTTGGTGGTGTAAGCTAAGTGTTTCATTAGGTCCCATCTCCCCTGGTGGTGTCAGCTTAGTGTTTGATTAGGTTGTCTCCCCTGGTGGTGTCTTCTAAGTGTTTCATTAGGTCCCGTCTCCCCTGGTAGTGTCAGCTAAGTGTTTCATCAGGTCCCATTTGCCCGGGTGGTGTCAGCTTATTGTTTCATCAGGTCCCATCTCCCCTGGTGGTGTCTTCTAAGTGTTTCATCAGGTCCCATCTCCCTTTGTGGTGACAGTGTTTCATCAGGTCCCATCTCCCCTGGTGGTGTCAGCTAAGTGTTTCATCAGGTCCCGTCTCCCCTGGTGGTGTCAGCTAAGTGTTTCATTAGGTCCCATCTCCCCTTGTGGTGTCAGCTAAGTGTTTCATCAGGTCCCATCTCCCCTGGTGGTGTCTTCTAAGTGTTTCATCAGGTCCCATCTCCCTTTGTGGTGACAGTGTTTCATCAGGTCCCATCTCCCCTGGTGGTGTCAGCTAAGTGTTTCATCAGGTCCCGTCTCCCCTGGTGGTGTCAGCTAAGTGTTTCATTAGGTCCCATCTCCCCTTGTGGTGTCAGCTAAGTGTTTCATCAGGTCCCATCTCCCCTGGTGGTGTCTTCTAAGTGTTTCATCAGGTCCCATCTCCCTTTGTGGTGACAGTGTTTCATCAGGTCCCATCTCCCCTGGTGGTGTCAGTGTTTCATCAGGTCCCATCTCCCTTGGTGGTGTAAGCTAAGTGTTTCATCAGGTCCCATCTTCCCTGGTGGTGTCGGCTTAGTGTTTCATCAGGTCCCATCTCATGTGGTGGTGTCAGCTTAGTGTTTCATTAGGTCCCATCTCCCATGGTGGTGTCAGCTTATTGTTTCATCAGGTCCCATCTCCCTTGGTGGTATCAGCTTAGTGTTTCATCAGGTCCCATCTCCCTGGTGGTGTCAGCTAAGTGTTTCATTAGGTCCCATCTCCCCTGGTGGTGTCAGCTTAGTGTTTGATTAGGTTGTCTCCCCTGGTGGTGTCTTCTAAGTGTTTCATTAGGTCCCGTCTCCCCTGGTAGTGTCAGCTAAGTGTTTCATCAGGTCCCATTTGCCCGGTGGTGTCAGCTTATTGTTTCATCAGGTCCCATCTCCCCTGGTGGTGTCTTCTAAGTGTTTCATCAGGTCCCATCTCCCTTTGTGGTGACAGTGTTTCATCAGGTCCCATCTCCCCTGGTGGTGTCAGCTAAGTGTTTCATCAGGTCCCGTCTCCCCTGGTGGTGTCAGCTAAGTGTTTCATTAGGTCCCATCTCCCCTTGTGGTGTCAGCTAAGTGTTTCATCAGGTCCCATCTCCCCTGGTGGTGTCTTCTAAGTGTTTCATCAGGTCCCATCTCCCTTTGTGGTGACAGTGTTTCATCAGGTCCCATCTCCCCTGGTGGTGTCAGTGTTTCATCAGGTCCCATCTCCCTTGGTGGTGTAAGCTAAGTGTTTCATCAGGTCCCATCTTCCCTGGTGGTGTCGGCTTAGTGTTTCATCAGGTCCCATCTCATGTGGTGGTGTCAGCTTAGTGTTTCATTAGGTCCCATCTCCCATGGTGGTGTCAGCTTATTGTTTCATCAGGTCCCATCTCCCTTGGTGGTATCAGCTTAGTGTTTCATCAGGTCCCATCTCCCCTGGTGGTGTCAGCTAAGTGTTTCATTAGGTCCCATCTCCCCTGGTGGTGTCAGCTTAGTGTTTGATTAGGTTGTCTCCCCTGGTGGTGTCTTCTAAGTGTTTCATTAGGTCCCGTCTCCCCTGGTAGTGTCAGCTAAGTGTTTCATCAGGTCCCATTTGCCCGGGTGGTGTCAGCTTATTGTTTCATCAGGTCCCATCTCCCCTGGTGGTGTCAGCTAAGTGTTTCATCAGGTCCCATCTCCCTTGGTGGTATCAACTTAGTGTTTCATCAGGTCCCATCTCCCCTGGTGGTGTCAGCTAAATGTTTCATCAGGTCCCATCTTCCCTGGTGATGTCAGCTAAGTGTTTCATCAGGTCCCAACTCCACTGGTGGTGTCAGCTTATTGTTTCATCAGGTCCCATCTCCCTTGGTGGTATCAGCTTAGTGTTTGATTAGGTCCCATCTCCCCTGGTGGTGTCAGCTAAGTGTTTCATCAAGTCCCATCTCCCTGGTGGTGTCAGCTTAGTGTTTGATTAGGTCCCATCTCCCTGGTGGTGTCAGCTTAGTGTTTGATTAGGTCCCATCTCCCCTGGTGGTGTCAGCTAAGTGTTTCATCAGGTCCCATCTCCCTTTGTGGTGTCAGTGTTTCATCAGGTCCCATCTCCCTTGGTGGTGTCAGCTAAGTGTTTCATTAGGTCCCATCTCCCTTGGTGGTGTCAGCTAAGTGTTTCATTAGGTCCCATCTCCCCTGGTGGTGTCAGCTAAGTGTTTCATCAGGTCCCATCTCCCCTGGTGGTGTCAGCTAAGTGTTTCATCTGGTCCCATCTTCCCTGGTGGTGTCAGCTAAGTGTTTCATCAGGTCCCATCTTCCCTGGTGGTGTCAGCTAAGTGTTTCATCAGGTCCCATCTTCCCTGGTGGTGTCAGCTAAGTGTTTCATCAGGTCCCAACTCCCCTGGTGGTGTCAGCTTATTGTTTCATCATGTCCCATCTCCCCTGGTGGTGTCAGCTAAGTGTTTCATTAGGTCCCATCTCCCCTGGTGGTGTCAGCTTAGTGTTTCATTAGGTCCCATCTCCCCTGGTGGTGTCAGCTAAGTGTTTCATCAGGTCCCATCTCCCTTTGTGGTGTCAGTGTTTCATCAGGTCCCATCTCCCTTGGTGGTGTCAGTGTTTCATCAGGTCCCATCTCCCCTGGTGGTGTCAGCTTAGTGTTTCATCAGGTCCCATCTCCCCTGGTGGTGTCAGCTGTTTCATCAGGTCCCATCTCCCTGGTGGTGTCAGCTTAGTGTTTCATTAGGTCCCATCTCCCCTGGTGGTATCAGCTGTTTCATCAGGTCCCATCTCCCCTGGTGGTGTCAGCTGTTTCATCAGGTCCCATCTCCCCTGGTGGTGTCAGCTGAGTGTTTCATTAGGTCCCATCTCCCTTGGTGGTGTCAGCTAAGTGTTTCATTAGGTCCCATCTCCCCTGGTGGTGTCAGCTAAGTGTTTCATCAGGTCCCATCTCCCCTGGTGGTGTCAGCTAAGTGTTTCATCAGGTCCCATCTCCCCTGGTGGTGTCAACTTAGTGTTTCATCAGGTCCCATCTCCCTTGGTGGTGTCAGCTAAGTGTTTCATCAGGTCCCATCTCCCTGGTGGTGTCAGCTAAGTGTTTCATCAGGTCCCATCTCCCCAGGTGGTGTCAGCTGTTTCATCAGGTCCCATCTCCCCTGGTGGTGTCAGCTGTTTCATCAGGTCCCATCTCCCCTGGTGGTGTCAGCTGTTTCATCAGGTCCCATCTCCCCTGGTGGTGTCAACTTAGTGTTTCATCAGGTCCCATCTCCCCCCTCCCCACTTCAAGATCTTTCTTGTGCATAGGGTTTTGCACAGGCTCTGGGAGTTTGCCTGATAGTTGATGACAGATTCGATTGGAGCGCATGTGGAATTGTCCAAGTGCGATGAATCCACCTTGAACAAACTACAAACTCCTTCCACGGGTTTGCACTGATGTGAATCAGCTAAAAAAAGATTTGTGGGTACAGCCTCCAATCCGCCCAGCTGCAAATGGGTACCTGACCCTGTTCAGGTTTGTGGAAGGTTAAGCCGCGAGGTAGAGAAGATGGGCTCCATTTTCATTATACTACCACAAAGAGACACTGAAACCCTTACCATCTCACTTCCCGATGACCTTAAGGTTAAAGGGCATCCTTTACCTATGTTATCTTATATATGTGACTTTGCTTGTGATCTGATATTGTTAATATTGATGTGGTACTTGTCCCTGGTTCTAGGATCTGTCAGATTTGGGTTTTGCTTATCGGTGTGTTGAGCAAAGTCTGACCAGTATTGTTGATGAGGTAATCCATTTTCCATCTTCATGCATGCTTCAACACATTCATCCATCATGATTCCCATTCTACCACTGATGTATACAGATATCTGCTTCTGTTTCTAAAAAAAAAATTATCACAAATCTTTGAAGGTTTACAACTGATGTATGGTGTAATATTACATCATTTTAACAAGTATCTGGTTTCAAAGATCGTCACATTCTCATATTTTATCATTGATACAAATTTGATTAAAAAAAAATCATCACCAGTTTTAATACTTTCGATACAACTGCATGGTTTGGAAATAGTGGTATGAATAGTAATTGATTCTAATACTTTTTGTACACTCGTCTGATTTTAAAAGGGGTTTAATCATTTGTATATTCTAATATTTTACCATTGAAATGACTATCAGGTTTTGAAAATCGTCATATACTCCAATGTTTTACCGTCTGTATCAAAATATACTTGTATGAAAACATTTACAGCATTTATGTCTTTTGTTGTGTATTAACTCTGCACACTGACCAGAACGTTAACAGTCTGAAAAATATGACATACCGTGGTTTTGAGAAGGATGTGCACTTCTGATTCAACTTTGTAGCCTGGGTCTGAGCGTGAAATGTTTTTTGCTGCTTTTGAGTGTCACCCGTAAGAAACATGAGCTTTAACCCTTTGATTCCCTCATCCTATCCACCAGCTGTTGCAAGCTTCCCATAGGAGAGTGAAAGGGTTAAGTCCTGCTAGTAAAGAATATGAAAGGAACAAAGCATGAGAGTGAAAGGGTTAAGTCCTGCAAGTGAAGAATATGAAAGTAACAAAGCTTGAGAGTGAAAGGGTTAAGTACCACAAGTAAAGAATATGAAAGGAACAAAGCTTGAGAGTGAAAGGGTTAAGTACCACAAGTAAAGAATATGAAAGGAACAAAGCATGAGAGTGAAAGGTTAAGTACCACAGTAAAGAATGTGAAAGGAACAAAGCATGCTTGTTAACAAAGAACTCTGCTAGACGTAGACCTGTATTGTTTAACAACAAAGAGCCTGCTAGACTTGTTAACAAAACATCGCACAAGAATGCCTGATGGGCTGTTTGTGTGTAGGAGCATGGTTGTGCCTTAAAGAATCCATTATCCGTCTGAGGCATGTTCGTCTTGATTCGGTAACATGTGTTTGTTTTGTTTTGGATTTTAGATCAGACGGTTTATTCTGTCGAGCAAAATGTCTTATTTTGTCTCTCTCTCTTTTTCTGTTTCCATTTGTCCTTTGCAAGGGGAACAACCCTTCTTTCCCGCTCTTGGGGCATTGACAATATATTGGCTTTTATTTTACTTTGTTGTGGGACCTGGTAGACATTGTCTTTCTATAAATAAGACAACACGACGGTGATAATTGATGGAGGATATATCTCATAGGGCGGGAAGGAATGACTTTGAAACATAAAATCAGCCATGAAATGAACCTGTTGATAGGAACATATTCATTCAGTATTATATGGTTGCGGTTTTACTTTTTTTTTGTTTTTTTTTTTGGATTAGTTGCAGCTGGGGGTTTTTTTTTCTGTTGTTAGTGTTTTTGTTTGTTTGTTTGTTTTATTCAGTGTTTTGCTTTTCTTTGTCTTTTTATATGTGAATTATTCATTGCTTAAAGTAAGTCAAGCTCATATACTCATCCTTTCCAAGTTGTTGGTATTTGTTGTGGTTTACTTGTGGTGTGTGTTCATTGAATATATATCGACAGCTTATACCACATTTCATTATTTATTGTACTGGTACCGTTTCGAAAGAAATGTGGGAAAATCTTTTGAAATGTACCAACATTTAAACATGAAGTAACCGTCTGGTTGCGACAGTCACGATATCCTATAAGCCTACATTTAGTCTGTTTGTGCACACTAACAGAATTTCCTTATATATGAAAGACTACCATATATCCTGGAATACTGTAGTTACTATATATGCACTACAACTGAATTCCCTTACATATGAAAAACTGTCTGTGATGGTGACATTACTAATCTGAAACTTTGACATGATGTAATGCATCATAATGTTTGGCTTGTAACATGAAACACATTGACTTGATCTGAAGCATTATAATGTATGGCTTGTAACTTGAAACATATTGTGTTTATTCTGGTTATTCTGGTCAACAAGCGACTCTCATTTACGTTTTTGCTTGAATATCAAAACATGTCACATTGACCACATTTTAAGTGGCTGACCATTTTTGATGCACAACTGCTCATCTCCTGTGTTCCCTTGTTACTCAAGCTCTTGGCTAGTTCAGAATGCCGAAAGATGGTGTTTACCAAGTCAAGACAAATCCAGTGTCAATTAAAAATCTTGTGTATTTGTTAAAGAAAAGTGGAAATAACAAACTGCAGTTTTTGTCTCATCTTTAAATCTCATTTTGCTAAAGTCAAAGAAGACACCATGCTTACAGCTCTTAGATGATTCTGTGCAAGCTGTGGAAATGTAAAAATACCATGGCAGATGCAGTACGCCTGTGCTTACATCTTGTGTGCTTAGACCTAAGAGTGTTGCAAGGGTTTCATCAAGCAGTAGACTGCATGTTATGATAATTTATCTGTATCCTAACATGCATGTGGAAAGGAAAAGCTGCTTGTGATACAGGCTCTGATCATTGCTCTTGATCTTCTAGCTGTTAGACTGCAGATGTTCTGTATCGATCTCGATCATGCAGGTTATTTGCTTTGTGCAGTTTTGTTGATTTTAAAGATTTATATTTCATTGCTATTTCTTTGTGATATTATTTTGTACATGATTGTAGGGTGTGTTGCTTAGTCCTTAACCCTCTGACTCCTGCACCCTATCCACCAACTGCAAAAACTTAACCCTTTGACTCTCACTCTCTTCCTGCTGGAAGCTTGTGGATAGGGTGATGGAGTGAAAGGGTTAAGTTTTAATTTTGCTAGCATGGCAACAATGCAGGATGGTGATGGACAGGGTATGGGAGTCAAAGGGTTAAGGCTGTAAGTGGTCCTCTTACTTTGGTCCCTTGTGACATAACTGCATTCTTAGCGTTTTTCTACCAGACATTGTCACTTCCTTCCTCCACCTGCTCCTTCTCTCCATGTGTGCTTGTCCCTTACTCTCTGTGGCTCCTTTAGTTGCGTTTCTGGGATATATCCTTTGGCTTGATTCCTGACTTTGCCCTATGAGTGAACCCCACAACACAGTAATTACTGATGGTGGGATTAAGTGCTTGTTCTGTCTTAGACTGCAGGCATGAAACCCAGTTTTAGGGTACCCTGAATTAGTTGGTCATATGCACCCAGTTATCCCTTTGACTCCCACACCCTGTCCACCAACTGCAAAAACTTAACCTTTGACTCCCTCACTGAATCCACCAGCTTCCTGCAGAGAGTTAGTGGATAGGAGGAGGGAGTCAAAGGGTTTAGGTTTTCGCTTTGCTAGCATTGTGGACAACACAGGATGCTGGTGGACAGGGTGTGGGAGTCAAATGGCTATAAATCAACTGTCCTTGATTACTACTAACAGAGATGCTATGTTGCTGTATATCCTTGATGAAGTGTGTAGTATGTTTGTGACTATGACAGTGGTGCTGCAAACATCTTATATAAGGCTTGTATTGAAACAGCATGATATGTAAGTGTCTTTTGAATTAAATGATGAAAGTAATATTGAAATGGCATGATATGTCCCTTTTGTGACCGTAGACTTTATCAGTGATGTTGTAAACACTGTAATTCATAGTACAATAAAGCTTATATTGAAAAAGCATCTCATATCTGCATAAAATTAATATTACATTAGCATGATATGTCTTTACATGATATGCGTACAGGGAACATTTGATAACAACCCCTATGTTTTATGCCGTTTTCCAAATAATGGCCCAGTTTTCTTTAGACAGAGTGTTGTTCTGTTATGTGGCTATTGCATACATAATGACCATAATGATGACGGCAAATATGATACTGACGTAACTTTAATGATTCTGTGTGCTGCATCAGCTTGTTTCCAAACCTGGATTGTTATGTATTGTATCATGTTGTGTTGTATTAGTGATTCTGGTTTCTTCAGCTCTTAAAATAGAATATACCTTTGAATTTGATGTGATAGATCAGCATCCTGATAGATATTGTGACATCACCTTTTCTTTCATGTTATTTGAATGACCCAGTAGACTTCACTACAGTTTGAATGTTTTATTTGTATATATTTCTTTTCTGGTTTTCATGTGAAAATTGGGCTGCTTTCCTCAAGAAAGTGTATCACTGCATGTATTTGTGTTTACGACAAAAACTTGGGACAATTCCTTTGTTGCCATGGAATCTTTGACATGTGTTGAGTACAGGACCTCAGTTTATCATTGTGTCCAAAAGACGAGCGCCTAGACCATCACTTAAGATATGGGAAGAGAGGAAAAAAAATCCTTGTTTGATGCTTGATTCAAAGTTGGGTTTCTCAGATCCTAGACAGATGTTGTAGCCACTAGGCCACGCAGTCCACCATTGTGGAATGTTTTTTTGTTGTTGTTTTTTTTAACACTGAACAGTATTTGCATTTGATATTACTGCAACACAAAGAGTGTGCAGAGTGAAAAAATCTGTGGTGGATTTGCTGAGGATGATAGACTAAGGCTTTCTGGCTTGCGCTATAAGGCTGACAGTAATGATCAATTTTGGTGTAGTAGAAAGTGGAACTCTACAGGTAGGGTTTTATTCATTTTTGTGACTGTGGAAAAGAGATCAGCTGAGTTACATTAGTTAAAGTGATGGTTGTTGTAGACATTGAGCTTGAAAGTCTGTAAGGTCTGAGATGTGCTTTGACTTACTGTGAGTTTTAGCTGTTGTGATTTGGTTATATTGCGGGCATGTGGAGAATGTATTTTCAGTTTGATTTATTGGTAACGTAGTGTTGACTCTGTGTGTGTGTGTGTGTGTGTGTGTGTGTGTGGTGTGTGTGTGTGTGTGCCGTGATGTGTGTGTGTGTGTTGCCTGCATGTGTGTGTGTGTGTTGCCTGCATGTGTGTGTGTGTGTGTGTGTGTTGCCTGCATGTGTGTGTGTGTTGCTCTGTGTGTGTGTGTGTGTGTGTGTGTGTGTGTGTGTGTGTGTGTGTGTGTGTGTGTGTGTGTGTGTGTGTGTGTGTGTGGCTGACAGATGCAGGGTAAGATGGATACCCTGGAAGAAGAACTACGACAATCCAGTGAGAAAGTGAATGATTTGACCAAGGAGAAAGAGGAGGTAAGTCAAAGGACAGTTGTCATCCTCTCACATTTTGTTAACACATGGTATGGTGCTGAAGATGATATTTTATATTTTGATATGCTGACAATGGAGACTTTGCCTATTTGGTATGTTGATGACTTGGACATTGCACATTTTGGGTGCTCATGACTGAGAAACGGCTTGTTCATCATCCTCATGTGCATGATGTTAGCGGTCATGGCCCTCCATACGAATCTATCCCTTGTTGCTGCAAGTTCATCTCATGCCGTCTCTGTCCTCAGCCACTCTGCTAGTCTGTCCAATATTTTCTCCCTGGGTCTACTTGTTGCTCTCTTTCCCCCCAGTTTTCCTGTTATGACTAGGCGCTCTAATTTCTCTTGCCTCGTAAAATGTCCTATAAATGTTGCTTGTCTTTTCGTAATTTCTTCATTAATGTTCTTATGTCTGCCTCCTTCAAGACTGTCTCGTTTGTTTTCTTTGCTGTCCATGGAACTCAAACCATTATTCTTAGGAACCACCTTTCAGTTGCCTCAATCTTGTTCTGACTTTGCGTGTTAAAAAATTGCTTATTAATTGGCATAATTATGTTTGAGAAATTGCATCTTTTGAAACTAGTAATCATTTCAGTTGGATAATTTCATGAAGACAAGTGGATTGAATGTAATCTGAACTTGTAAAAGAGCTTTGAGCAACAACAAATGTAGAAATCAACTGTTGTAAGCTAACAAATAACTAAAAGCTGACAGAAAATGAGAAGAGTAAGGGGGAATGGATAGTGTGTTGCGGAGATCTGTCATCCTTTGGGAAGAGCAGTCCAGATTTGGGCTTTGTATACTTACCATGTTGGACTGTAAACACTATAGCACCAGTAGGTCACGCTGTGTCTGCCAGATTTTGGCAGCTAATACTGATATGAACCGGAAGTAGTTGGCACAGGGCCTCATGGTCCAGATTTCAGTGCCCCTGTGCATGCACATGTGTTGGTGACAGCACTGTACCCATTATTCTTCAGGTTGCTATCGTCATGAAAGCAGCCCAATTTTTACACTAAAAACATATCTTGAGTAGGTATATTTCACACAATTCTTACTGACTATCCTGTCAGTATACGAGCTTTCCCCTTGGAAGAAGGCATACATGGATACAAGCACGTACAATGTTCAGATGGAGGCGAAACTGAAGGAAAATTTTAGCTGCTTACAAGTGGCAGGAATGGTGATGGCTTCCAAAGAAAGAAGGAAATTGATACACCTGCATACGTGACTACCACCAGCGTTGATAAGTGTAGAGACGCAGTTAATGTTCTTGTGATGACGACAGCACAGCTGTTACTTTTCATTTGAAAGGAATACATAACAGCTAGATAGTATCGGTATTCATGACTCAAGGGAGGTTTAGTAAATGTAATTTTAGGAAAATGAATATCCTATGAAATGAAATATAGTGACCTTTGTGTGTGTGTGCATGTGCACATTTGTGGTGTGTGGTGTGTGTGTGTGTGTGTGTGTGTGTGTGTGTGTGTGTGTGTGTGTGTGTGTGTGTGTGTGTGTGTGTGTGTGTGTGTGTGTGTGTGCTGTGTGTGTGTGTGTGTGTGTGTGTGTGGTGCAGTTGACAGGTAAGGTGATTGTGCTGGAAACCCAAACAAAAGCTGTCATACAAGTGGACCAGGAAAACCTCACAAAGGTAACCGTCTGTTTCCTCTCTTGTAGTCTTCGTCTTTTGTTGTTCTTCATAAATAAAGCATCTCAGAAAGAAAAACATGTCCTCAGTCATTGCAGTATCTCGGTGAAAACAAAATCTAACAAACTTCTCCATAGTCATTGTTATTAAGTACTGTAATATCTTAGTAAAGGTTTTTCCTTAGTCATTGTAGTATCTAAGCAAAGAAAAGTTTTTAATTAATCTTTGTAGTATCTCAATAAAGAAAGTTTTTTACCTGAGTCATTGTGGCATCTTGATAAAGAAAGGTTTTTCCTAGTCATTGTGGTATCCATAGAAGAAAAATCTTTTCCTTAGTCTTTGTAGTGTGTCAGAAAAAAGTATTCTTTCTCAGTGTAATAACTCTGTAAGAAAAACTTTTTTTTAGTCATGATAATTAGTCATTGGGATAGGGTCGCCAGCGACACGTAGTGGTGGACGTCTTTTCACTGATTTCTCAACCACCTTATGGAACATTTTGCAGTTAATATAGTGCCTCGCATTATCTGATCTTATGCACTTGTAAGATATGATAACTATGTCTATTTAAAGGGAGTTTGGATTAAAATCACCCTCTTACTGTTAACAGTGCTGTTATCAGCCTACTAATACTCTCTGTACAGCAACTAGAGGAAATAAAACATGAACTGGAGGGAGAACGTAAAAGGAACAAGGAGCTGTCCTCTACACTGGTTCGTCTGAACGGCATCATCAAGACGGGCCAGGACGCCCTGTCCCAAGAACAGAAGGTTGTGCAGCAGCTGCAGGAACAGCTCACAGACAAGTCCAAGGTCAGCATCCGCTCATATTACACACTGTTTGTGGTGGTGGATTTATTTCTCATGCTGTAATGATAAAATCTGTCTTTCATTGAGCTACTGCCCAGTTGTGGCAACAGTTCAGGAAACACATAGAATGCTAAAGCTTTCTTTTCCACCTGTAGCAGGAAGGTGTTTTTACAAAAAAAATGTGCAGTGAAAAATAAAAGTCACAGACATTGACAAAATAAATTGTGGGGAAGGTTGTTTTCTGAAATAAAGAAGACATACAGTGCAAAATGATAGTTACAAAAATGGCCAGAATAAGATACTTAACAAAAATGGCCAGAATAAGATACTTAACAGGTATTTTCAGATGAAATGTTTGGAAAGTATATAATTATGATAATGATAGGTATATTTGTACGGGCCTAGTGAAGACAGTATGTTATGATGATTGAAAAGTGTTGGTGAATTGTGAATAATTGAAACATGATGAATTGATCAAATCACAATGCTGTATAATTTCTATATACATTTAGTGGTAAACTTCTTTAAGGCTAAATATTGGCATGAGTCCTGTTGTGAGAATGCCAGGGGCTTTTTCAGTATAAACAGTATCCCCACTTTTTGGAAATTCTGTGCTAGAAATTGTGTCTTTTCTGTCACTTTCTTTGTTTCTTCCTTCCCCCTTTGCTTTCTGTCATCCCTTCCTATCATTTTCTGCTTTGTTGCTCCATTCACCTGTAGGCGTTCTGTTAAACCTCACATAATTTCTGTTAGGATTGATCATTGGCTGCTTGTCTGGCTTTGAGGAAATCACGGCGCACATTTCCGTGATACTTGGGTTGGCCGTAGTTCTGGCAACTCTGGCTCGGCCCTGCCGGCTATAAATAGCGCGCATCTTTCCCCTTCCCTTCCACTCCCCACACCCTTTTCACCCGTCCTGCTGCCGTATAGCGAGGCGTGTTAGTTAGGCCTACTGCACTGGCCACTTGTACTAAGTTGTATGTGCCTCCAGATTGACCTAGATTCCAGTACTCGGGAAGAGCACAGCAGTTATAACACACACACACACACACACACACACGATACATGCAGTAGGCAGAGAGATATGCATCATAACGTATATACTCGCGCACACGCATACGCACTCACACACACACACACGCGCGCGCGCGCGCGCGCGCGCACACAAACACAGAGTTGATTTATACATTTTAACATGCATTTGAACACACACACGCATGCACAGAGAGACAGACAGACAGACAGACAGAGAGAGAGAGAGATATGTGTGTCGGAGGTTGCCCTGGATAAAGACCGGCTTAATTAAACACGCGCGTGGCCTAGTTTATAGCCGGCGCAGCGCGTGCCTTGGTCAGGCAACAGCTAACACCCGATTTTAGTCAAATGTAAGCCTCTAAAAAAGAATGAAAACAAACAGCCTAAAGCGATTTTTTTTTAATTTTAGAAAGTTAAAGCACTGAAGACCACGAATCAGACCTTGCTAAAACTGAGGAAAATATGTGAAGATTGTAAATTTTACTATACTTCCGTCACTATTACGAAAATAATCTCACTTTATACTGAACAAAGAGCAACCTGGAGGTGTCAGTCGATCATCACATTAGTAATTTCTACAAAAACTCAAAGACAAGGTAATCCTAAAAAGTAAAGATCACTTCTTCAGAACAATGAATATTCACAGCACTGAATGCACACAGGTAAAGTGACGAAAATAATGCAGATCATTGCACAAATTCACAATACACACAGAAAACTGCACTCGGCTTCCTTCTTTATCAGTAGTGCCAGAACACAAAGGCACGCTAGCCAGTGATATGGACTTTGGTCGACCCTGCATGGACAAAATTAGCACTCGCAGGCGATGCCGCTGCCGGCTCGCAATTAAAAGGTAGGAGAATGGCTGGGAAAATGCAGCCGTGAAATGTGCTGTGCAAGAGCAGTTTTAGGTAATTTAGGCCATATTTTATATATGCTTTAGTGTACTTAATTTATGTTCACATTTGTATTCAGGTTTGGTTTTTGAACTCCCCTGGTAAAAAATGGGATGGAACAATCTCGCCAGGACATATCCTCAGATATGTGCATGCATGCATTGATATGTGCAATTAATTTTTTTTCCAGCTTTTCTGTTTTTTCCAACCAGATGTGTGCTTTTTGAGATGGATATTGTCCTGATACTGCTGTGTGCAATTGGCTGGGTTTTAATTGATAAAAATAAATATTTACTTATTTAGTGGGCCAGAGGGAGACCAGATCCATTTATTAAATCATTCTGAGCGTTTCCCTGGCCAGAATGGAGGCTTATTTTATAAGCTTTGCTGATGACCGTTCTTGTCATCTGATGGCCAGTCGTTGCTACCAACTGATGATCATCTGTTGCGTGTTCAAATTCATGTTGTTTATCCCAGCAGACCACTGGAGCCTTATCAGGGCTACACATGTTGCTAGGTCTCGGTCCAGCTATACTGATGATTGTAGCCTATGCAGTATGTAGTCTGTGATGGTGTTCTGTATCACTGGAAGTCCAGCTGCCAAGGTCAAGGGATAGTTTTATTGTTGTGTAACAAGTCTCCACTGTCCTTTTGGCCAGACTGCACTTTATACTCTTGCCTCAGACAGCTAAAAGCATGGCTGTATACATTTTACCCAAGCAGGATGCTGGAAGGCTTAAGATGACTAAATCGTAGCTGTATACCCACTGGAAGGCCTCAATCTAGCTACGTTAAACTGCCATTATTGTGGAACATTACCATTGGTCTTGCTGTTGCCTCATGTACAGTAGAGCAACCCAGAAAGTTACATCATTAAGGCTGTTTTGCGCTATACAAATATTGTAATTATTATTATTATTACTAGAGATGCCTGTAGCTGTCTGACAGCATGTTGGCCAAAAGTGGTAAAAGCGGATTGTCTGTCTGTAGCCTGGGTTCATACAGCTGCTTTATGCTGAATATTGAATAAGAAAATAAATTTGGGGGGAAGGACAACATGAGTGCCCAATACAAACCACATGATTAGCACTATGGAATCAACTTGTATACATTCCTGTCAGTCTGGAATTTTTGTGAGAAAGACTTCTTGTATGATTGAATATAAGTAATTACAATTTTTTTTTTATCATTGCAGGGTTCAGGTTCATCTGCAGGCCAGGAAATTGAACAGGTTAGTAAACTTTGTGTTTGAACGAAAGAAGGTAACACTGCTTACCATCAGCACAGTCATAGAGTGCTTGTCTGATCAGTTGTGTAGATATTGAATGGTACTAATCATACTGTGTACAGTTATGCTTCGTTTGAGTCACATCTGCTCTGTGTAATGTCTGTATGCTCTGTGTAATCTGCGTGCTCTGTGCAATATCTGTAAGCTCTGTGTAATGTTTGAATACTCTTTGTAATGTCCCTGTACACTGTGTATTGTGTGTACACTCTGTGGAATGTCTGTACACTCTGTGGAATGTCTGTACACTCTGTGGAATGTCTGTACACTCTGTGGAATGTCTGTACACTTTGTGGAATGTCTATATACTCTAATATTAGTCTGAATACTAAGTGTATCGTCTGTACTCGGTGTATTTGTGCACATTGTGTGTAATGTCTGTATGTTGTGTATATAGAAATAATAAAAATCCTGTCTGTTAATTCTCACCATATTTTCTGCATTACATGTTGATACCTGTCATATTTTTTAGTTTTAATATTTGCTTATAGAGTAACTCGTACACAGTGATGTTGTTGATTGTTTTAGGTGATGACAGTGTGTATCAGTTGAAGACTAAGAAGGATTTTTAAGGCTGGTAGATACATAGCTTTGCAAATGGCAAGAGAGGAACCTCACAGTTTCACTGGAGGTTTTATTTTTGAAAGATTGCAACATGCTTGTTGTCATTTGTCTGTGTAGGTAGGGATGTACATATTGCATGTCTTTTCTTTTTAAATCTTTGTATGTATTGAGTTTTCTTTGTCATGGTTAATTGGGAAATGTTTGTGATTTCAATTTTTGAATGTCTTTACCAGGGGTTGTTATTTAGCTATTGGTGAAGAGGGCGTGGATAAAAATGTTAATTACTTTAGTCTTGTCACTTTTGTTTAGTTTTGTGGTTGTTTTGTTTTGTTTTTTAGTCTTTGGCCACCGTTCTGGTTTTCAGTTGTTCTATCGGTATGAAAGTGTGAATGTTCTAGAACTTTCATGAGAACAGCCTACAAGTAATGTGATTTTATTTGCATTAATTTTGTAGTGGAGAGAAATGGCAAGTCAACATTCTTTTTACCATGCTTCCTCCCTGTACCCCCCTCACTCCCTCCTTTACTTGTAGTTGTGTGACACAGCACGTGAGTTCCAGGCTAAAGACGCTGTTAGCTTTTCATTGAAAAATGGCGCTTCGTCTTGCAAGCAGCCATTCTGTCTTGTAAGCAGCAATTTTGTCTTGCAAGCAGCCATTTTGTCTTGTAAGCAGCCATTCAGCCTAATGAGCAGCCATTCCTTCAATAGCGTCTGGCTCTTCATTAGTTGTTGGAGGAAAAAACAAAGAGAAAGAGAAATAAATTAGATGGATCAGTTCTAGTTTCTTCTTTTAGAATTTTCTTCTTTTTATGCAATTTTTTGTTTCTGTGATCCACATATTTGCTGAAAATGTAAAAATATTGAAACAAAATTGTTGTGCTTTAGCTGGGTTCTTTACTTGCTGAGTCACATATTTTCATAATCGGTTGCTGTTTGGTTGGACTGGAAAAATGTGGGAATCATTTGCATATTGCATTTGCATATTGGATTTGTTTGTGTTTTACTTTTTGTTGTAAGTTAAGAGAGTTTGAGTATATGTAAAGTTACTGCAGCAAACTTTTCTATGATCAGAAAAAATTAATTAAAAATGCTATATAACAATATTTGTATACTTGCATAAATGCACATGCACTCATTCTTGCGCATCTGTGTGCACATGCACAAGTGCGTGCGCATGCACATGCACACACACACACAGACACACACACACACACACACACACACACACACACACACACACACACACACACACACACACACACACACACAACACATGCGCACTCACACACATACACACATCCTTTTGCATTTTCTCTCCCTCACACACACGTCTCTCTCTCACTCATGCGCGCGCGCACGCACGCACGCACACACACACACACACACACACACACACACACACACACACACACACACACACACACACACACACACACACACACACACACACACACACACACACACACACACACACTGTTAAAAACACATCACTTTTGTCTTGCTTGATATTGTAAAATTGTTGACCCAATTTATGATCACTAGGTCAAGGCTTAGAGTGTTCACAGACTGTTTACTAGTGGTAGGTATGTTGAGACACAGTTCCTTTTTGTTGTTCATTGTTGTTTAAATATTTCATAGCTTTGATTATCGTACTGTTTGATGTTGGTAGTTATGCGTTGTTTGTGTCAGAAGCGTTTAATGTCTGCAGACTGCGGATTTTACTGTATCGCATTCCTCTTTTTTTTTCTTTTTTTTTTTCTCAAGATTTATCAGTTTGTAAGGTGGCATGTGTCATAACTTTTTTTTTTTCAGTTCTGTAATTTTTCATTTCTGATTTCAATTGAATTTGTGTTTTTAATAGTCACATCAATTGCTAAGGATAGTATCAGGACTGTGTATTTTGAAATTTTCTTTATTTATATTATTTTGGAATAATTACCTAGTGGCAGAAATTTCATTTATATTCTCTGGGAACGATTAACCAGTGGTGAATGAACAAATACAAAAAACAGTAAATAGCCATATCGGGGCATTTAAATCTGTGATAATAATTAACATATGCAAAAGATAGTGAACAAATGCTACTAACATCAGTGAAGGTGTCATTTGCCATGATTGTTGTGGACTTTCCATCACTGATGGTTTGTGGTGGTAGCACGTAGGAAATTAGTAGAACACTCCTGTCATTGACATTTGTGGTGGTAGTATATAGAAGATTTAGTAGAACACTCTACCACTGACGTGAGTAGACTGACACAAATTCTGAAGAATGTTTAACAGGGCAAAACACATTCAGGGGTAATTCTTACCTTATCCCTTTGACTTCCGAACCCTGTCCACCAGCGTCCTGCATTGTCAACCATGCTAGCAAAGCAAAAACTTAACCCTTTGACTCTCTCACCCTATCCACCAGCTTCCAGCAGGAAGTTGATGGATAGGGTGAGGAAATCAAAGGACTAATTTTTGCAGTTGATGGACAAGGTGCAGGGGTCGAAGGGTTAATAACCTATCGGTGTTGCTAAGCGGTTAGCACAATGGCTACTGAGTGGGGGTGTTATGGGTTTGAATCCCCACCAGTCCAACAAATTATTGTGGGATATTTGAACCCCAACCACTGCCTGCCCCCGAATTGAGCATTTTTGGGGCAGTAGGGAAGACAGGGACCATACGGTCAAGTCTCATCCACTTATAGAAACAACTTTGAGGGTGTTGTTTAAATATTTTTGGCCTGGTTTACACCAGGATGTATTATGAAAGTAAAGTAGAGAACAGCCCTGTCTCATAGTATCAGTCCAAAATTACATCCTATAGCAGCATCACTGTCATCCACATTTTCATCGTAGTGGTGGGAAAAAAATAGTTCCCGGTTGTGTGGCCTTTAACCTTTTCACTCCCACGCCCTATCTACCAACTGCAAAAACTTGACTCTCTCACTCCCTTATCCTGTCCACCAGCTTCTGACAGGATGCTGGTGGATAGGGTGAGGGAATGAAAGGGTTAAGTTTTTACTTTGCAATCATGGCTGACAATGCTGTTGGACAGGGTGAGGGAGTCAAAGGGTTAATGCCGTGCTGTTATGGTGACTTCAGTTTTGGTGGGTTTAAAGGTGTGTTGCAGAGTCAGAATGATCGGACTTTTGGGGGGTGGGGGGGGGGGGGGACAGAATGATTGGACTTAGAGTAGTGACACAGGAGTGGTGCAGAAAATTGGCAGCAACACGTATGTATGCACACACCCACACACACAGCACATACACACACACACACACACACACACTCTCTCTCTCTCTCTCTTTCTCACACACAGTGTATATTAACACAGTGTTTGTTTGAGGTGTGATTATCATTGATGATTTAATTATCATCGCTATCAGCTATGTCTTATTTGTAGTTTTGTATATCTGATTAAACATCAGATATGCATACATATATGCAAACTGTAACAAACTCTCAAATGTACAGATTGGTTGGTAAGTATGCATGTAGATAATGATGAGTAATTCCATAATTTTTTTAACAGACACATTCTTGTTTTTGTCACAGCGTGAATTAGAAACAAAAAGCCAAGATTACCTTGCTGAATCTTTTCTTTATTTCTTTCCTTTTTTTATTTTATTTATTTGTATTTATTTGTTTTTATACATGGATTATGACTTCCACTTGCATTTGAACATACACAGGAGGGCTTTTACATATATGGCCTTTTATTTACGTTCTTTTAATCCCACCATTAAGGCTGCCTTACTCTTTTTGGGAGGTATTCATGCTGGTTGTTTTCATGTTTCCATAAGTTGCTGAACACTGATGTGGCATACAGGATCTTGTGTGTTTGATGTTTCGTGTGCATGTAGGCGTTAGAAGGTCTGCAGACAAGTTGGCCAGGGTCCCCCTTGGGGATGCCAGGGACTGTTTCAGTATAGATAGTATCCCCACCTTCTGGAAATTCTGTGCTAGAAATTTCTTCTTTTCTGTCAATCTCTTTGGGGGTTTTTTCTTCCTCCTTTGCTTTCTGTCATTTCTTCTATCATTCTGCCTTTCTGGTCCATTCACCTGTATGTGTTCGATAAAGTTTTACGCATGTTTTCTTAGGATTGATAACTGGGTACATGTATTAAGTGCATTTTTGGCTCTAGGGAGGTTAGGTATGCGAAAGCAGTTTTAGGTAATTTATGCCTATTTTTATGTATGTTTTGGTGTCCTTATGTATGCTTGAATTTGTATTCATGGGGTGTTTTTTAAATCCCCTGTGCGATAAATTGGACGGAGTAGTCAGTGCCAGGGGCATGTCCTTAGATTATGTGCATGAATGATATGTGTACTTAATTTTCTTTTTTTTTTCCTGTTGAAGTTTTGTGTGTTTTTCAAATGGTTATAGCCCTGATATGGCTCTACACAGTCGGTTGGGCTTTAAACAACAATAACGATAACAATAAAAATTGGCCAGGGAGGGAGATCAGTAAAATCTCCTCTTTTGCCCACCAGGCAGTGTTGAGGCAGAACCAAAAAATAGACCACATTAGAAGACCATTGTTGTGATCACTCACTTCACATCCATGTCTGCCCAATCTTGATTTTAGTGCATTGCATCCTCATTTGTGAGACTTTTATCATATAAATCCTTAAACAGCAGAAGTCACAGTCATAAGCGATGATTGCAGGATGCAATCAGAAGCTAGTGCAAACCAGTGTTCTAGCAATCCCAGTTTTTCCCGAAAAGTCTGGTTGGTGTAGCAGTAGAGCACTCACCTTCCAATCAGCCAGCATGAGTTTGCACAGGTATGAATCATGCCTCTGGAACTTTATACATGCGTGTGGCCTCCAGTCTACCCAGCTGTGAATGGGTACCTGACTTTCTTCAAAGTTGGAGAAAGATAAAGCAGTGTATATGAAGTTTTGATACAGTCAAACATCTGGCAGAGTTTGGGGATCTAGTGTAATCTAAGAAGAGATGATATTAGTTCTTACAGCATGGTCATGTATTGTTTATCCTGTATAATTTGTATGTGCTTTTGTTTATCTTAAAACTGTTATCATTCCAAAATACAGCATGTGTGTTTTGTCTTTATACATGTAAAATGTAAAACATTTATTCTCGTCAAACTGAAACAAATGTTTCTATCCAAAATTATATGTATTTTTGTGCCCATAGACGTAAGTCATGTGTATTTCTCTACCTGTAAGTTATCAAATCATATCTTTACATGTAACCAACCAAGCCAGTGTGCTGTTGTTAAGTATAGCTACACTGTCAGCTTAGTGAGCTGTGTCAAACTGAACTGAAAACAGCATGTTGTGCATGTCCTGTTGTAATATGCTTGCTTCCTCGTTCGCTGCTATAGCTGAGAAACAAACTGAGCGAAAAAGAAAAACAGCTAGAGAGGGAAATTGCGGCCAACAAGCAGCTTAGTCAACGCTTGGTAAGTGACCCCAGTTGACCCCTACCGATTTCCCCTTAACGTTCAGATCCTGAGTGTGATCATTCATAACGTATCAGACCTGTTCCCTCGCCAGATGTCTTCTACTGCCTTTTTTCTTGTTTTCATCTTCACCTGCCATGTTCGTTTGCGTCCGTCAAATGAGTTCTATCTTTTGAAACCACTGCCACATGCACTCTCGTTTTCAAGCATGGAAAAAATATCTTGGGTTGTATTGTTTGATTGCCTGCGTAAAAGCAGATACAACAAAAGACATGTTTCAGGTTTTTTTGGTTGTTTTTTTTTAATGTGAGAAATATAAATTGGAATATTAACATTTTTACTTCAAAAGACACCTCTGACAGTCGTACTTGGACTGTCTGCTTTCTGAAGGATATAGTAAAACAATTTCACTCCCTCGCCCTATCCACCAGCTGCAAAAACGTAATCTTTTAACTTCCTTACCTTGACCACCAGCTCCTGACAAGAAGCTGGTGGTTAGGATGATGGAGTTAAAGGATTAAGTTTTTGCTTTGCTGCCATAAATGATAATGCAGGAAGCTGGTAGATGGGTGCGGGAGTGAAAGGGTTAACTCTTTGACTCCCGCACCCTGTCCTCCAGCATCCTGAACTGTTGACCGTGCTAGCAAAACAAAAAGTTCACCCTTTGACTCCCTCACCCTAGGGTGAGGGAGTAAAGGGTTAAGTTTTTGTAGTTGGTGGATAGGGTGCTGGAGTCAAAGGGTTAAGTATGAGACTTATAGGGTGTGATAAAGTGTATTACATGTTAAAGTGTGCTGGGCTTGTTAGAAGGACGTAAAAAAACATGGCAGGTTGATGTATTGGCGTGTGTTGTTGCCCATCTCCTTCATCATGGCAGGTAGATGTGTTGGCATAACATGTAATATGTCGTCTTTGTGCTTGAGGCGGACTGCACCAGGATGGTACAAAACATTTCAGCTTTGAGCTTTGAAGACTTTGCATCAGTCATTTGGTTATGGTCTGTCATGATGGGTTTGGTGGACTTGAATATTCATTCAACACTGGTCTCTTCGAGTGTTTCTTCTCATTTCATACCAGTGTGTGTTGTTTTGAGCATTCATTCAGCGTATGTCTTTTCATGTGTTTCTTCTCATTTCATGTGGGTGCTTGCATTCATTCAGCATAAGAAGAGATGTAGACTTCAGCATTCATTCAGCATGTAAAGAGATGTAGACTTCAGCATTCATTCACTATATGAAGAGATGTAGACATCAGCATTCATTCAGCGTATGAAGAGATGTAGACTTCAGCATTCATTCAGCATGTAAAGAGATGTAGACTTCAGCATTCATTCAGCATGTAAAGAGATGTAGACTTCAGCATCCATTTAGCATATGAAGAGATGTAGACTTCAGCATTCATTCAGCATATGAAGAGATGTAGACTTCAGCATTCATTCAGCATGTAAAGAGATGTAGACTTCAGCATTCATTCAGCATGTAAAGAGATGTAGACTTCAGCATTCATTCAGCATGTAAAGAGATGTAGACTTCAACATTCATTCAGTATATGAAGAGATGTAGACTTCAGCATTCATTCAGCATATGAAGAGATGTAGACTTCAGCATTCATTCAGCATGTAAAGAGATGTAGACTTCAGCATTCATTCAGCATATGAAGAGATGTAGACTTCAGCATTCATTCAGCATATGAAGAGATGTAGACTTCAGCATTCATTCAGTATATGAAGAGATGTAGACTTCAGCATTCATTCAGCATGTAAAGAGATGTAGACTTCAGCATTCATTCAGCATATGAAGAGATGTAGACTTCAGCATTCATTCAGTATATGAAGAGATGTAGACTTCAGCATTCATTCAGCATGTAAAGAGATGTAGACTTCAGCATTCATTCAGTATATGAAGAGATGTAGACTTCAGCATTCATTCAGCATATGAAGAGATGTAGACTTCAGCATTCATTCAGTATATGAAGAGATGTAGACTTCAGCATTCATTCAGTATATGAAGAGATGTAGACTTCAGCATTCATTCAGTATATGAAGAGATGTAGACTTCAGCATTCATTCAGCATGTAAAGAGATGTAGACTTCAGCATTCATTCAGCATATGAAGAGATGTAGACTTCAGCATTCATTCAGCATATGAAGAGATGTAGACTTCGGCATTCATTCAGCGTACAAGAGATGTGGACTTCAGCATTCATTCAGCGTACAAGAGATGTGGACTTCAGCATTCATTCAGCATGTCTTCATATGTTACTTCTTATTTCATGCAAGTGTACACAGAAGTCAAACAGCAAGGGCTTTCTTGCCAAGAAGTATGTTGTTTGTGATAGATGTAGAGAGTATAAAACAGGCTGGTTGCCTGATCAGTATCACTGACCATGTATGTTCAGAAGACAGATGTGTTGGATGTGTTTCTTTACGAAATGAACTTGTCAGAAACTTTTAGTATTGTTGTTTGTATAGAAACAAAAACGCCAGTCAGCAGTATGATCAAATGAATGGTAAATAGTGCCAGATGGAATATTATGATTTACAGAGATCTCCAGTTTCAGTGGAAAATGGGAAAGTGCTCTTTAGATATTGTATATAGGACCTTTGAATGTATGTGCTACAAACACACCAAAGACTTCAGATATGATGCACAGGGTCTTTGAAGGCGTACATTACAAAATCACACTTAGAACTCATTAGATATGTGATATATGGCGCTTTTAATCCTTTGACTCCTGCACTCTATCCATCAACTGCAAAAAAATTAAACCTTTTGACTCCCTCATCCTTATCCGCCAGCTTCCTGCAAGAAGCTGGTGGATAGGGTGAGGGGGTCAAAAGGTTTAAGTTTTTGCTTTTTTAGTATGGTTGACGATGCAGGATGCTGGTGGACAGGGTGTGGGAGTCAAAGGGTTAAGAGCACACACTACAAACAAACACATCAAAGTCCTGAGATATGATATACAGAGCCTCTGATGGCACATGTTGCAAACACACAGACAAACAAGCAAACTTAAAGTTCGTCTTGTGTTTCTTGCTCGTTCCTTGTTTAACCTTAGGACTGTTTTAGTGACATGTTGATACAGACACTGTAGACCATAACATGGAGCATGCAGTTTGTGTTCACAGTTAACAGCCAACATTGTGCTGGTTCAGACAATGTGCAGTGAAAATATTCACTACAACAATAATAACTGTAGACCGCACAATGTGAATAAACTTGGAAAAGAAAGGTTGCTTCATCAGCAAGCAGTATTTATGGCATAGTCAGCTTTGCTGTTAATGATGTTTTAATGTTTGTATGAGGAGAGTTTGTGTGAAGAGAGTTTGCTCTAGGGGGATTCATCGCACTTGTACAATTCCATATGCGCTCAGACCTTGTGCAAAACCCTGAAGGAGATTGGGGGATGGGGTGGGGGAGCAGGACAGAAGGGACTTGTGAAACACTCGTTGACATCACCAGACTAATTGGAGCATTAACCTTTTGATTCCCACACCCTGTCCACCAGCATCTTGCATTGTCAACCTTGATAGCAAAGCAAAAAACTTAATCCTTTGACTCCCTTACCGTATCCACCAGCTTCCGGCAGGAAGCTGGTGGATATGGTGAGGGAATCAAAGGGTTAAGTTTTTGCAGTTGGTTGGTAGGGTTCAGGAGTCAAAGGGTTAAGATGGGCAGAAAAAGTGTCTGCCTTGTATGTTGTGGGCTGGGATTGAACTTGAGACATCAAAAAGAAAAAGCTGTCCGTGGTTCTAGCAGTGGGCCCAGCCAGCCCGCTTTGGCAGGAAATCCCTGCTTATGATTTCTTGTTAAGTCAAGTCATACCCTGTATAGGGCAGTCTTAAAATATCGAATATGATGGTCGTCTCTGTCATTTTGCTTTACTTCATCCTGTTCGCCATCACCACCATTTTGCTTGTGAAATCATATGCTGCACAAAACAGTTTTGAAGTATTGAATATGATCGCCTCTGTTGTCTCACTTCACTTCAGCTCACTCTCCATCACCACCATCTTCATTATCCTCACCAGCAGTACATCTATCTATCTCACATCAACATTAAGCTTGCCGCCTCACTCCGTCGCATATAGATTAACCCTTTCACTCCCTCACTTTCTCCTTCAGGAAGCTGGTGGATAGAGTAAGGGAGTGAGGGAGTTAAACTTCACTGACACCACTTTCACTATGACTTTCACCCTTTTCCTGTGTGCCTCTGGTTAGTGATGTCTGCTTGGTGATATCTGTGTGGTGGATTGAAGTGGTTTGTCACCGTCTTAGTGTCTGCATGTCGTGTGTCTTTGTTGCGGATACCTTTGTCATATATTACCGCATAAGCTTGTCATGTATGACCTCATAGCTTGTCATATATACCCTCATAAGCTTGTCATGTATGACCCTCATAAGCTTGTCATATATTACCCTCATAAGCTTGTCATGTATGACCCTATAGCTTGTCATATATTACCCATAAGCTTTCATGTATGACCCTCATAAGCTTGTCATATATTACCCTCATAAGCTAATGGTGCTTTTGTCAGATTTTGGGTGTGTGATGTGTCTGGTTTCATCTTTGCTGTGAAAATTTCTTCCCCTCTTACTGGTCTGTCAAATGTCTTTAAAATCATCCCTTTCAGTGATGTTTGTTTCACAATTGTTGTGAAAATCCTTTCGTAATTGTGTCCTTTTGATTTGAAAATGGGTTGTTTGTTTGTCTGTCTGTCATTCTGTTGTTGCTGTTGTTGTTGTTGTTGTCGTTGTTGTTTTCAGTTTGAAATTAACCGTTTCATTGGTCTTTGGGCTGTCATCTTTTTACATTATTAAACCGACCAACCCTTTCATGGATCTTGGGTCGTCATGGTTCATACTTACATTGTGCGATTTATAAGATGCAGAACTCTTCCCCTTTAAATTTGTGGGTTTTTTAAGTGACATTTCTTGATTAAGATAAAGTACAGCCATGTCCTAAATGTTTGCTTCTCAAAACTGTTGAGGAAACATTGACCTTTTGCGTGCACAAATATGTATACATTTCCTATATTTTGCTTAAGTTTGGGAGTTGTAACTTATCATTGATACTGTCTTATTCACTTAGTGCTGTTGGTTTCGATTTCTTTGTTGTTGTTGTTATTTTCCTATGTAGTCCATCATGGCAAAATAGTTTGCTTATGACTTTACAGTAAGAACTTTTAAAAAATGCTGTAAATATTACAAATTTAATTATTGCTGTGTGCATTTGAAAATGTCATGATACAGTGGCTTAATACAAAGAACAAGAGAAGCCATATTTTTTAATAAATCAGGAGAATGTGAGGAGTAGTTTTGAGTGGAATTATATGTATACATGGTAATTACATTGCTAGTTTGTTCCATTTTGGCAAAATGAAATCATCTTCATGTATTGAGTGCTCTGATGTAAGGAATTTACCCTTACTTGTGGAGATTGTGTCACAGGAAACATTTACCGTGAATGGGTACTGACTATTGGGGATGGGTAGCTCTTAGTTTCAGTCTCTCGGGTTTACACCAAAGTTTTTGGAATGAAAAGGCAAGGGTGAAGTTTAGAAGAAGTATTTGCTTGTGCATGCATGCATGCGTTGTGTGTGTGTGTGTGTGTGTGTGTGTGTGGTGTGTGTGTGTGTGTATGCATGCTTGAATGCCTCTGTGTGTGTGTGTGTGTGCATGCTTGAATGCCTCTGTGTGTGTGTGTGCGTGTGTGTGCGTGTGTGTGCGTGTGTGTGTGAGTGTGTGTGTGTGTGTGTGTGTGTGTGTGTGTGTGTGTGTGTGTGTGTGTGTGTGTGTGTGTGTGGTGTGCATGATGCCTCTGTGTGTGTGTGTGTGTGTGTGTGTGTGTGTGTGTGTGCGTGTGTGTGTGTGTGTGTGTGGATGGAAACATGTTATTATATGCTTACATGTACAAGTTTTCTGATGAGGTTATGTTATTGTTTTCTATTCAAGTAATATGCCATGCTGTGCTTATATGATCAATTTTATTGTTGACTTGTGTTTTATTGCATAACATTTTCTGAAATGCACAGAGTGCTTAGGAACTTGCTTCCCAAGAATGCTCTGTTATAAAAGTCTTCATTATTATTATTATTATTATTAAGATAATTATTATCAAAAGTACTTACATTGTTCATAAAGAATATGCCTGGTGTTCAGAAAAAGTACACTGTTTTAGACACAGCACCTGATGATGACAGCCATTGAAAACACAATTTCAGAACTAAACAGGCAAAGTACAAGATTTGTATGGCATACCATTGTAAAAAAAAAAAAAAAGTACACGTTTAGAAAATTGTATTGTTTTAGAGAGAGTGCATATTCTGTTTAGAAAGAGTGTCTATTTTGTTTGGAAAGAGGAACACTGTTGTTTAGTAAGAAAGATATAGTTTCAAAGATTATTTATCTGAGAAGACTGATTGATAGTTTTGTGATGCTTCACGACAGGGTCAGTTAGGTGTGCTGGTAAGTAAATCTTCCAGTCTGTTAGGTGGTGGGTACTGTGTGCATGGTTTGGTGTCTCCATAAGGGTCACATACTGTCATTATCACTTTAATCACACTATGATGAAATGGGCTTGAGGTGTCCTCAAGTTTTCTCACATTTATCAACAGTCGTGCAACTTCCATCCCTCCTACCCCTCCTGCAGCCTGAAATATTCCTGCATCCTCAGATATTCCAATACCCATAGCCCCCAAATACTCCTATGTCCCAAGTGTTGATACTGCTTACTTCCTCTTATGATCTTTATACCCATTCCTGCAGCACATTCTCTTACACCTCTAAAGCCTCAAACATTGCCACAACCAGCCAGCCCCCCTCCCCCATCCTCTACCACCACCATCCCACCCCCAAAGTCCCCCACTGCCAGTTCTACATACCAACATCCCAGCGAGCGGAACCCCCAGTTCTATACACATCAGAGCCATCAAACTGATGATGGTGGATATTCAAAGAAAGAAGAAGAAGAACCCTGCAGTCTCAGTAGAACATTCCCAGCCTCAAACACATTTTCAAACACTTTTCCATTCTCAAACATGACTTTAGCATCAAACATTGCCACCTATCCTGCACCTCAGTCACATTCTTTGCCTCAGACGTGCCGCACAGCTCCAATACTTATTATTTCTGTGTCCCAACTCTCTATTTGTACATAAACTGTACATCGATAACTCGGTGCAGATGACATTTTGGTGATGTCCCCAACTCAACTGTGTGACAGCCTGTTTTGGGGGAAGGTTTGACATATTTTACAGAGCAGACGAGATAATGAGCATAAAACAAGTGGTTTTAGAAAGGTTTGTCTTTGCTCTTAAAAGATTATAGATAAGGACTGTTTATAACATGCAAGGCACTCGTTTGCCCATTTAAGATTTAAAAACAAGATCATGGAAAGAAAATATTCCAATACAGTAGACACGATGTAATACATATTTATGACATTTCATGTACTGAATGTTTATTTAGAGTATCTATTTTGGTATTTGTTAATGCTAAGAGTAGAGAGTAGTCCTCACTGTCATCGCTATATCTGCAAACAAGAAAACAGTATGTACTGGGCACGATCTGTTTATTTCCTTTGAAGCTGCAGATAAATTTAGACAAGTGGCATTGTCTAGACATTCAAATGGTCCTGTGCCAGTTTATCAGTTACACAAGAGAAAAAGTAGACACACAAAAAAACGGGGAGGGGAGGTTGATCCCTGTACTGTGGTAACTCTCTCTCTCCATCGTGACAGCCTGAAGTTTACGCAACATATCCATTGTGACACAAAGAAATAAAACAACAAATAACATACATGTAATTTTTTTTGTTTAGGCAAACCTTCCCCAGCCTGTACCAAATAATTTAGGGTCATTAACATGCCGGTCAGGACTTAGACCCTGACTGATGATGGTTGGAGGGACTGTGTTTTGTTGGAGGCTTGCCCAATCTGACCAGGACACAAAGGGACATTCCTGCATTCCTACTACACCTGTTTCCCCCACTTGCTGTCTGTCCTCTTTTCATTTGCTACAACACATTGCACAGTGCACTTTAAGCTGTAGATAGGTGAAAGTCTCGCTTGCATTCCATTTTTTTTATTACATGATCTCTGTGTCCTTTGTGATTATTGTTGGAGTTTGTAGTTTATCTCTTTGATTCCCGCACCTTATCCACCAACTGCAAAAACTTGACCTTTGACTGCCTGTCCCTGTCCTCCAACTTCCTGCAGGAAGCTGGTGGATAGGGTGAAGGAATGAAAGGGTTATGTTTTGCTTTGCTATCTTGACCGATAGTGTAGGAACTGGTGGCTAGGTGAGGGAGTCAAAGGGTTAAGTTTTGCTTTGCTACCTTGACCGATAGTGTAGGAAGCTGGTGGCTAGGTGAGGGAGTCAAAGGGTTAAGTTTTGCTTTGCTACCTTGACCGATAGTGTAGGAAGCTGGTGGCTAGGTGAGGGAGTCAAAGGGTTAAGTTTTGCTTTGCTATCTTGACCGATAGTGTAGGAAGCTGGTGGCTAGGTGAGGGAGTCAAAGGGTTAAGTTTTGCTTTGCTACCTTGACCGATAGTGTAGGAAGCTGGTGGCTAGGTGAGGGAGTCAAAGGGTTAAGTTTTGCTTTGCTACCTTGACCGATAGTGTAGGAAGCTGGTGGCTAGGTGAGGGAGTCAAAGGGTTGTTTTGCTTTGCTACTTGACGATAGTGTAGGAATGCTGGTGGCTAGGTGAGGGAAGTCAGGGTTAAGTTTTGCTTTGCTACCTTGACCGATAGTGTAGGAAGCTGGTGGCTAGGTGAGGAGTCAAAGGGTTAAGTTTTGCTTTGCTACCTTGACCGATAGTGTAGGAAGCTGGTGGAGAGGTGAGGAGTCAAAGGGTTAAGTTTTGCTTCATCAGGCTTGGTTCATATGCACTCTGACAGTAAATTGGCTGGTGGATGATGCCTTGAACCATGCACAGAATGCTGCTGAAACTGAAAGGTAAGCAAAATTATGGAGTGTGGGGAGGGTAAGGGTAGCAAGGGTTGAATTGAAATGGTGTATTAGGCAAATAACTGTTATGCAGATTGATAGGGTAACTTAGTCAATATGGCAGCATTAAAGATTGACTCCTGCGAAGGGGGATAGGTAGTGCAAGTTAGTTTTGCAGGTGGATAGTCGGATCAAGGTTAAACAATAACTTGTACGGATGAATGATTGGAGCATTAGATGCCAAGGAATGCCAGTTCAGTATGTTGCAGGCTTGGATTGAACTCGAGATATCAGATTTTGTTTCAGTTTCGTCTCAGTCTGCAGTGTAATTACTGGTCTGTTGTTGCCTTTTTCCATCTCTGTCTTCAGAGACACTCAGACAGACAGACACACGCACATGTGCACACACACACACACACATGCATGCATCCTTACCTTTATAGATGCATGCATACATGTGCGTGCACACACACACACACACACACACACACACACACACACACACACACACACACACACACACACACACACACACACACACACACACATTCCTCACACGCACACACGCACGCATACACACACACACACACACACACACACACACACACACACACACACACACACACACCACACACACACACACACACACCACACTTCCTCACAACGCACACACGCACGCATACACACACACACACACACAACACACACACACACACACACACACACACACACACATTCCCTCACAACGCACACACGCACGCATACACACACACACACACACACACACACACACACACACACACACACACACACACACACACACACACACACACACATTCTCTCTCTCACACGCACACACATTTTCTCTCTCTGTCTCTGTCTCTGTCTGTCTGTCTCTCTCTCTCTGTCTCTCTCTCTCTCTCAGACACACACACACACATACACACACACACACACACACACACACACACACACACACACACACACACACACACACACACACACACACACACACACACACACACACACAGAAGACAGGATACATGTGCACTTATTTCAGTTTCTCCAGACCAATCTCTCATGGCTTTTCATTCCTTCCTTCTCCTTCACCCAGTTTGACCATTTCAGCTGCCCCTCTTTTGTGTCTGTTTATTCCTCACTTTTTTGGTTTTATTTCCTGAAATCTCTTGAGGTGTGTAGAGTTGTTTCTTTAAACTGAAAGGTCTGATGGCAGATTAACCCTTTCACTCCCTCACCCTACCCACCAGCTTTTTGCAGGAAACAGATGGATAGGGTGAAGAAATGAAAGGGTTAACCCTGTGACTCCCGCACCCTATGCATCAACTGCAAAAACTCAACCCTTTGACTCCTCACCCTATCCACCAGCCTCCTGCAGGAAGCTGGTGGATAGGATGAGGGAATCAGAGGGTTAAGTTTTCGCATTCCTAGCATGCCTGACAGTGCAGGATGCAGGTGGACAGAGTGTAGGAGTCAAAGGGTTAAGTTTTGCTTTGCTACCTTGACCGATAGTGCAGGAAGGTGGTGGACAGGTGAGGGAGTCAAAGGATTAATTCTTTCATTCCCTCTCTGAGAGAGTGAAAGAGTAAAAGGCAGTGGTGAGAGAGATTTTTTAATGTTAACATGACACATTATGCTTTCCAGTGTCTACAGGATACCTAGATGGATGAAAGCAAAGAGTAAAATTTTCAGTGTTCTTATTCAGTTTTTCTTCTGTACTTTCTTGTTTTACTCAGAGATTTATAATCTGGTGTCTTCTTTGTTTATTCTTGCCTTAGATTAATAAAGAAAAAAATGACATATACAAACTTCAGAGATGGGGGCCTGTGTTAGAGTATCTGTTGTGTCTTGTTTTCGTAGTTAGACTGGTGACAGTGACAAACTGTGATAGATACGTTACTTTTGTGTGTGTGTGTGTGTGATGTAGATCTGTGTTAGTCATTTGGTTGGTGCTTGCTTGTTTTTCATGGGTTATTTTTTATCAAATGCTTTCAATTGTGTGGTTTGGTTGGTAGTAGTGTTTGAGTGGATAAAATGGGTTTATAAAACATAATTCATGCTTACTAGTACTCCCATATTTGTAAATCATGCCAGTTTTCTAATTCACATCATGATAGTAACATAGTTTTATAATTCATATTGTGATAGTCACATACACTCACTTTTACCTTAAACATCAGTGTGATGACATTGGCATGAGTTATCTTGAGGTATTATTAAAACACTCATGCTTGTAATCTTACAACCTCCCTCACCCTGTCCAGCCCAAAATATTCCTGCCTCCTCAAATATTCCAACACCCACAGCCCTATACGGCTATAGTGTACTACACCCCGCAGCCTCAAGCAGTTGTATGTCTTCAAACATCCAAAGCTGATGGCTTGTTGGATAGATTTTTTGTTTTCTTTTCTTTTGTTTGAAACAAGTGATTAATTGCAGTGAACGGATGTTGATGAGGCAAACAGGATCATTCAGCAATTACGTCTGATTTACATTTAATACAATTTTTTTGTTGAAAATGTCATTTGTTAGATCTTACCATCATCACAAGAAATTTTATTTTTGCTGTGCCATTCCTGAACTGACAAAAAGTGTGTGCCCATCATCTGTACAATTGGTGATTTGGGGTTGTTTTTGTTTACTGTTTTTAACAAATGCGTTCTTAACATTATTGAGTTCAAACTAAGCTCAGGAAATTTCTGCTTTTATTGGGAAGCTTGGTTGGTGTAGCGGTAAAGCTCCTCACTTCCAAGCTGATTGGACAGGTTCAATTTTAGCTTTAAAAAAATATAAAAACGGTTAATTTGGCCTCCAGTCCACCCAGTTGTGAATGAGTACCTGACCCTGTTCAGGGTTGGGGAAGACAAAACAGCGATGGAGAGATGATGAGCACTGCCCCTCATAATGCGATCCCAAGAAAGGTTAAATACCATGTCATTCCCTTATGATCTGGGGAGTTACAGTACAACATGATAGAGAGAAGATGGGCACTGCTCCATATAATGCTGATCCCAAGAAAGGTTAAATACCATGTCATTCCCTTATGATCTGGGGAGTTACAGTACAACATGATAGAGAGAAGATGGGCACTGCTCCATATAATGCTGATCCCAAGAAAGGCTAAATACCATGTCATTCCTTATGATCTGGGAGTTATGGTACAGCCTCTACCTGTTATGTTCAGACCTAGTGGGCATAAACTTCTTGTTGACGTTCGTTGGATTTGTGAATTATTGCTCTGTGTTTTGGTGGTTGGCCTGCCTGGATCATGTGCGTACGTTTATTTAATCAGGAAAGTTTTCTGTTTTGTTTATTGACTTGATTTAGATCTAGTTCTAGTTGTGTGTTTTATTAACTAAGCAACATAACTCTTGAGAGTCAAGGAGTTATCTCCCATGTAGAATTTCTCAAATCTAACACAGTTTGCGTGATGTTCTGAGTTTACAACTTTATGCTTTGTGGCTGCGTCTATGCTAGCTGAATGGGTAGCGCAAACTGTGTTGGATTTGAGAAATTCTACATGGGAGATAACTCCGTGACTCTCAAGAGTTATGTTGCTTAGTTGATATTTAAAATTCTCCCTGCTTCTCTCTTATTTCCTTTGTGTGTTTTATGTTTTCCCTACATCCACCACACCAGCCTCTTATTACTATTATTGCTGTTGTTAACATTGTGATTATCATGATTATTGTTATGATGATGATAATGATAATTTGTTGTTGTTGGAAAGAGAAATGATTTTCAGGGATTATTTGCATGAATGCACTGATATGTGTACTTAATTTTCTTTTTCTTTTTTTTTTTCTGTTGAAGTATTGTGTACGTTTTGAAATAGTTATAGCCCTAATATGACTCTGCACAGCCAACAGGGCTTTAAAACAAAAAACAACAACAGTGGCGATTGCCAGGGTGTGCATTTTTAAGGAGAGTAACTGCAGGTTATAATCTCAGCTCAGGGTGGTTGTTTTTTTTCTGTTTTGCTTCCTTGCTTCCTTCTTTTCTCATTAACTTTCTTTGTTTCTTTGTTTTCTTTCTTTCTTTTTTTTTCTAACTTTTTTTTACAATTAAGATAGTGCGTTTTTCCTGTTTCCTGTTTCCTGTTGCTGTTCTGTTTATGATTGTGTTAGGACACAAGAGTATCAAGGATATGAGCTGTTTTTCTCAATGATAATGGCAGTGTGACATTGTTACAAGTGAATTTTTAGTGGCTGTAGTTGCATGCTGTTTAAACCAGTGAATGCATGCTGTGTACTGTTTAGTCCAGTGAATGTTTGCATGTGTCGGCTTTTAAGGAGAAGGTATTAGGATGCTAGCTGGTTACATGCACAGGTTCAGTATTTTTGCTGATTGTGTATGTGATATTTTATATCCTCGTTTCACTGCAGGGTTCTGAATTGCATTTTAACTTTGATAGCTTTGGACTGTGCATAGAACTGTGTAGTTGTGATATTAAAATGATGTATAATGCAGAATATGCCATTTTATGAGGAAAGGGGAATTAGAGCACCTGGTCACAAAAGGAAAGCCGGAGGGAAAGAGAACACTAGGTAGACCCAAGAAAAAAATATTGGACTTAACAGTAATTAAGATGGCTTGATGATCCAGTTTACACCTTAGAAGTTTTCTATAAATTGTCTTTTCTGTTTTATCAGTTTGAATACTTCCAGAGTGTGTGTGTGTGTGTGTGTGGTTTACTATTTCTAAAATGCCACGCTTTTCAGTTGTTTGCATACTTAACAATTTTGTGTTTGTTCTTCAGAAACCTAAATACAAATTCCACAAAAGTTTATATGAGTTTACGCTGCATAGTTGATCTGTCAGAGACCTAAGTACAAATTCCACAAAAGTTAATATGAGTTTACACTGCATAGTTGATCTATGTCAGAAACCTAAGTACAAATTCCACAAACTTAATATGAGTTTACACTGCATAGTTGATCTATGTCAGAAAGTTAAGTACAAAATCCACAAACTTAATGTGAGTTTACACTGCATAGTTGATCTATGTCAGAAACCTAAGTACAAATTCCACAAAAGTTAATATAAGTTTACACTGCATAGTTGATCTATGTCAGAGACCTAAGTACAAATTCCACAAACTTAATATGAGTTTACACTGCATAGTTGATCTATGTCGAGTTTACACTGCATAGTTGATCTATGTCGAGTTTACACTGCATAGTTGATCTGTGTCGAGTTTAAACTGCATAGTTGATATGTGTAGAGTTTACACTGCATAGTTGTTCTATGTCTACTTTACACTTCATAGTTGATCTATGTCGAGTTTACACTGCATAGTTGATCTGTGTCGAGTTTACACTGCATAGTTGATCTGTGTCGAGTTTACACTACATAGTTGATCTGTGTCTCAAGGAATGTTTGATGGGGAAGAGTGGGAAGGGGGTGAATGATGATAGTATATTTTGTTATTTTGTAACGTTGTATGTCAGTGGAAGATTGCCACCAAGAAAAGATCCGCCATTGAGTATCATAGTGAGTAAAGTAACCTATGGCCATCTTTTCAGTACTAAGATGTCATTGTGTGACTGTGTGCAGCAGGGGACCTCAGCAGCCAAGGACACAGGGACCTCTGTGTAGACAACGCTGTCGGGTGACTCTTCACCTTCATCGACAGAGATCGTCGACCATTGTACCAGCATCCTACGTGTTACTTTGGACATTGGAATATCACATTGAGTGTGGCATCATGCTCTGAAAATCTATCACATCATCAGGGGTTGGTGTTGGATAATGTTTAAAAATCAGAAAGTGATTGTCAGGACTGTGTGTTAAAGTACTTTAACTAAAAATTGGAAAGTCAGCTGTGTAGAAATGTACAGTAAATGTGCTGATCTAGCTTTGTTGTAGGCTCTCAGACAGGTACTTAACCCTTTATTGCCCTCATCCTATCCAAGTGAGGGCATGAAAGGAGTGAATTGGAGAGACAGAAAAAAGACATAGCAAGATCTAAGTAATGGAATGGTCTGCACCTAACTACACAAGACCGATGCCCAAAGTTGTTTTAACCCTTTGACTTCCGCATTCTGTTTACCAGCATTCTGCATTGTCAACCATGCTAGCAAAGCAATAAATATACCCTTTGACTTCCTCAATTTGTCCAGAGTCAAAGTGTTAAGTTTCTGCTTTGCTAGCACAGTTGATAATCCAGGATGCTAGTGGACAGGGTGCAGGGTCAAAAAGATTACACAACGTTGTCATTCTATTTTCGTGTGTTTCTGAGTTATTGCAGGTTAGAAGCTTTCATTATCTAATGGCCAGAAGCAACAGGGCTGAAGATGTCAAGTTCATTTTCTGGCCCTGTTCTCCAAGAGATCACCTGTCTCAAAGAGTCTGCTGTCAAAGCAGGTCACCATGTTTACCGTCCATTCTTATGAAGTTGAGTTCCTTATTTTTGGTTCTTGTACGGTTTTATCACAGGTTTTGCAGATTGTTTTTTGAATTTTTCATGCAACTTTTCATTCTGAGTCTGTGCAGTTCACTTAAACCATTTTCTTGTCTCGACAAGGTCTACCAAGTCATAATTGTTGATTGTGATCGATTGCAATGTTGGACTTCCATCATATCATCGAATTCAGTGATAATATTTTTTTTGGTTCATTATTTGATCCTCTCATATTGTTGCCGTCAGTCAGTATGTTATTGGCTGGAGAGCTATTCCATTGTCATAAAATGTCAGAGTTGGGACGGCTTATTTTCAGAATTTTTTTTTTTGTCAGACAGGGAAATAAATGACCAAAACTTTTCCCAAGGTCAGAATGTTCAGAGGAATAATGATTTACTCTTAAGAAAAAAAAATGTGGATATAGGAAAGAATTCTAAGAAATCTGTTGAAATACCAAGAGGTGCCTGGTCTTTTACTGTGCTCATGCATGCAAAAAAAAAATACTATTGTTCTTTTGAGGTAAAGTCTCATCAGTGACTGTCACCTGCATTGACATCAGTTTTCCTGTGTATCTAAGTTCACAGACTGATCTTCTTTCACATATTTTTGTTAGACACTTCACATACAGGCTTCACAGTCTGATCTGCTTTCACATATTTTTGTTAGACACTTCACATACAGGCTTCACAATCTGATCTGCTTTCACATATTTTTGTTAGATACTTTACACACAGGCTTCACAGTCTGATCTGCTTTCACATATTTTTGTTAGACACTTTACACACAGTCTTCACAGTCAGATCTGCTTTCACATATTTTTGTTAGACACTTTACACACAGGCTTAACAGCCAGATCTGCTTTCACATATTTTTGTTAGACACTTCACATACAGGCTTCACAGTCTGATCTGCTTTCATATATTTTTGTTAGAGACTTTACACACAGTCTTCACAGTCTGATCTGCTTTCACATATATTTGTTAGACACTTACCATGCTGGCTTCGCAGCCTGATCGGCTTTCTGTTAGACACCTAACCTGCCTGATATCGTGCAGGTTTCACAGCCTGATGAAGCTGCTTTCACATGTTGTTGTTAACTAAACACTCACGCAGCATAACATCAGGGATCTGTGTGGCACAGAAATGTAAAAACTTCTACGCAAAATGAAGAACGTGACTTAGTATCAGTGCAGCTATTGTCGGCTTATACTTGAAGATGTTAGTGTGTGTAACAATCGATTTAAATTAAATGTACACCTTTTGGCTCTTTCCTTTACCCTACACTTCCTGCAGGAAGTATGTTGTTAGGGTGAGGGAGTTAGAGGGTTAAAAACATTGTGGTCTTTCCAGCTGGTGGCAGCTGTTCTGTTGTGATTGAGAAACCTCACCACTGCGAGTGTCTTAAAGCATTAGCAGTTCAAACTTTTATATTTGTTACTGCCAGAGGCATTAACCTATTGACTCCCGCATCCTGTCCACCAGCATCTGACCTTGTCAGCTATGCTAGCAAAGCAAAAACTTAACCCTTTGATTCCCTTCCTGCAGGAAGCTGGTGGATAGGGTGAGGGAATTAAATGGTTAAGTTTTTGAAGTTGATGGATAGGGTGCGGGAGTCAAAGGGTTAAAATAGTATGAGCAATAACTGCCGTTAACTTACCGTATTTAATAATGCAATGACTTTCAAGTCGAGGTGGTCATATCGGTGCTCCCTCTACCTCATCCCTGACCGGACATGGATTATCATGGAATATTTGATAATCCACATATGGACATATTTGATAATTCCACATAATGGACTGTTTGATAATTCCACATAATGGACTGTTTGATAATTCCATTTGTATAATGCAAACAGTCCATGTCAGAGAGTGCTCATTGAACTTTCGTCCTTATCTATTCAGACTTTTCAGACTCTATAAACAAAATCAGAGAACTTCCTTTTGAGTTGGTGCATTGATAGCCACAAAGCACGGGGGGACAATTATTTTCTCTGTGCTTATGTAGAGCAAACAAAGCACAAAAGGACAGTTATTTTCCTTGTTACATAAATAGCCACAGAGCACAAAGGGGCACATAAATAGCCGCAAAGCACGAAAGACAATTATTTTCCAAGTGCATAAATAGCAATCAAGGAAGAGCTGTTTCCTTATGCATAAATAGCCACAAAGCACGAAGGGACATGTAAGTAACCACAAAGCACAAAAGGACATGTAAATAGCCACAAAGCACAGAAGGATATGTAAATAACCACAAAGCACAAAAGGACATGTAAATAACCACAAAGCACAGAAGGACATGTAAATAGCCACAAAGCACAAAGGGACATGTAAATAGCCACAAAGCACAGAAGGACATGTAAATAGCCACAAAGCACATAGGGACATGTAAATAACCACAAAGCACAAAGGGAGATGTAAATAGCTGCAAAGCAGAAAGGGAGATGTAAATAGCTGCAAAGCAGAAAGGGAGATGTAAATAGCTGCAAAGCACGAAGGAGCACATGGTTAGCCACAAAGCACAATGGGGCATGTAAATAGCTGCAAAACATAAAGGGACATGTAAAATAACTGCAAAGCACAAAGGAACACATTAGTAGACAAAAACGCACAATGGGGCATTTATTTTCCCTGTGCATAAATAGCCACAAAGCACAATGGGGCAATAAGAGCCACAAAGCACAATGGGGCACATAAAGAGCCACAAAGCATAAAAGGACACATAGCTGCAAAGCAGAAAGGGACATGAATAGCTGCAAAGCACAAAGGGGCACATAAATAAGCACAAAGGGGCACATAAATTAGCACAAAGTGACATATAAGTAACCACATAGGGACATATGGATAGCCACAAAGCATAAAGGGACACATAGATAACCACAAAAGGACAGGAATAGCCACAAAGGGGCACATAAATACCCACACAGCACAAAGGGGTATATATAACCACAAAGCACAACGGTACATAGCCACAAAGCACAAAGGGACACATAGCCACAAAGACAAAGGGACATTTATTTTCAATAAAAACAATCTTTTTCTTCCTTCTGTGTCCTCTTAGTTACAGGAAATGACTTGAACTGACCCCCAGTTACAGCAAGTGTATCTTTCTCTTTGTAGGAATCTGTGTCACTGTCAGTATTAAGTGGAGATCATTGTCATCTATATGTATATATATCAGGGCTCCCACTTTTCCGTGAATTCGCAGATTTCCGCGAAAACTGCGAGTGAGAATCCACGAAAAAAAAAATTTTTGCAAAAAAAAAAACTGTAAAAAACTATAAATTAAGCTCAGATATGTGTCAGATTGCATATAAAAAATTTCCAGGTGGGCAAGTCCCCCCCCCCCCCCAACCCCCTCTGATTTTCAGGGATTTTTGCGTTTTGTCAGTGGGAGCCCTGTATAATGGATCTTTGTCCTCCAGTGTTTGTGCCTATCCAGCTCAACTACTCAGGAATTGTTTCTGAACAAACATTTCAATAATCTGAATCAAAGCGACTCCCATCGTTCAAGCAAATACGAACCAGAAAAGCACAAAAATAGAAGTAGAACGCGTATCTGATATAACAAAAGAAGACAGACGCAAATTTTGGCCAGCTGACCTTTGTCAAGCGTATTCAAAAGACAAAGAATAAATACACAATAGTTAGCACAAAAAACTAGACATTTTCCCCAATGCAGCATCCTACCAACAGAGTATGATACACATCTGCCATTTTCTCCTGCCAAGGCGCTATGTGTTGGGAAGTTGTTGGCTGTTGTTTTTTGTGCTAAGTGTTGTGCGTTAATTCTTTCTTGTCTTTTGTACACGCTCCACCAAGGCCGGTTGACCGAAAATTTGCTCTTGTCTTGTTTTGTTATGTATGCGTTGTGATTCTATTTTTGTGTGTTACTGGTTCATTTATATTTCAGCAAGCATTAGCTTTTTTGTAAATATGTCATTGGGATCCACAAACATCAGTGGATGATGGAAATGTATTGATATGCCTTACCTCCAGAATATATATTTCAGTTGTGTCTGTACCTATACAGCAGATGTTGATAAGACCCAACAATGTTTGTATTTTTCAGAAAGCACTATCAGTGATACTTTTTTTTTTCTTGTTCTGGAAATTATATTTTTATGAAACCCAATACTAAACACGGTGGCTCTAATTTGGACAGCACTACTTGACACAGTGATTTTTGTGGAATTGAATTCTTTATGAAATGTGTATGTGTTACAGACAGGGAGACAGACAGGGTTTGGCTATTACTGTCTTCAGTTTGAAAAGGTTTCCTTCTTGTACTTACGTAAACAGATTTGTGTGAGTTCAGTGAATGTTATCAGATATCGCTGCCAAATGTGTGTGGTTATCTCGTGCAAGGGGAGATTGCATATTATCTTTCTGACATGAACCAAATTGATGTTTGCATTGTAATGAAATGTGTTAGATTACTGTAATCTACTGCAGGGTATCATTTGGATCCTGATTTTCCTGTGAAATATTTGGTTTGAGTGGGTGGCATGTTTCCACAAAGGACATTAATCAGACTTGCCACAGTTCTATCATTTCACTTCCTCACTGTGTCTCAGTATTTGCCAAGTTTCTGCCAGATGTGACAAGGCAGTGAAAATAATAGTGGATAATGATTCTGTGTGACAGAAACGTTGTGGGTTCCTATCTTTTATTCATTTTATCACAGTGGATTTTATCATGTGAAAATCATGCCACTCTCCTCATTGAGAGCGTGCCACAGTGCCTCCCCTTGTTTTTTTAAACCAAGACTTCAGCAAGGCAAGAAGGCTAATTGGCCTTCAAGGGAAGAGACCTGGAAATAAACCTATTTCTCCAGTAGTTTATGTCAGGGCAGGCAGGTGAATGTCCCGCTCTTCACACTTTTCAATGCTGTGGGATCTTTTAGCATGCTTAGGCCAAAAGGCACATCCCCTTCCAGAGGACTAGACAGTTCCATTTTCCAGTCAGAATGAGGAGAAAAGTCGAGGCTTCAATGGAAAAAGAATCCTGGAACCCCAGGTTTAGTTATTGGCAGGTGAACACCTGAACCATCCTACCGCCTTTGTAATGGGGAAAAAAAAAGGTGGGGTGCAGTGGAAGAACAGATTGAAGAGCTATGTGCTGATCATTGATGGAAAGAGATGTAGGTTCAGTAACTGATGTGCCATATTTTTGTCTCTTACCCCAGATGACTTTCTGAAGTGTGAATTGGTGACAGAGCAGGAGATTCCAAATTGTTTAATTATTTTCAGTTTCTTTTAAGCAGTTAGTCAGCTGTTTTAGTCAGCCAGTTCAGCATGATTTAATGCTAAAGTCAGTAGACGTATGTGTTCAGCAGGAGGATGGTGTGTGTCATTGGTCACATGAACTAATTAAGAAAGAAATCTGCTTTCAGTTATCATTCCCAATCATTCCAATTTAGCGTCTTACACCCTACCATATCCAAGTAATGCAGAGTGGCACACAGTCGCTCTTTTTGGCTAAAACCAAACCCAGTGTTTACAGACAGTTCGGTCAAAAGATGCCTCCAGGTGGCGCTCCACCCCACCTGTCTGCCCAGGTTGCACAAGAATATGAGTACCCATCCTGTTTTTCCGACCACATGTCATAGAGAGCAGACGTGCCGCTTCCGTGCTCTCCCAACCTGCAGCCGGTACAACCTGTGATAGCAGCTTCCACTGGTAAACCCCGTTCCCAGTGATTCCTATTTAGCACTGTCTCTGGTGAGAGATGAGAAGGATGGTGGCTTTGTTGGGAACAGTGTACAGGGTTTCACTACAACAGGGTTTCGTTGATTTATTTCTTGCTTAATGTATAGGTTTACTACATGCAGGGTTTCTGTGACTTCATTTCTTGCTAAACATTTTCCAGACTTGTAAGTTTGTGTGTGAACAAGTATGTGGATTTTGTGACAACAATTACAGTGGTGAATATGTTGCAGTAGCAGGTAATGAAAACTCCATAGAACAGCAGTCTTTCTGGTTGGTCTGCAGATTTATCTTCCACAATTTTGAGGAGGAGATGGAAGCCAGGTTTCATCAAATTGGAACATGATTTTTGTTTTTTTTTGTGTGTGTGTTTTTATACTATTTTTGCAAGAGTTACTCTTGGTTTTCAGTCATACATTTTCTTATGTTCTAATACTTGTCAGAATGGATTATTTAAAGCTCTTGGTTTTCAGTCATCCAATTTTCTTAAATTCTATTTATCAGAATAGATCATTTAAAACATGTGAATCGGGCTAAACATGAGTGTAGGAGTTTTTTACACTCAGTCATAGTGCAGTGTGCTGTGGAAAGTTGGGAAGTGTACTAGTCAAGCAATAAATGGATTCCAAATGTTGATGTTTTGTAACTGTTCATATTTAACACTCCCTGACTTAAGTAGAAATTGAAAGGCTAACCTAGACAGAGTAAACAGGTAAAGCCAGAAACGTCCAGGCCTCAGATGTCTTTGCAGAGTTGATGCTTGCCTGCGTGTCTTTGTTCAAGTCGGCCTGTAGCACAGTTCACTATCATACTGTCGTGATCCCGTTGCAAGAATATAGCACTTTTACTGAACAAATATGAGCTTCCTTGAGTGAAAAGTTTGGGTTTTTTCAATGTAGGTATATCCATACACGTTTTTGCATATTTTCCAGTGCAGTTGGTGCTATAAGGGAAAAGTAAACATATAGGAGAAAAAGACTTTCTTGGTTGCTAAATTAACAGCTCAGCGATCAGCGCATTTGTGTTAAATAATGTTATGTGTGTTTATTGTTGATTTCCACAGCTTCAGAATACAAAATAAAATGACGTGAATTAAATGTTGGTGCCTTTCAGTATTTCTGTTCAAATACTGTTTCAAAGTTTCATTAAGCAATAAAGGTGTGAAGGTCACTTTGTTGACAATCATTACAGAAAGGTTTAGTGAAAGTCAGCTATGGCGATTTTTTTTTTAGTTTATTTTCATGAATGTGCTATGATGCTTAATTGGTTTGGTTTGGTTGAAAAAGTACTAGTCATTAAGTGATGTATGTTTATTAAACTTGACATCATGCAAGTGTTCAAATGAAAAATGAAGCAGAAATGCGCAGGGGTGTTGAATCAGGACTATAGAGCTTGTCATGACATGATTTATACAGGAGGAAATGCCCAGTGGTTTGTGCTATTGCCTGTTCACCCACATCTGATGTTAAATGCTCTGTTCATAATGCTAACTTACAATAATGATCATGATATTAGTGTCTTCTACAATTTTGTGCCGATGACATGGTTTGGGGCTACTATGGGCTTTCAGTGGTCAGCCGGTTCCTCTGGAAACTTTTGATATTGTGTGAAGGCATTGTTGTTGTTGAGCTCAAGTCATGAACTTATGCAAACTATTTTTCTGTGAAAACCGTTTTAAACCAGTGATTTTATGAATTGGTTCTACAAGTTAATCAGTAAAAATGTGTGTATGCGTGCGTGTATTCATGTGAATTACGAATTGATTCTTCAAGTTAATCACTGAAAAAAGTGTGTGTGCATGTGTGTCTGTGTCTGTGTCTGTGTCTTTGTGTCTGTGTGTATGTTCAGCATGATAGATAATTCATCATGAGCTAATTGATATTGAACAAATAAGGTCATGAAGGAACTGTTAGTTGTGTGCCTGGGAGTCCACCTTTTCTCTGCCTCCCCTCTTCACCCCACTCTTAACACACACTAGTATGTTCATGATATTTCTGTAGTAAATCTTGTATAAACATTTAGCTGATTGTGTGATTTATTTAGAAATCAACAACTCTAGGTATGGAATCAATTTTTGATCCACAGACTGCTATTCACCTGTTTCTGGGCTCTTGGAGGACCAAGAACAGATGTACTTTCTTTTTGAAAGATCACTGACATTAATTTTGTTAGAGAAGTCAAGTCCAGCTTTTCCAGACTCGAGCTTGGAGAGAAGTGGAACCTTTAATCTTTTGAAGGAACTCTAACATTTTTAGGGAACATAGTATATTCATTTTTTTAGGTGGCATTTTCAGTCATTTTGAGGGAACAGTTTCAGTCTTTTAAAGGAACACAGTGCATTCAGCCTTTTTAGAGAACAGTTTCAGTCTTTTGCAGGAACATTTAGACTTTTGAGGGAACATTTTCAGTCTTATAAAGCAGCACTTTTAGTCTTTTGAGGGAACACAATGAGATCTGTTTATATTTCGCTCTACTCCTGACATCCCAATTCCAGCCCAACTCTTTCCTGTTGCTACTTTGTTCCCCTACCATCACTGTTCAGTCTTTTGAGGGAACATTTGCAGTCTTTTGAAGGGACGCTTTTATGGAGGGAACATATTGAGATCTGTTTATATTTCACCCACACTTAACCCCCCAACTCTAACTCCTTCCCTATTGTCCCATTGTTCCCCGCCGTCTCTGTTGTCATCATTTTCTTCTCCATTTTGTTCATCTTTTCACAAACTTGAGAAATTTCATGAATTTTTATTATGATTTTGCGCCCTGTGTATCATTGTTAGAGAAGAAAATAATGTCTCACCAGAGTTGATTTTTATGTATGCAGACATGGACGGGACTAATAGTTTGGTGTTGTCAACTTTGAATAATCATGTCTTTTTTTCACATTATTTGTTCCACTTGTAATTGTTGTGTTCAGCCTGATCCACACTTTGGTCTTTTGTTTCTTTGTTTTAGGTGGCACTTGGGTGTGTATCGATCCAGTAGTGCATAGTGCGGTTGTGGGAATTTGAGAGAAAAAAAGTGTTCTTATCTCTGTAGTTGATGGGTTTTATGTAAACAGGAAAAACAAAATGTGCAGAAATTTGTCATTTTACAAGTAGTGTAGGTTTCACTGATGGTTCTGCTTCTGTCTCATTGGACTATTTCCATTCTATGTGAGAAGAGAGAGATGGAGAGATTGTGTGTGTTTGAGAATCATTTTTTCCAGTTCTGTCACATTAACAAAAGACTGTAGTGGTGAAGGTGTGAAATGGCTGTCGTGTATGGATTTCATTGAATCACGCAGTGGTATGCTTTTGAAGTGGTGTTCAAAAGACTTGAATTGTTCATGAAGAGAAATGAAGTTGGTTGTTTTTGCCTCAGCTTTGTTCACAAGGATCAGAATTCACACAGAGTCCAGATCTTGGAGTATGCTTCCAGAATGTTTGCATAGAAAAGTTGGTGTTCTGTACAAACTGTGGTGTTTGGTGTTTTTAGAGCTGTCTTTATTTCGTTCATGGATCATTTGCAGTTTGCTGTGAAGAGAAAACTGTATGCTGTAATAAACTTTGTTTTTTTGTGTTTTTTTTTGAAAGATTATGTTGTAATAAAACAAGAAGAATAAGGTAATGATTATATAATCTCCAAAAAAATCATGAAGAAGAATAAGATAATGATCATATAGCAAAAAAAAACGTAAAGAATAAGATAATGATAATGTATAAAGAAACAAAAACATGAAGAACAAGAGAATGATCATTTAACAAAACATATGACGTGTGTTTTGATGTCCAGAGTACTTGGGACTAGAATTGAAAATTAAGCAGATAACAACAATGGACCAGTTTGTTGTGAATAATATTTTGTTCTCCTGTTTGTCTTGGAGTTCATGTCGTTGTTGCAAGGAAAGGAAATCTGATCAGAATGTATCCATTTTGAGATCAAATCTGACCACCGATATGGTTCTGTATGAAGTGAGGAGGTCAGAGTATTGGTTGTTTGACCCTTAGAGTCAAGGAAGGCTTCTGACAATCATCTGTAGAGCAGCCATAGGAACCTGTACTTGAAATAAAGTGCAAGTGCCATTCTATAGTGACAAAAGCACTCTCTTGGCCCTGTGCTTGAAATACAGTACAAGTACCAGCGCACCATGACAAAAGCACTCTCTTGGCCCTGTGCTTGAAATACAGTGCAAGTGCCAGCGCACCGTGACAAAAGCACCCTCTTGGCCCTGTGCTTGAAATAAAGTACAAGTGCCAGCGCACTGTGACAAAAGCACTCTCTTGGCCCTGTGCTTGAAATAAAGTACAAGTGCCAGCGCACCGTGACAAAAGCACTGTCTTGGCCCTGTGCTTGAAATATAAAGTACAGTACCATGGCCGCTAACCCGATGACAAAAGCACTCTCACAAGTGCCAGCGCACCGTGACAAAAGCACTCTTAGCCCTGTGCTTGAAATACAGTGCAAGTGCCAGCGCACAGTGACAGAACCACTTTCTCGGCCTTGGACTCTCAGATGTATGGAATGTGGTCAGTCTGTATGCTGCTTAAGTTGTGGTCATTGGTATAGTAGGAGCCTGACCTGTCAGACCACGCCTTTAACGACAGGTGATCATCAGTAGGTAGAGTGGGTGGTCATCACTAGGCAGCACATTAGTCATCATTCAGGTAGGACCTTAGGACCTGGCGCTACGGGTTTTGTGCAGGCTTAAGGCTTGTGCCATGATCACTGTGAATGTTCTCCATCACATATTACCAGTGGCACCAATGCATATGAAATTTTTTCTGAGCATGCAGATGTCAGTTTGAGAAACTAAAATTGAACTTGGTTATCAGCAAGATAGCAACTCTTGCTAGAGTGGTACTTGTACTAGTGTCAGAACAAATTGTTGACAGGCAAAGTCTGTCTTTTGGTTACCAAACAAGAATGTGTACATGCCATCAGGACTTGTCATGTTGGTAGGTTTATAGACTGTTTATTGGGGATTGTGTAATCTTTCGATAAGAAGCAGTGACTGATTAGGCGAACATCGTTCAAGAATACAGCTCCGCAAATCAGAATCATATGATTAGATTAGTGTGATAACATGAATATGTCATAGCTCGGGATAATATAGCTACTGTTAGGCACAAAGTTTTAACCCTTTGACTCCCACACCCTATCCATCAGCATCTTACATTGTTAACCATGACAGTAACCTTTTCACTCCTCACCCTGTTCACCAGCTTTCTGCAGGAAGCTAGTGGATAGGGTGCGGGAGTGAAAGGGTTAATAAGTTTTTGCAGCTGGTGGATAGGGTGCAGGGATGAAAGGGTTAATTTTTTTCAGCTTCAGCTGATAAATCACTTTGCAGATGCTGATAGTGGTTAGGATAATGCGATTAGTTTCATATGAAACTTGGAAACAAAAGGCAACCTCAAGTCTTTTTGCTCATAAGTTCTGACATGTAGAGTTTTTCAGTCTTATGTGTTTGATTAGGAAAAGTAGGCCTACAACAGGTTTGTGAAGAAGGGGAAGACCAAAAACAAAAAGCTTTTTTCCTGAATTTTTCTGCACACATGTACTACATAGTGATATTTTCATATTGACGCTGAATCCTGTTTATAGCACAGATTCTAACATGATTTCTGATGTATGTTCTGAAATAGACATCGAATTCTCTGATTGATATCTGTATAGATCTATACCATGACTGTGGGAAGAAACTCTGGGGAGAACTGGACAGAAGGTCCTTAGAAAAGCCTCTTCAAGGGCGTGTTCGACCCTAAACTCCTCACACTGTTAACCCTTTTACTCCCTGACTCTGTCCACCAGCTTCCTGCAATGCCAGCCATGATAGCAAAACAAAAACTGAACTCTTTCATTCCCTCACCCTAGGGTGAGGGAGTAAAAGAGTCAAGTTTTTGCAGCTGGCAGGTTGTGTGCTGGAGTGAAAGGGTTAAGGGATCCGGGATGCATCCAGGTCATGACTTTTCATATAGATATCCTTACCATGACTGCACTTTTCCACTCTCTTACATGATATATATGCATCGCTTACCATGAAATAGTCCAACTGTGTCAGAAGGTTTGTATCAAATCTGGTTTTTGTTCCGTTACTCTTGTAACCTAGTCATATAACTCTGTGATGTAATCAGTTGTCTGTATGTTGATCACTGCAAATTGATCCTTTGCTGTCGTAATAGACTTGTGATGTTGGTGCGTAGTCCTGAAGTGATGTCATTGTTGGCCGTTTATTCTTTCTGTGATTTGTACTGGCATGAACCATTTCCATTGCCTTAGAAGATCTACAGTGAACAACGTGGTCGGGGTTCCTATGGCTTGGGGAGGACTGAAATGTTGCTTTTCCATGTTGAGAACTTGAAATAAAAATTAAAGCGGCTTTTGGAAAAATATGGGCATTGAAAAAAAATTATGAGCAGCAGATATTTTGCAGGTTTTTGAAATGATGATATTCTTTTATCAGAATTCATTTAATCTGAAGTATTCAGTGATTTACATTTGTATATATGGGAACTGGGAACAGCTTGTTATAATTTCAGAAGCCCTCAGTAGTTGTCGTTTTGGTTCTGGTGTGATGAGTTCCATGCTTGGCTCTGTTTATCGGCATGTGGTTTTATCTATTTCTTGTATAAAGTTTGAAAAAATTATGTGTAATGTTTGAAACCAATTTGTAAACTTTGAAATGAAAAATGTAGTTTCACAGAACTTTGCAATTTTAAACGAGAAACAAAAGTTTATACTTGAAAAATGTTGTAAATGTCTGTGGGAACCCTGACAGTATGATCTGTTAAAGACAGAATGGTGCATCATGGTATAACTTTTACTTATGCAGACATACTTGACATATCGTAACAATGCAAGATTACTTAGCACGATGGTTTGTGGTGTGGTCCAGGGTACTCTTATCAACATGGTATGGCTGTATACTTATATTGCAGGCAACGATATCTCTTGTTGATGTATCAAGTGATGTTCAGCTCTCAGGGGTATGAAACAACTTGTTGCTATGATTAGTATTTCTGATCATAAGCTTTCCACGGGCATTAACTTAGATACCGGCAACTATGAAAACTCCATTGTTGTGTTTGACATGGAAATGTTGTGCCATCTTGTGCCAGAGCCACTGCATTTTTGTTCTGCCTGAGGAGTGATAACATATCTCCTGACATCAGCAGACGTTTCAAGTTGTGAAGTAACAAGTTCTTACATAGAACTTAAGAGTCTGTGGAGTAGTAATGCTAGTTGAGTTCTCAGATAAACAGAATTTGATCTTAGGTTCTAGTTACATTGTGGGTAACCGTTTTTTTGGAATAACCATGGTACCTGTTGCAGATATATACAACAAGAATATGGAGTTTCATCTCAAGTTTAAACAGCTGTAGTGCAGCTTTTATGACACCATAGTTGATCTGAAAATATAGTCTGTGTTTTGTTTTCTGTGTCCATTGCTGAATTCTGCTCAACTGTTTTGTTTTTCCATTTGTTCTGTGGAACAAAATGACAGCAATGAATGTTTGTCACACAGTGTGCTGTCCATCATCTCCTCTCATTTGATACATGAGAAAACAAAGAGCATGACACATATGTCTACGCAAATCTCAATGCCGCATAAATGGCAAAATGTTTTATTTAAAAAAAAAAGTATGCCAGTTTCTTTATGAAATGGGTAAATCGGTTAAACTTAGACTGTTTTATCTGCCTGACTTTATTCTGTTATCAGTGTAATGTGTAACCAGGGTGAATAGATCTGATGGACAAAATATTTTAAATAAGTAAACAAGCATGGGCTTTGAGTTTCATATCTGTTGAAGCCTTCAGTAATTGATAACTGAATGGTAAATCTGTTGAAGCATTCAGTGGTTGCTATAACTGAAATACAAATCTATTGAACATTCAGTGGTTGAAATAACTGAATTATAAATCTATTGAGGCATTGAATGGCTGATTCAGAAACGGGCTTGAACTTATACGAGTTTGTTGAGCCCCTTGGCTATGAAATTATTCACATTGCTATAGAGATCTGTAAAAAATATATATATATTTTACCAGGGATTTTTGTAAAAAAAAAGAAATTACCAGGGTTTTATCTGTAAAAGACAAATTTACAATTATCTGTATTTCTTGTATTCTCATAAATATTTTTCTAAATTATCATCTGTATGTCTTGCATGTTACATGACTATTTTAAGCTACACTGTCAAAATGATCCTTATCTGGTCAGTGTCAGGATGGTATTTTAACCCTGTCATACCCTCACCGTGTCTGCCAAAATTCTATAAGAAGCTGGTAGATAGGATGAGAAAGTGAAAGGGTCATGGAAGGTTATTTTAGGCAACTATTTTTAATATCAGAATGGTATTGGTAAAAGTTCATCGCTTGCAAAAATGTTGAACATGTCATTGTAACTATTGTGTAGGCAGAAGTGTGCAAGATTTGGAACCCTAACCTGATAGGGACAGTTATTGGTGAAAGAACCGTGCTTATGATGTGATGAACAGCTGCATGAATACCAATAAGACAAATAAATATTGAAATAATCATAAACTGTTTCATTGTCTGTTTGTGCGTGTGTGTGTGTGTGTGTGTGTGTGTGTGTGTGTGTGTGTGTGTGTGATAGATGGAGAGGGTGAGAGTTTAAGTAAAATAATAACTTGGACAGAAGACTTTTGGACTCAAATCTATGTGTCATGAAAACTGTTTTTCTCCACAGTGAAAAGGTCTTCCCTGAAATTACTGTGATACTGTGAAAGGAAACGCTTACGTAAAGTAACAAAGAACTACAAATTGAAGTGCAATCTGTTGAGAAATGATTCAGGGTAGCAGGTATTTAGAATCAAAGTATATCACAGATAAAAGCGCGTCATACATACAATGGCACTTCCTGATTAAACAGACATCACAGCATACACACCTGGCCATACTTCATGTCATTAATAATGAAGAGCAGGGCATTTGACCGGCTGCCCTGGCATAAAATACTGGATAGGTTGGTTTATTTTCCATGTCGCTCCTGAACCTCAATTGGCTGCTTTGTCTTTTTGAAGTCTTGAAAAAAAAATGTTGGAACAGTGTGTGTGTGTGTGTGTGTATGAGACGGAGAATATTAACTTGGGTCAAGGTCATTCACTGAACAAGTTTGATGTACCTTAACTCACCAACTTTGTGTGTGTGTGTGTAAAAGAGAGAGAGTGAGAGAGCGAGCGAGACAGACAGGAGGATGATGGGTCATGAGTCACACACCTTGACCCCCTCCTGTCTTCACCTCCTCAGTTTGTGTGTGCTTTGTGGCCTAGTTTTTATCACTGTTGGTGACTGTTCTGGTGAATGATGAGAGGGTGTGCCTTGATTCAATTCTCGAATAAGATTTGGTGCCTTGTAAATGTCATTACTATTATATCATACACACATAGCATACACTATCCTGTATGTCACAGCAGACACTCCATAGTAAAGGAAAGCACAGAGAAAAGCCTGTCACATGAACTTAGTTCAAAACAGAACTCTTGGTATTTCCATGATCATTTCCGCTCCATCATCATGGGACAGCTTTGTAAAACACTGTCCCAGATTCTGTGTTACTTTGATGACTGAGCATGATTGTACAGTCGGTTATAGATTGTAAGTTGTTGTTTTTTTTTACTGCAGGCCAAAGCAAACTTAGAAAAGACCAGCTTTGCCTGTATACACTCAGAAGGTAAGAAAGCTTACGCTAACCGATTTCCTGTATTTAAGAAACATTTTACTGATAAGCACACTCAGGGCACCTTCAGATCCTCTGTGCATGTAATAATGCCCTGATTTCATTGTGACCACACTTACTTCTTCTATTCCATGCCTGAGGTACATGTAAATTATTCTTTTCATCGCTGTAACACTTGGATCCAAAACAAGTTTGACTGCCCGCGCCCAAGCAAACACGAACCAGAAGAACAAGAAAACCAATGTAAGCGCGTATCCAACGAGACAAAACAATTACAAAACAAGCGCAAATTTTCAGCCAACTAGCCTTTTTCAAGCGCGAACGCACGGTCACAGACAGATCACAGACACCAAACAATGGATAATAAAAATGGGACTAAAAACTTCCCTGCCGCCTCGTCCAGTGGGTAAGAAGTGACCGTGCGTTCGCGCTTGACAAAGGCTAGTTGGCCGAAAATTTGCGCTTGTTTTGTTTTGTCTCGTTGGATACGCGCTTACATTGGTTTTCTTGTTCTTCTGGTTCGTAACACTTGGAGACAAGCTCTGGAGATAAAAGTTGGCTGTTGTCCGCAAAGCATCCACAGGCCTGTACAGTTTCTCCTCAAAGGTAGTCAGCTTCAGCCACATCTCCAGAGATTCCTGTAGATCTGTAGGATGTGGCTTGTGTGTGTAAATTAAAGCCTGGGCATCAAATTTGTTTTTGGTGATTCGCAAGGACTGTCATTGGAGGGAAAGTGGTCTACTTATCAGGGAAGCTCTTGCTCAGCTTGGCTCCACAACCAAATGATCATTGTCATTACAAGTGGGCTTAATGGGCGGTGTCCTGTTATATGTTTGAACAGGCATCCTCTGGTTGGTGGCCCTAGGACAACTTGACATCACAGGCTCGTTAGGGATTGCTGGTACTGGGAACTCAACTGAATGAACTTGAATCTAAGGGCATGCTAAGTGCTTGGAAATAAGTGAGCATGGGAACAGTACCTCCGATGCAGAGTTTAAGATGGCGCAGCACACACACGCGCGCAAACACACACACATGCACCCTATCAGAGACACAGGCTCACATGTTGTCAGCCACACATACACACACACCCCACAGAATCACCAGCCACACACACACACACACACATACACACACACACACACACACAAACACACAACACACACACAAACACACACACACACATACACACACACACACACACACAAACACACAACACACACACAAACACACAACACACACACACACACACACACACACACACACACACACACACACACACACACACACACACACACACACCAAAGCATCACCACTCAAAATCAAATAAATTTCATGTCCGCAGACGTCTAATTTTCATTGATGTAAACTACAATGTACGATATGCTGAAATAATAATGAAGTAATCAGTCAGTGACATGATATAACTTACAAAAAATTTGCATAGTAACTGTGATTAAACTTAAGCCATAAACAAAACCGTTTCCAAGTTGTTCTTTGGTGCTGATGACAAGTGACAAGACACAAAGTTGTTTTGCTTTTGTTGCTTTTATTAGCACAGTGTGGATGATCATGTTTACTGTTACTGTAGTTTACAGCCCACTGCACAAAACCATACCAGGGCTACAACCATCAAAAAGTACACAATACCTCATTAACCCTTTGACTCCTGCACCCTGTCCACCAGCATCCTGCATTACCAACCAGGCTAACAAAGCGAAAACTTAATCCTTTAACTCCCTCACCCTATCCACCAGCTTCCTGCAGGAAGCTGGTGGATAGGGTGAGGGAGTTAAAGGATTAAGTTTTTGCAGCTGGCGGACAGGGTGTGGGAGTCAAACGGTTAAGAAAACCCTACCTGGAAAAGAAAACTAAGTAGGCCTACACGTATCAATGCATTCATACAAATAATCTAAGGACTTGCTACTGGCGTTGACAATCCCATCCAATTTATCACCAGAGGCTTAAAACAAAAAAAACCAGATCTGAATATAAATGTAAACTAAGGAACTAAAATATGATATAAAAACTGGCTTGAATTATCTACAACAGTACAAGTGCTTCTGCACATCAAATTTCCTTAGAGCCAAAAATGCAGTTAATACATGCACCCAATTATCAATCCTAAGAGAAATTATGTAAGGTTTTATAAAACACATGCAGGTGAACGGACCAGCAAGGAAGAAAATAATGGGAAGAGATGACAGAAGGCAAAGGACTAGGAACAAGGAAGGAACAAGCAGAGTGACAAAAAGAGGAAATTTCTGGCACAGAATTTCCAGGAGCGGGGTCACTATTCATACTGAAAGAACCCCTGGCATCCCCATAGGGGGAATCTGATCTCTTATCTCAGTCAACACAATGCACAATTAATGACACTGCACAATAATCTATCAGACTGAGAAAGCACTTGATAAGATGAAATAGTCGAGTGGTTAGACTTCAGAATTCCAAAGGTCAAGAGTTCTATAAAGGGTCAGAGTTCCATAATGAACTTGGATAATGACTGGCAGTAGGTAAAGGGTACAGATTTTTCTAATTTCCCATGTCAACAAATGAACATACCTGCTTACTATCTGAACAAATTATTTGGTTACTTCCTCCTCCCCTGATTGCTATTTCCAAAAACATGTTTTGGAGCACAGATGTTTCAAATGTGACCAATTACCCCTTTCTCTGTCACCAGCATCAAGGAACAACTCTACTGTTTTTGTTTGTTTATGTAATCTGCTGCACACTTCATTATTCCAAATCTCTGCCCTCTTCCACATAAAACGTTTCCACAAACAAAACAGTCAGACTTTATAGAACCTGCACACAAGTGTAAAGAGTACTTCTACTTTATACAGTTTTATCTCTAGAAAACTCTTTTATTTCATAGATACACTTTTGATCTTTTAAGACTGCAACACAGGGACGCAAGACACTGCTGGAAGTGCCTGTCCAATCTTACAATATTGCATGGACTTCTTAATTGCTCATGCATGGACTTACATCTAAAATACAAACTACAGTCAAAAGAGTCACCAGTTGGAAAAGGTAAACAAATAAATATAACTCATGTTTAAGGACCACAGAAAATGAAGAATTAAAAAAAAATCTTAAACAATTAACCGTACAAGCTGTCCTGATTTCATCACGCATCCAACCTCATGAAGAAACTTCATTATGTACAAAATATGAATGATATCTGTTTCAATTAATTAAGCAATGATCTGAACAAGTGTAAAGAGGATGCTTTCTTAAAGCAGGAACATTATATTTTTTCTTCCTGTATTAAAAGTTGAGCCAAAAGTCTTGCTTTGTTACCTTTATCCGATATTTGGAGATTTGATGAAACTGAAGATACTCACAGAACTTGCTCTGGTTTTCTCCTGGTGAATTTCAGGTCTAGCACACCATTCAATTTGAAGGAAGTGTGGGGTGGGCAACAAAAACCAAGCTGATCAGAATTCAACATTGTATCATCTAAGTCCAGTGTGTAAAAAATACAGATTTTTCCGATCTCCCAAACCAACATTATCTGTAGACCTACTAATTTATGCTTGATCCCCCTTCATAAGCACACATGCATACAAAACACAAGGACATGTTAAAGATCCTGTACTGTAAGTTGTGTCTGATGGCTTACTGAAACAGCATGTACCCATATGAAAACAAGTATGACTGCCTATATGGTGGCTAACCACCAAACAAAGAACATGCCGACTACGCAACAATGGAACATATGCACAGTGTAGGCCAAACTACCACAACATGTATACGCACATCTGAGGAAACAATGCTGAAATAAACACAAAAAGATCCTGGGATGAGAAGAAAATACACCAACACATAACTACTCATTACAGAAAAGCAAAAAATGCCTTTGGGATGAGACCAAAAATTCACCAGAGTAAAATCAAAGCAGGTTCAGTGACCACCTTTTAATCGCCAATGGCAGAATCAGTAATGAGCCTATCTGTAAAAGTTTGGAGAATTGTTTCCACTCTAACAAACTGATGTCTGTGAGAGCTGGGTTTGTTTGCCTAATTATTTAGAAGTTAGTTTGTATTGAATCTGCCCTTCAGGACTTAAGGACTGAGATGAAAAGTTATTATGAATGTTATGTTGTTGTTTTTTCCGTCTGTTTAGTCCTTTTCAGTTCATTTTCACCCACAGATGATCTTGGTACATAACTGGTTTAAAAAAAAATGTCCAGTACAGAGATCAAAAGTGACCACCAAACGTATAGCTCAACCTCATGTTCCACGCAACGACTGCAAGAGATACAAACCACTACCATCACCATCACTTACGATGTGCACAACCAATACCATCACCATCATTTATGATGTACACACATTCAAAAACACAATCATTTTTCTACAATCAGGTACCATCATCTCTGACATACAGACAGATACGCTTGACAACATTACCATATAGTCCATAGCAAGCAGTGACATAACTCCCATACCAGCTCCTTGGCATTGTTCTTGCTTGCAGGAACAGCACAAACACTGAAGGGGAGTACTGTCACTCAGTTTCAGTCTCCAGAACTAAAACCAACATTTACAGAGTTAATCACCTAAGTCACAAGGTTTTCTCATCAACTGTCATTCTGGTTCTGCGCTGGCTCATCGAAGCTCTCGCTTTCAGCCACTAAGGCCCGCTCCAGAATTACGCGCCCTTCCTTGTAGCGCTGGTTTTCTTCGGTGGCGAACTCGTAAATCCATCCCAGCTTGGCGTCGCACTTTTTGCAGGAGACATCACGCACCATGTGCCGTCCTGTTAGCATGACGCGGTCCTGCACCTCACTGAAGTTGAGGTTGACCACACGGTTGAAGAGGAAAGCACGTCCTGTGGCACCTACACACATAAACATTGTGTTTCTATAATATCTTTGCCCTTTACTGTTATTATTCTTACTATTTAAAGCCAGACGATCACGCAGAGCCATATCAGGGCCGTAACCACTTCAAAATGAACACATATGGCTTGGGGACACATACACACACACGCACACGCACACACACACACACACACACGCGCGCACGGAAAAGAAAATGAAGTACACACACCAATGCATCTGCACACATAATCTATTGATATTCCCCTGGCACTGACAGTCTTATCCCATCTATTACCAGAGGATTTAAAACAAATCTGAATACAAATGTAAACACTACTAAGGACACAAAAAAAAAAAACACACACAAAATTATGTAAATTGCCCAAAATTTGCTTTCCAAAAAACCAAAAATGCAAATATACGCACCTCATTATCAATCCTAAGAATAAGTAGGTAGGGCTTTACAGCACTCATACAGATGACTGGACCATCAAGGCAGAAAATGATACGTGGAGATGACAGAAAACAAACAAGCAGGGCAAGAAACAGAAACAAAGAGAGTGACAGAGCAGATGAAATTTCTGGCACATAATTTCCATAAGTAGGGATACTATTTATACAGAAAGAGCCCTGGACATCCCCACAGGGGAAATTCCCCAAGCTAAACACTAACAAAAATCTAAGAAAAGGCCCATCTTCCAAACATCTGATGGAATTCAGACTGTCTCAGTGATTAAACAGCAATGTTGACAGTTTCAATACATTGCAGTTCTTTTCTACATATTCTCTGATGTATATCATGGTAATAAGAGTTTTGTCTGTTCCTATGAACTCCGAATTCCTTTCACAATACACCACCTGCAAAAATCTGACCATTTGACTCCCTCATCCTATTCACCAATTTCCTGCAGAACATGGCAGATATGAGGATTGTGGACAGGATAAGGGAATGGAAGGGTTAAGTTTTTACTTTGCTACCATGGCTGACACTAAGGATGCTGGTGGTAAAACAAGGAAGTAAAAGGGTTAAACATTAAAAAATAAACTTTATCTCAAGTACTGGTTTTTTCTCCATTCACGTAACAATCAATACTGCCTACATTTCAGGACAATTACTTACAGGGGAACAACCAAAATTTGTAAGCAAACTCATTTACCCATCTCTCAATACCTATCCCATATCAGCTTTGCCAGGATGCATAAATGTCAAACACACAATCTGCCAAGTCCATCTAAACATGAATACAAAATTTAGTAAGACACAAAGGCATGATTTATAAAAATCAACTAAGCTGCCTAGAGATTATGTACAAGGCAACAGTAACGTTGTGAGATCATTAACTTTACAAGCAAATAACTAAGAGGAAGGGGGAAAAAACCTGAAACAAGCAAACCAACCTCTCTGATGTACCAAGCACATGTCAGCACTGTCATTACAGATATACCATTATTAAACTACAAGTTATTAAATTACAAGAGTTCAATTTCATAATTGCTTTAAGTTTATTGCAGATGAATGAACAATTTAATGGATATGTTCAATGGGTGTGGTTTTACCTGTGAATCGAGTAGATATCAGCTCTGAACGATTTGTCAGCTGGGTATCACAGTTGATACAGGAGAAGATACGTGAACCACCAATGTGTTGCAGAAATACACGACCCATACTGCTCACTGTTTGGCTGACAGAAAATAACATTTTCTTTAGTATTTAAGAAGAACAACAACAACAAAACCCCAGCACCGACAGTGAAAAATACACATTGAACCAAATGTGCTCTCCCTCCCCTCCCCCAACACACACTTTCTGTCAACAAGCACCCCCTGAGGTGCTGGATGGGACTCAGAGCAACAACAATACCTCACCACTGACTGGGCAATCACTTCCCAGTGACGCATTTTTGGTCTCCAACCCATCCAGGACCCCAAGATGTTTCTTGTTAGCATACCTGAACTGAATAAATAATTAAAAATAGGAAATCAGAACACAAAGCTGATTCAGATATAATATAGCAATCTTTACCTTTTTCTTTTTTTTGTTTTTTTTTTTTTTTTTGTTCCTGCTTGCTTGAACTCTGGCAGTCAATATTGTTTTGGATACAAACAGGTTTAACAAAATAAAAGAAAGAAAGAGAACAGTAGTACTGGTGCAGTTAGCTTCTAGTGATCATACAGGTTCATAGACACCATGTGCTACAAAAGCCTCAATAACGCAGCCCCCGATTACCTGTCAAGCCTACTTGAGATCTATCTTCCCTCACGTACCCTCCGCTCTGCCTCCGATCCTCTGACTTTTCGCTTTCCACGCACTAAGCTCAAAACCTATGGTCCATGAGCCTTCTTGTTTCTGGTCCACTCTCCTGGAACAAACTTCCTCTCTCAGTCCGTCAGCAACCTACTTTTGTCTCCTTCAAGTCCGCTCTCAAAACTTACCTTTTCTCCTCCGCATAAAATCCTAACCTCACTCAACCCCCCCCCCCCCCCTCTGCAGCCTGTCTCCGCTCGGAGGGGAATCACATGGTTATAATATATAATTGTATATGCTATGCTCTCTATAATTTTCCATTGCTTTTATTCTTGCTTTTATTGCTTTTATTCTTTCTCCCCATTTATAGCCATGCGTGTGTGTGATGGTGTGTGTGTGTGGTGTGTGCATGTGCGTGCGCGTGCGGTGCGTGTCTGCTTCAGCGCTTAGATTTGATTTTATCAAGATTTTGCGCTATATAAATATTGTAATTATTATTAATTATTATATCTAAGATTGTAGGCCTACACACAAAAATGTTCAAATTCTGACAGAAGTTGATCTAAATTTCAAACCCAAGTGAACAACAGTTCACTTGGGTGGTAGTCCATATGACCACTCCCATTAAAAGTTATGATAACTGGGATCATGAATGATCGAGTAGTTTAATTTTGAATATGCTGTCCTATTTTCTGTCAATAGGCCTACCTCTATGGCAATACTAATTTAGCAATTACATCGTCAGTGAGTATACATCTAACATCGTCACTAATTTGTGTAAATGCAATCTAATTCAAGAACCATCAACTTTCAAGCAGATCTCATCTTTGGAATGGAAAGGTCAGGCATGAACGGAAAACAATCTACCATATCTCCATTCACATTGCCCCCTTTCTTCCCATAGTCATGGGGCTATACGATCAATGCAAATTTTTTATCATGGCCGCTTTCCATACAGTTCATTGTTCAATTGCAACAAGATTGTATCTCGATTGTTAGAATTTATTATTTTCCTCATGGAATATTGCAGAAGTTAAATCTGTTTCGAAAGAACACATCTTCATGCTCTTTACACTTTTTGCTGACGACTTCTCGATTTAGATCTACTCATGACGACCTATGTGGCTGGTAAAGGATTCATCCTTTCACCTTTTCACTCTTCTGACTTCTGCCGAAGTTCTGGCTCCTATGCTAAATTCACTTACATAGTCATGAACAACAGTCATCAGCAAAAATTGCAGAGTACATGAAGCTGAGTTCTATCTATACTGATCTGAATTCTACTGTATTCTGCAGGAAAAAGAGAATTAAAAGCAGGTACAATTTTGCTGAAGCAGAACAATGAACTGTGTGAAAAGCGGCCATGACAGGAAATTTCACAGCTGATTTCCATCCCTTACACTTTCCTGCAAGGAGTCATTGTGTTAAAACGACTACAGAGTACAAAATGATTTGTTCCACAAAAAGCAGTGTCAGAAGGATAAGAGAGTAAATTATGAAGTACACAGAAGAGCAAACCTGCCGACGGTCTGACAGGTGAACTGGATAAGGCCCGAACAGTGGTCGGCTGTGTTGACAAGTGAAGAATGAACCAAAACATTGGAGGCTGTGACGTCACGTTCACGCCTTTTGCCTTATGGGATAAAAGGTTAAAGGTTAAAGCACTTGCGGTTGCGCGTTGTTGTCACTTTGTCACTTCCGCTCAGACCAACCCTTTTGCCACAGCAGACGGTTTGCCGGGGAGCAACGCGATCATCGAACAGTGTGTTTTGCCTGTCTGGTCGCTGTTTTAACTATTCAAAATGAGGTGGTTGTCGGATGATAAACATAAAAAGGAACCAGAAGTTTTTGATACTGTGGTGGAGGGCCTGAAAAAGATCTACAAGTCAAAGTTACTTCCGTTGGAAGAGACGTACAAGTTTCACGACTTCCACTCCCCATCCCTCGATGACCCTGACTTCGATTCCAAACCTATGATTCTTCTTATAGGACAGTATTCCACCGGCAAAACCACCTTCATACGATATCTTCTGGAGCAAGATTTTCCTGGTATCAGAATTGGACCAGAGCCGACAACAGATCGTTTTATCTGTGTAATGCACCATGACCAGGACGGGGTGATTCCTGGGAATGCTCTGGTCGTGGATCCCAAGAAGCAGTTTCGTCCCTTGTCGAAATTTGGTAATGCTTTTCTGAACAGATTCCAGTGTTCACAGTTGTCAAACCCAGTTTTAAATAGCATAACAATTGTTGACACGCCAGGCATTTTGTCCGGAGAAAAGCAGCGAATCGACAGAGGATATGATTTCACTGGGGTGTTGGAATGGTTTGCAGAGCGTGTAGACAGAATAATTCTTCTGTTTGATGCTCATAAACTTGACATCTCAGATGAATTCCGTCGAGCCATTGAGGCCATCAAAGGATACGATGATAAAATCCGTATTGTGTTGAATAAGGCTGACATGATAAACCACCAACAACTGATGAGAGTGTATGGAGCACTGATGTGGTCTTTAGGGAAAGTTCTAAGCACACCTGAGGTAGCACGTGTGTATATTGGTTCTTTCTGGGACCAACCATTGCAGTTTGACATGAACCGCCGACTGTTTGAATTAGAAGAACAGGACTTGTTCCGAGATCTTCAGAGTCTACCACGAAATGCTGCTCTGCGCAAATTGAATGACTTGATCAAAAGAGCAAGGCTGGCAAAGGTAAGACGACATTTTTAATTCAGTCAGTGTATACCTGTAGATGAGATAATGATACAAACACTAATTTGTTATTGAGGGACCATTTCCTTTGAAAGGGGGCTTGGCACACTTCACAGTAACAGTTGAATAATAGAACTAGAAAATGAAAATGCCAGCAGATTGGACACTGAATTATGTATAATTCTTATGTCATTAGTTGGGCCTGGTGGAGTAAACATTTGACTTTCAGTAAGTAGGGCCTGAGTTTGATTTTGCTTAAACACCTCCACCTGGTGGATAATGGGTGATGTTTCCTAAATTTCCCAGGTCAGCATCTGTTCAGACCCGCCAGTGCCTAAGTCTTCTTCTTGTGTGGGTATGCATGCAGAATATCAGTATGCTTGTTAAAGATCTGGTAAGTCCTGTCAGTAGTTGGTATGGAAACATGAAAACATCCAGCATGCATGCCCACCAAGGATACTGACCATGCAGCAGCTTGTGTAGTGTGGTCAGTTCATTCTACAACTTGTTCTCCATGCTTCACTGGTCAGTTCATTCTACAACTTGTTCTCCATGCTTCACTAATAACAGCTGATTTAGAGTTATATGTGTAATGCGCAGTGAGTCCAAATGAGTGTGGAGAATACAGGAATGATAAACTATAATAATCTTGCAGCTTTGAAGTTTCATTTTCTTTTGGTTTACTTACTGTTCGGATGTTCCAGTTCTTCAAACATTCATCCTGTTTATTGTTCTGATGAGAGACTGCCCTGTTTAACAACCACATTTTATTGACTGTTAGGATTTCTGTGATATTACTTCTCAAGAGTATGAAATTAAGACCAAAAGAAACTGTATCAGGTGCAGTGTAGTCTTGAGAGAGAGCAATCAAAATTCTTGTCCTGGTAGTACTTTCATGTGTTGTATGATTACTGATTGTTCTAACATACTACAATTTTGTTCGTACACATGTATACATACATTTGCCTCTCAGATGACTTGTAAAACAACATATTTCCATGGGTTTTCTTTTAGCACTCAGTGAGATTGTGGCAGAAAGTGAAGATACTCTGCTAAGCTTACAGACTACAAAGAATGCAAGGCCATAGATTCATTGTCATGTGGGCTGTCTAATTTTTCTTCTTCTTTTTTTGTTGTGTTCAACACAGCAAATTGATTGATGCATAGTCATTTAGCACACACAGTGTGCACACATATGTATAATGTATATATAGTTGCGCTTGTGCGCACACGCACGCACACACACACACACACACACACACACACACACGCACGCACGCACGCACGCACGCAGCACACACACACACACACACACACACACACACACACACACACACTGACACAGAATACACACATGTGCTTCTTACAAATGTTATAAACAAAGTTACACTAATACAGTAATAGCAGAAAGCATGCTAATCACCTGGTCAGTGACCTACAGAAATGTAATCTATGTCAGTTAAGAACAGAGCCTGAGGCAGGCATTAGCTATGTAATAATGTAAGAATGCTTTATACACTTGAACTTAGGTTAGTGCATATATATATACGTGTGTACACCCACACACTTGTGCACTCAATACACACACACACACACAAATACACACACACACACACACACACCACACACACACACACAC
>JAPXFY010000012.1:11519029-11524029 GCA_030674185.1 Monoplex corrugatus
CTCTTCTCTCTCTCTCTCTCTCTCTCCTCTCTCTCTCTCTCTCTCCTCTCTCTCTCCTCACACAGTTTCTGTCTGTATCATGTGTATGTGTCTATAAGTTTGTCATGACATTTGTGACTTGTCTACCTTTCAATTTGTTTTATCATCTTCTACATCAGTGTTGGTTGGTGTATGTGTGAGCACTTTTTACATGTGTTTGTTTCATTAGTTGTATTTTATTGTTATTGCTATTGTTGTTGTTTTTGTTGTTGGCCATCATGCTCTACATGTTGATTGTGTATGTATGGAATGTGTGTGTGTGTGTGTGTGTGTGTGTGTGTGTGTGTGTGTGTGTGTGTGTGTGTGGTGTTTACTGTTATTTGTTAAAGTTATGTCGTTTCTTACTTGTTTATTTATATATACATACATCTTTGTCAGTTTGTGATTATCTATAGATGTTTTTTTTTTATTTACTTACTTACTTACTTTACTTACTTGTCTCTTATTTATTTTCTTTCCTCAGAAGTAGACGACGGTTATGATGAAGGAAATATTGTTTTCATCTTGTTGATAGGCAACGGAGGCTTTGTTTGTTTGTGCATTGACAGGGGGCTTTCTGTGATGTGACACAAGTTTATACTGAGTGACTTGCTAGTAGTTGTGTTTTTATTCAAACTTTTAATTGCTCATTTTTGTGTGTTCATTTTCTTTGAAGATGAGATCTATACACATGTCATTTACATGTAACCAAGATTGTTAGACTGATACAATACTAGTTTAAGATGAAAAAAAATTGATGGCTGGGTTCAACATAGGAGAGGTAGGACCTCAGGACCTAGCCGGCTCATGGGTTTATGTGCAGGCTTGAGGCTTGTGTCATGATCCTTCTTTGATCTTCTCCATTACATGGCGTCTGTGATGTTAGTGCATTATATCATAATATATGGAGTTCCTCCGAAAATGGAGACATCGTCTTGAGAAACTGAACTCTCTCTGTCTTCTCTCTTCTCTGTCTGTCTGTCTGTCTCTCTCTCTCTCTCTCTCTCTCTCTCTCTCTCTCTCTCTCTCTCTCTCTCTCTCTCTCTCTCTCTCTCTCTCTCTCTTCTTATACATGTATACTAATATATATGAGAATACACCAGATTTTCTGGAAATATGCTCATTTGCACTTAGAAATACTCTTAAGAGCAAACTCAAGGTATACAGATCTGGGATGGGGAAAGAAGGGATCTCTGAACTGAAATGACATTACCAGCATGATGGAAACAGAAAGATGGGCAGCAAAAAGGTCAGTTTTTAATGTTGCGGGCTGGGATTAAACTCGAGATACCAAATCTTAATCTACAGCTCTATCAGAAGAACCGGCCAGTAGTTTACTAAGTGTTGAGTATTTTATAACTTGTGTCTATAGACAATGCAGAAACAAAACAGACCAGCACACTAAAAGCTTAAAGTGATAAAAATTGTGCTTCAAGGGACAAGACTGTTTGCTGTCATTGTGGACTGGTTTGTTCTGTACAGAAGGCCAGGTATGTGTTCCTAGTAAGTGGTCACACACACACACACACACACACACCACACCACCACGCGACGTGCGCAGACAGATGCGTGCACACACATACGCGCACACACACAACACACGATGCATGCACACACAACCACACACCACACACACAACACACACACACACACACACACACACACACACACACACACACACACACACACACACACACACACCACACAATTAATGGCAGAGACTGAACGCCATTAGTCAAGGAAAAGTGAGTTGATGGAGACCAAATGTGGAGAAGGCATGAAATGGGAAGTGGGGTGGTGAGGAAACGGTCAAAGTGGCTCCATTGGGTGTGACTTGGAGGGAGCCTGCATAGGGCAAGGGTTGAAAAACGACCGTGAGAGAGGCCATATGAGGCCATTGTCATTATGTGACTTTTTCACTTTTTTTGCCCAGAATCCACGTCAGCACCATCCACTGTTATGTTCACCCTATTTTCATGTCAACAATATGAATTTAAAAAGGGTATGAAAGTGTACACAGAGTGGTCAGTCAGGTCAAGCTGTACAAACATGATTATGAACATTCTCCCCTTTCTACATCCAGGACAATGGTAAATTATACTTCTGCGTTTAAAGATGATCTTGAACATGGTGTTGTCTAGTATTCATAATAATGATAATAGTAATAATAGATGATGATGATAATGATAATGGTGGGAATGGTAATAATAACGATGATGACAATAGTGATACTGATAGTAATAATAATGATATTAATAATGATGACATTTATCAGGTGCCAAATCTTGATTCAAGAATCGAGGATGAAGAGCTGATCCAGATGTGGCCAAGAATCATACTTGTTCTGTTGAAATAGAGTGATTGCCCACTCATGAATTTTATAAACTTCAGTGTAACTGTGTCGCAAAGTTTGTGTTATCTCATTTAATTGGTAAAGTGCCATCTGCCAGAGTCCAAATTGTGGCTCCATCCAGAAACATTGATAAACCATCACATAAACAGGCATTGATTTTATTATGTTGGACCACTGGACCCCAAAATTACGAAATAAACCCTACCCATTGAGAGTCGGACAGTCAAATAGTGAATACATCAGTCGTAGCTATAGTGTCTACCTGTTGGCAAGGATTTGTATCAGATCTAGATAACTAGATGTGACAACAACAATCCATTCTAAAATAGTGGAGAAAATCAAGCGCCTGTGGGGTTTGAGTATCTGCTGATTTGTTGTACTTGTATGTGAGTTGACCCTTTGACTCCTTGGTTTCCTGTGCAGTAAACTGGTGGATGGGCTGAGGAAGTTGAAGGGTTAAATGTGAGGATGGCTGCTTCAAGTTCTGATTGATTATAGGTGTTATGATCCCCTCAGTCTCCTGAGTTTAAGGCTTTTTGTTATTTATTATTTTTGTTTAATTTAAAGCCCAGCCGATTAGGTGATAGGACCATGTCAGGGCTATAACTGTTTCAAAACATACACAATACTTCAACAGGAAAGAAAGGAAAAGAAAATGAAATACACAAATCAATGCAGTTGTGCACATAATCTAAGGAGATGCCCCTGGCATTGACCACTTCGTCTGGTTTAACACACAAGATATTTAAAAAAAACACCTGAATACAAATTTAAACATAACTGAGGACACTAAAGCATATGTATGTTTAAAAACCAGCCAAAATTACCAGAAATTGTTTTCGCATATATATATATATCACATTTCCCTAGAGCCAAAAATGCACTATGTACCCTATTATCAAGTTAATCAAGGCTGTCTTTTTCAGCCATGTATCCACATTACAAAGGTAAATTGAAAGCGTTGGGTTTTTTTCCCCTCCTCACCTGACTTTTAGTTTTAGATACACTACCTTTGTGGGATGCTTCATGTCACATGCACCAGGTGTTTTTCTGATACTGGTAACAGCTATAGTGTTTGTCTTTTTTCTTTTTTAGTTTTGGTTTATCAAACAGTTGTTATCATACGTTGTTTATGTCAGATGACAGTGTTGTGCATTTTTTGAACTTTTATTCCTCTCTGTATGTGTGTATCATTTTATTGTTGTGTGTGTGTGTGTGTGTGTGTGTGTGTGTGTGTGTTGTGTGTGTGTGTGGTGTGTGTGTGTGTGTGTGTGTGTGTGTGGTGTGTGCAAGCGCTTGCACATCTGTGTGTGCATGTGTGTGTTACACAGAATAACATTGAAATTTTAAAGGGGGGAAGTGGGTGAGGGGTAGGGGAAGGGAGAGGAGGATGATAGGTAGGCACCTTCGATACACACACACACACATGCATGCACATGCGCGGCACACACGCACGCACGCACAACGCACACCACCACACACACCACACCACACGCACACACACCACACACACACACACACACACACACACACACACACACACACACACACACACACACACCAGAGTAGTGCTGAAGATTCAGTGATCAGATGGTAGGCTTTTACTACTTAATTACATATAATAGTAAAGCATGTGCGTGAAAAAAATGTTTGTAAGAAAATTGCTGTTTTGAAAGAACAGTACTTGTACTGTTATTGTCATCTGAATCGTGGCTGGAAATTCTCTTGGGATCCATGAGTTTCCACAGCAGAAAGAATCTGTTTCCTCTGATTACATGAGCCATTTCCTTGGAAAATCCATGGTATGTCCAGCTTCTTTTTTCAAAATAGCATCAGTGCAATGAGCATAATTTGTGATTTGACATGTGCGTGTGTGGCAATAACATGGTGAAGAAAATGTATTTTTAACCCTTTGACTCCCATAGCCTATCCACAGCTGCAGAAACTTAACCCTTTGACTCATTCACCCTATTCACTAGCTTTCTGCAGGAGTCTTAAGGGTTACGTTTTTTGCTTTGCTAGCGTGGTTGACAATGCAAGGAGGCAGGCTGCAGGAGGCAAAGGGTTAATTAAGCAGCCTGAATGTCAGATCTGGTGCCAGAAAATGCACCAGGCTGCACAGATTTTAATCCCTTTAAAAAATTTCCGGGGGAGCATATCTTGGACTCATTACATTTCCTCTTTTTTTCGCCCTTTTTAGCAGTTCCTATCCCAGATGACTTGTGTGTAGTAACCATAGCATACACTTGGTGCCAGGCCATCCATCTTGATCAGGTTCGCCTCTGCCTCAGTGCATAGCCCCCCTTTTTTTTCCCTAGAGGTGGGAATCCAGGTACAGTACCTGTGCAGTGCCGTTTTCTCCACCTGCATTCCAGACTAGACCCAGAATAATTGCCCACACGAGCAACAAACACAGCCAGTTTTCCTCCCCATTCCGTGTACAGGATATGACATGCTGTTTATCTTATGCTAACAGTAACATGGATATTGAATACTGGTACACTGCAAAACGTTGTAACTTGTATACATCTGTGGCAAACTTACTTTGAATAAACCAGCCAGTGTCTGGCCGGGTTATGTTGTTAGTGTAAAGGCTTAGTGACTAATGTACCCTTGTATCAGATGGTAT
>JAPXFY010000012.1:11529029-11614029 GCA_030674185.1 Monoplex corrugatus
ACATAATACCCTCTCTGCTTTTGGCGTGATAAGTGACATAATACCCTTTCTGCTTTTGGCGTGATAAGTGACATAATACCCTTTCTGCTTTTGCGTGATAAGTGACATAATACCCTTTCTGCTTTTGGCGTGATAAGTGACATAATACCCTCTCTGATTTTGGCGTGATAAGTGACATAATACTCTCTCTACTTTTGGCGTGTATAAGTGACATAATACTCTCTCTACTTTTGGCGTGATAAGTGACATAATACCCTTTCTGCTTTTGGCGTGATAAGTGACATAATACCCTCTCTGATTTTGGCGTCATAAGTGACATAATACCCTTTCTGCTTTTGGCGTCATAAGTGACATAATACCCTCTCTGATTTTGGCGTCATAAGTGACATAATACCCTCTCTGCTTTTGGCGTCATAAGTGACATAATACCCACTGCTTTGTGGCAGGTTGTCTTATCATGTAATATCAGTAATGGCAACTCATTTAAAGTGTTTAAGTTTCTTTCAAATTCAAGGTCTTGTAGTATTTTCATTAAAAACATCCTGTAGTAGTAGTCTTGATTAACAGTTTGTCCCATTGCAATGCAATACGCCATTAAAACCCCATGTTACCATAGCCCGTATCATCATCCTTTTTAAATTTCCTTGCTATCTTCTGTGAAGCTATTTCGTAGGGGAATCTTCCCCATCTCTGACTATGATCAGGGTACCCATTCACTGCTGGGGGTGGGTGGTGGGTGGGTATACAGGTTGCATGCACAAAGCGTCTCCTAGATATAAAGCAAGTGCCATAAGCCGGTTTGTAAACAATGCATGCTGACAAAGCTTTGTTTTATTTAACTTGTGGGATGGAGCTAAAAATATGAAATACTTATAGTGTTTGCACAGTCCTGCCTGTACTGAAGTAGAGCCCACATGCACCTGTTGCAAGGTGTAGAAAAAAAGGATCTGTGTGTGTGTGTGTGTGTGTGTGTGTGTGTGTGTGTGTGTGTGTGTGTGTGTGTGTGTGAAAGAGAGAGACAGAGAAAGAGAGACTGATATATAATAATAATGGCTTGATTGTAAAGGTGATTGACTCGTACACAATTTTGGCATGTACATTTGTAGGTCCTACATATATATGTAGAGAGTAAGAGACAGACACACACACTCAAACACACAAACACACACACACACACACACACACACACACACACACACACACACACACACACACACACACACACACACACACACACACACACACTGCCTCCCAAGCATGTGTATGTTTGTGTGTGAGAGAGATTGACCAGAGTGTATAATTTGAAAACTTGGTTGGATACAACTTTACAAGTAACATACCATTGGTCAAAAGATGAATCTGGTTTTGGTGAAAGACTACAGAGATAGGGGAGGGGAGGGAGGTGAACACATAACATTACCGGTAGTATGCTAGTACCAGTAGATTCTAGTAGTAATGAGTCGGTTTTAAATTTCATACTGTGCTTAATGTAACCTTTGCTTTGATTCAGTCATAGGGACTCTAGTAGTAGGCAGTGATTATTCAACATTAATTGCTTACTCTGTTTAACCCTTTGACTCCCTCACCCTAACCACCAGCATCCTGCATTGTCAACCATGCTAGCTAAGCAAAAACTTAACCCTTTGACCCCATCAGCCTGTCCACCAGCTTCCTGCAGGAAGCTGGTTGATAGGGTGAGGGAGTTAAAGGTTTGGGGGGGGGGGGGTTGCAGTTGGTGGATAGGGTGCAGGAGTCAAAGCATTATGTTTTTACAGTTGGTGGATAGGGTGCAGGAGGCAAAGGGTTAATCAAATTAATGTACTCTTGCCTTAGTTCAAGGTTATGGCCAGCTTGTACTGGTAGGCAGTAATTATTCAGCATGTCCTGTTTAACCCTTTAACTTTCGCACTCTGTCGACCAGCATCCTGCATTATCAACCATGCTAGCAAAGCAAAAACTTAACCCTTTGATGCTCTTCGTGCAGGCAGCTGGGGGATAGGGTGATGGAATCAAAGGTTAAGCTTTTACTAGTTTTACTGTTGGTGGATAGTGTGCAGGAATCAAAAGAGTTAATCAAAAGAGTATGACCTTAGCCTTTGTTCAAGGGCATACCATTGTCTCTGAAGTCCACCTGTCCTTCCATCTTTCTTTGGTAACCTTGTTACCTGTCCTGTGACCATAACGGTCATTAGAGCAGATGATTTGGCAACACACATTCTTCTTCCCTGGCAGTTTTCAACTCTTTCCCCTTCTGGACCAACTCCAGCCATTCTGTTTGTCTGTGTATTATGTGTGCATTTGCCATTTACTTTTGTCTGTGTATTATGTGTGCATTTGCCATTTACTTTTGTCTGTGTATTATGTGTGCATTTGCCATTTACTTTTGTCTGTGTATTATGTGTGCATTGCCATTTACTTTTGTCTGTGTATTATGTGTGCATTTGCCATTTACTTTTTGTCTGTGTATTATGTGTGCATTTGCCATTTACTTTTGTCTGTGTATTATGTGTGCATTTGCCATTTACTTTCGTCAGTGTGTTATGTGTGCATTTGCCATTTACTTTTGTCTGTCACTCTGTGTATTGTGTGTGCATTTGCCATTTACTTTTGTCTGTGTATTATGTGTGCATTTGCCATTTACTTTTGTCTGTGTATTATGTGTGCATTTGCCATTTACTTTTGTCTGTGTATTATGTGTGCATTTGCCATTTACTTTTGTCTGTGTATTATGTGTGCATTTGCCATTTACTTTTTGTCTGTGTATTATGTGTGCATTTGCCATTTACTTTTGTCTGTGTATTATGTGTGCATTTGCCATTTACTTTTGTCTGTGTATTATGTGTGCATTTGCCATTTACTTTTGTCTGTGTATTATGTGTGCATTTGCCATTTACTTTTGTCTGTGTATTATGTGTGCATTTGCCATTTACTTTGTCTGTGTATTATGCGTGCATTTACGTTTACTTTTGTCTGTGTATTATGTGTGCATTTGCCCTTTCTTTTGTCTGTGTATTATGTGTGCATTTGCCATTTACTTTTGTCTGTGTATTATGTGTGCATTTGCCATTTACTTTCGTCAGTGTGTTATGCGTGCATTTACCGTTTACTTTTGTCAGTGTGTTATGCGTGCATTTACCGTTTACTTTCGTCAGTGTGTTATGCGTGCATTTGCCATTTACTTTCGTCAGTGTGTCACTTGTCATGCGTGCATTTGCCATTTACTTTCGTCAGTGTGTCACTGTCATGCATGCATTTGCCATTGCAGAAACTTAACCCTTTCACTCCCTCACCTTATTCACCAACTTTCCGCATGAAATATTAGAGACATTGGTTTATTTCCCATGTCCCTCCCCTTGAAGACCAATTAGCCTTCTTGCATTTTTGAAGTCTTGGTTAAAAAAAAAAGGTTGAGGGGGAGTGGGGGGAGGGCACTACCCCACTCGGACACTCTGTATGGGGAGAGCAGCCCAAGTTTCACATGGTAAAATCCATTGTGGCAACAACAACAAAACAACAAAGAAGTTGTAGTTAATATGAGTATTGCACCTTAGCATTAACCCTATGACTCCCACACCCCGTACACCAGCATCCTGCATTGCTGACCATGCTCGTAGAAGAAAAAAAATGAACCCTTTGATTCCCTGACCCTGTCCACCAGCTTCCTGCAGGAAGCTGATGGATAGGGTGAGGGAGTCAGAGGGTTAAAATTTTTGCAGTTGGTGGATAGGGTGCGGGATTCAAAGGGTAAACCAGGCCCAAGATATACTTTACATGAGACATGAGTGGTGTTGGGCAGGAGATACATATATATTATATGCACAGTGATATTATATGCACAGTGATATTATATGCACAGTGCCCTCAGTGATGCATCCATAAAGTGGATGATGCTGGACTGTGTGGTCCTAGTTTTCCCAACAAGCCCAGTAGCACACATGACTCAGACAGGAGCCACTCAGGGCTGGAAAAAACCTGCAGTAATTTTTTTTAACTGATTTGGGTTTGAATCCACGATCTTCCAATCAGTTGTCCTTTGTGTGAACCACTTTGGCACGTCGTTTGGTCACCACCACACATATTAACCAGAAAATCACACACAAAAAAGAATTAGAACGCACATTTAACATAACAAAACAAGACAGGCACAAATTTTCAGCATATTTATTATAACAACGCAAGACAGGCACAAATTTTTGGCTTAAATTTTGCGCCTGTCTGTTTCGTTTTATTAAACGTGTGTTCTGATCCTATCTTTGTGTTTTTCTGATTCGTATTTGCTTGAACGCTGGCAGTCACTTTGATGCAGATATCACACCCAATAATCAACCCAATAACATATGTTAATCATGGTGATTAATGTGTGTGCAGGTGCATGCCTACATCATCAGCCACCTGAAGAGGGAGATGCCATCAATGTTTGGCAAGGATGGCAAGAAGAAAGAGCTGATTTCCAAGCTGGGTGACACGTTTGCTGCTATCCAGCGGGAACATCAGATCTCTCCTGGTGACTTCCCTGACCTGAAGCGCATGCAGGAGCAGCTGGCATACCATGACTTTACCAAGTTCCATGCCTTGAAGCCCAAACTGCTAGAGGCTGTGGACAACATGCTGTCCAAGGACATCGCTCGCCTCATGCAGATGATCCCCCACGAGGAAGAAAATGCTCCAGAGAGCCAGGCCACTGTCCATGGAGGAGCCTTTGAGGGTTACACAGAGTCCCCTTTTGGCATCGGACGTGGAGAAGGTGCAGACATGGGGAGAGGGGAGCAAGAGTGGGTTGTGGAACGTGAAAAGTACGACTATGACGAAGTTTTCGACAAGCTGAACCCTGTCAACGGCAAGATCTCTGGGGCAGTTGCTAAATCTGAAATGGTCAAATCAAAGCTTCCAAACTCTGTTCTGGGCAAGGTATGGAAACTGGCTGATGTTGACAAAGACGGGATGCTGGACGCTGATGAGTGGGCTCTGGCCAATCACCTCATCAAAATCAAGCTGGACGGCCATGACCTGCCCACAGACCTTCCGGATCATCTTGTCCCTCCCAACAAAAGAAAGGACATGGCCTGAGTGTCACTAGACCACGTTGCGAAGAGAGTTCTAGCCTATTTTGCCTTTTGTGTTCCTAACTCTATGTATGCATGTGATGCACACATGGAGCAGGATTTGGGAACAAGAAGTAGCTCTCAGTATAAGTGTGGTGTTAGTATATATTACTTGTGTGCAGAACATTCATCCTACTTTGCTGACTCACACTATGCAAGTAGCAATCAAACCACATTGGGTGCCACAGCCTAACATGATAGGACTCCAGGTGTGTAATATTAACATCAGGATTTTTGTATACATTTCATTTATTCATAGCTGGTGTGGAATTTCTGAAACTTGCCAAGCACCTTGTGTGGTTGTATGCCAAGCTTGTACAGAATATTGAGTTAACATTAACCTTGAATTGGAGAGGTGACATGATTATTTTCTTGATACCTGAACATTTGCAGCTACTTTTTCTTGTTGATAACTTGCTTGTATTTCATTAAGCCAGTGAGAAAAAAAAAGAGCTACGCTACTTATTTTTATGATTCTGTGTTTAGTTACATGTTTTTAATATTCTGAAAACAAGCTGCCAAAAACATGTAGTTGGATAAACTTAATCTATCAAAAAACAAAAATTGGTCAAGTAATCGGGATAATGAAAAAGCATATGATTATGTGTACCAGTGTGATAAACTAAATGAAAATACACAATGTTTGGGATTCACAGTCAGGTGACCATTTCAGTTCATTGGGACTGGGAATGTATGATACAAATATGTAAAATGTTTAAAAATAAATAGCTGAATATTTTGGACTTTTCCTTCTTATTCATACACTAGATACCTGATCCCCCACGTGGATATGAAACTTGCTCTATGGGGCTGGAAAGTTATTTTGTACTAGAAAACCATTTACAAATTGATTAACAGGTTAGTTTATGTTCAACTGCATAGCATTGAAAATAGCAAGTGAGAATCAAAGAAGATAGGAGCAACATTGTTGCTGCTTTAATTTCAGCATGTTCCTTTCTTGGACACACATACCTGCTTTCTGTGCGTACTGTCTGTCAGTTTTCAGTGTATCATGAACTTACTGTGGGATAGAAATAGACATGTTTTATGTATATGCCCCTATTTATACATGAGGTGGAACACAGGTTTTTTTCTTTGGTAGCTGTAGTTGAGTTTGTACATGTTCATATTTGTAACCTGTTATATACATGTGGGCAGCAGTAACTTGCTCTATCAGTATGACCAAATGTGCACTGAGTATCCTTCATTTCATGGTTTTGTTTAACGACAAAACATTTGTGATATTTTGTGATATCTGTTCTTGTTTGTAATGGTACTGGTGTTTTACTCCAAAGCATTTTTCCCTTTTAGTATTTCTTGACGATTGTTAAGTGTTGTGACCTCATGATGTGAGTGAGTTGTGTATTTAATCTGTCTTTTCGTAATTTGACCTACCTTGCTCGTTTCCCCATCCACTCAGTCCGGATCTTTTTGAACTTATTACAATCCTTACTAAACCTTTCTGCCGTGGAACTAAGCCTCGTTGCAGTGGTATTAAATTCTGAGTTTACAAGTGTAGTAAGTGCAAAGTGATAATTTGAGCATATTCTTTAAGTACATGTAAGCTTTATGCTAATACAGGTGTGGATTACTAATTTAGCAATATGCTACAGTATAAACTCACTGCCAGATTTGATTCTCTTTTGTTTTGTTTTTTTGTTTTTCTGTTCAGCTTGGACAAGCCAGAAAAGTTGTCGCACAGTGTTGATCAGTTATAAAATATAAACCGTGGGAGGAGATGGTGAAACACATAAGTACACTGATACGTATAGGTATACATACATGTTTACTACTATTTGAGTCACACCACAATAATATACTTCTCATACCTTAGTATCAGCCCAAAATCTGTACTAAAGATAAAAACTTCGGGCGTTTTCATGTTTTTGTTTTTGTTATTTTGAAAACACAGTTTACTGATGTTCTTTGTATATATTCATTAAAGATTAAAGATCTCTTCTTTTCAACAGAGCGAGAATTGGACAATATTTGAATATAATACCGTTTGCAAATTCACACCATGAGCTTGCCGCTGCAGTGCGTAACATATTTTTTGTGCAACTTTCTGATTTCACACAATGTTTTCTTGGTACACTGATACTTGAAAAGCAATAAAAAGCAAAAAAACAAAAAAGTAGGAATTCAGGGTTAACCGTACAACTTGACGTATGTGGTAGATATGTAGGCAGATACAGATTAGTAACAGCAAGTTTTTAAAAAATGGCTTAGTAATGAAGCCAGTTACTTTTACCTCTAAAAATAAAGTATTGATAATGTTAAGTATTGAGAATAAAGTATTACTGATGTAGGCCAGTTGGAGTTGGAGTTGGAGTTGGAGTTGGAGTTGTCACCTTGACAAGACCGTTTGTTCTGTGTCTGTGTCACCCATGCCCAGAAATGGAAACAGTGCTGCATTTCAGTCAGTATGAGCTGCATACTCAGAATTGCTTTCATGCAGTAAATGTGGGACCTGGTGTTCTGTTTGTTCCGGAACTTTGTGCGTATTCTGGGAGCCTGTATGCAGTGTTTCCATCGAGCATATACAATTATATGTCATGGCCGTCTGGATTTGAACACCCACGTTGATCAAAATCGTGGGTTTTGAGGGCAGTGGACAGGTAATGTTAACCGCTATGCACATTATAGCCGTCTGTCAGTCAGGTCGTCTTTATAGTCATCAGTCAGGTCATCTTTATAGTTGTCTGTCAGTCAGGTCATCTTTATAGTTGTCTGTCAGTCAGGTCATCTTTGTAGTTGTCTGTCAGTCAGGTCATCTTTGTAGTTGTTTGTCAGTCAGGTCATCTTTATAGTCATCAGTCAGGTCATCTTTATAGTTGTCTGTCAGTCAGGTTATCTTTGTAGTTGTCTGTCAGTCAGGTCATCTTTATAGTCATCAGTCAGGTCATCTTTGTAGTTGTCTGTCAGTCAGGTCATCTTTGTAGTTGTCTGTCAGTCAGGTCATCTTTGTAGTTGTCTGTCAGTCAGGTCATCTTTGTAGTTGTCTGTCAGTCAGGTCATCTTTGTAGTTGTCTGTCAGTCAGGTCATCTTTGTAGTTGTCTGTCGGTCAGGTCATCTTTGTAGTTGTCTGTCAGTCAGGTCATCTTTATAGTTGTCTGTCAGTCAGGTCATCTTTATAGTTGTCTGTCTGTCAGGTCATCTTTATAGTTGTCTGTCAGTCAGGTCATCTTTATAGTTGTCTGTCTGTCAGGTCATCTTTACAATCGTCTGTCAGTCAGGTCATCTTTATAGTTGTCTGTCAGTCAGGTCATCTTTGTAGTTGTCTGTCAGTCAGGTCATCTTTATAGTTGTCTGTCAGTCAGGTCATCTTTATAGTTGTTTGTCAGTCAGGTCATCTTTATAGTTGTCTGTCAGTCAGGTCATCTTTATAGTTGTTTGTCAGTCAGGTCATCTTTATAGTTGTTTGTCAGTCAGGTCATCTTTATAGTTGTCTGTCTGTCAGGTCATCTTTACAATTGTCTGTCAGTCAGGTCATCTTTATAGTTGTCTGTCAGTCAGGTCATCTTTGTAGTTGTCTGTCAGTCAGGTCATCTTTATAGTTGTCTGTCAGTCAGGTTATCTTTATAGTTGTCTGTCAGTCAGGTCATCTTTGTAGTTGTTTGTCAGTCAGGTCATCTTTATAGTCTGTCTGTCTGTCAGGTCATCTTTATAGTTGTCTGTCAGTCAGGTCATCTTTGTAGTTGTCTGTCAGTCAGGTCATCTTTGTAGTTGTTTGTCAGTCAGGTCATCTTTATAGTCTGTCTCTGTCAGGTCATCTTTATAGTTGTCTGTCAGTCAGGTCATCTTTGTAGTTGTCTGTCAGTCGGGTCATCTTTGTAGTTGCCTGTCAGTCAGGTCATCTTTGTAGTTGTTTGTCAGTCAGGTAATCTTTATAGTTGTCAGTCAGGTCATCTTTGTAGTTGCCTGTCAGTCAGGTCATCTTTATAGTTGTTTGTCAGTCAGGTCATCTTTGTAGTTTGTCAGTCAGGTCATCTTTATAGTTGTCTGTCAGTCAGGTCATCTTTATAGTTGTTTGTCAGTCAGGTCATCTTTATAGTTGTTTGTCAGTCAGGTCATCTTTATAGTTGTTTGTCAGTCAGGTCATCTTTATAATTGTCTGTCAGTCAGGTCATCTTTATAGTTGTCTGTCAGTCAGGTCATCTTTATAGTTGTCTGTCAGTCAGGTCATCTTTATAGTTGTCTGTCAGTCAGGTCATCTTTATAGTTGTCTGTCAGGTTGTCTGTCAGTCAGGTCATCTTTATAGTCATCAGTCAGGTCATCTGTATAGTTGTCTGTCAGTCAGGTCATCTTTATAGTTGTCTGTCAGTCAGGTCATCTTTATAGTTGTCTGTCAGTCAGGTCATCTTTATAGTTGTCTGTCAGGTTGTCTGTCAGTCAGGTCATCTTTATAGTCATCAGTCAGGTCATCTGTATAGTTGTCTGTCAGTCAGGTCATCTTTATTGTCATTTGTCATGTTAGTCAGGTTGTCTTTATAGTTCTCTGTCAGTCAGGTATTCTGTTTAGTCCTTTGATGTCAGCCATTTACTGGTCTTCCTACTGTTCAGCTGTGATAATTCAGACTTTTATTTCTGCCATAAATGTGTACATGAAGGAATAAAGTGTACTTTGTCGAAAGCATGCTTTTACTTTTGTGTTGCAACTGTTGTTGTTGTCCTTTTCTTCTCTCTCTCTCTCTCTCTCTAATGGTAATATTTTTTTCTTGTCAGTTTCTATTCATTAATATTGATGTTTTTCTGGTCTTGAACTTGTTGTTTCAATCTGTTTTCACCCTCACTTTTCTGTGTTGGTGAAAGACATTTCCTGCTTCCTCTTGGAAAATTGTACTTTTGTAGTAGGGGCTATTTCCCTGATACATTCATGCAGCATTTCCTTGTATTTTTGCCATGTGATTGTTTTTGTCTCGTCCTCAATATGATGATAATGTGCGGAAGTCTGTCATCCTGTCACAAGCTTTCTTCATGTGATCTCTGGTAAGGAAAGTGTATAAGGAAACTGCCTTGACATTGGTCAAGTTGCATTGTTCAAGTTACTTGTGTAACATGCTGTCATGTTCTGTATCAACCTAAGAAAACAGTTCTGTGACCTTGTTTATGTTAACCCTTTTGACTCTCGCACTCTATTTACCAGCATCACGCATTGTCAACCATAATGGCAAAACAAAAATTTAATCCTTTGACTCCCTGACCCTATCCATCAGCTTCCTGCAGGAAGCTGGTGGACAGATTTAAGGAATCAGAGGGTTAAGTTTTTGCAGTATGTGGATAGGGTGCTGGAGTCAAAGGGTTAAATAATGAACACTAAGCTAGTACTAGTAGCAGTGGTCTATGTGTAATCTTGCAATCTATCTCATCAGTATCATATGTAAACTGTACAAAATTAAATGTGTGTTTGGTACTTACATGTTTTGTTAAAGTACCGTAAGATTGAAGTGAACATACGAAGAAATTGTTTTTTTGTCTTTCATCAAGAAACAATCTTTCTCAGTCTTTGAGTACAAGAAATGGTTTAAAATCCTAGCAGAATCAGCCAGGCACCAATTTTTGGAGTTTTCCCTCTTTGTTTTGTTTTGTGTGTGTGTGTGTGTGTGTGTGTGTGGAGAGAGAGAGAGGGAGAGAGGTGTGTGTGTGTGTGTGCGTTTATTTTTTTTTTGGGGGGGAGATAACCATTTTGGTTGAATTTTTCTGTTGTGTCCATTCACTGGCCATGGTTTCCTTCTGTTTTTGTGTAAACTTGTCACTGTTGCTTCAGCCAAGTTAGGTCTTTTTTACTCGAATTTTTTCCATTCAACAATTTGATATATCAGCCAAGCACTGTGGCGTTTGTTTGTTTGTTGTTTGTTTCTTTGTTAACAAAATGATTTACTGAAATGTTCAGGGCTGCCAGCTGATAATGATATCCTGTAGTTAGTTACTTGTCAAACTTGCAGCATGAGACTGTTAAGTTTAAAATTGAAATTCCTTCCTAAAATAAATGTCTGCTAAAAACAGTATTGTTTCCTATCCATCTTCTTGGATTCAACACGTGAATGAACAACTCTCAACAAGCCACTTATGATTGCAACTTTCTTGCATAATAATGATAATGTTGGATGGTACCAGTTACCACCAATTGTACTTGTGCCACATGCATGAAAGTTGTTCATGCTGAAAAAAGCTGGAATAATAATTGGTATGTATTGTTTTATTATAGATCAGTTGGTTTTGTGTACTGAAAAACAGCTGGAATAATAATCAATACATACTGTTTTACTATAAATTATTCTGTTTTGTACACACAGTATGTATACATGTTTTTTGTTTGTTCTTTCTTTTACTGCACATTGTTTGTAGTTATCTGTATCAGTTTCTTGCATATATCTGTAGTCAGTTTCCGGTTTTATTTTGTAAACATTCTTTTTGTTTGTGTGTTTGTTTATGTAGTTTTATGGAAAAGTTAAGGGATTTTTGCCTGAGCTGAATATCACATCATTCATTGAGATTAGACCAAAAAAAACAAAAAAACTTTTAAATCTAATGGTAGCCAGCCATCAGTCAGCTCTCAGTGTCGACATTTAGTTGCATGTTAGGCGACTTGTCAGCACTTGCACTGTTTTTGCATGCATGCATATAATATACCTATATAGATGTTTTTCTGTTGTAAATAGTTTCTTTTTTTCCCATTTGCCTGTTGAAAGAAGGGGTGATGTTGGGGAGAAAAATTCATGACTTTTGGATCAGCATGTGGCGTCATACCATTTTGAAGAGTCTGCGTCAGTCATTATCCAAACCTGTCTCTCTCACCCTCAATAAGAGCACAGCTGTTGAGAAAGCAAAGCATATCTTAGCCAGCATTAACCCTTTGACTCCTGCATCTGTCCACCAGCATCCTGCGTTTTCAACCGTACTTGCAAAGTAAAAACAACCCTTTGATTCGCTCACCCTAACCACCAGGAAGCTGGTGAAGAGGGTGAGGGCGTCAAAGGATTAAATTTTTGCAGTTGGTGGATAGGGTGCCAGAGTCAAAGTTTTAAGGTAAAAAAGATACAAAGCAATCATTTGTGGGAGCGTGACTTGTTTTGGGAGGCCCAGGAACAGAAAATACAACCCTGTACAGTGGCCGCCTTGTAAGATGTGAAGAGACATTGATGAGCAAGGGGACGTGCATTGTTAAGCGGTTAAGCACTTTTTGTCACAGTATCACTGCATTGTGACGAGATCTGTGGCTTCAATTTAATGTGTTGGTGCGTCTGCATGTACGTGCGCATTTGAAAGTAGGTCGTCTTCATTTTAATCCTTTAGTTGACGGTAGAGCATTTTAAACAAAACTTTCATCACACACTGGATTGTAGTTTACATTGAAAGTAACGATGATGATTTCTAAGCAGTTGAGTCGACAGATTGTCCAATGAGAAGTAGGCACAATAGCCTGGTGTGGGTCTGTGTGTGGGATAGAAGACACAATGCTTGAAGGATATGTTCTTCCGCAGGCACTGCATGGAAAGTTCTGTGTCTCTGGGTTCTGTTTCTACCCATTCCTCTTCTGTTGCATAGCAGCTGTTTTATGCTGTTGAGATCTGATTGTGACATACAACCACAGCTGTTACCAACTTGTTTAGTTGTGGGCAGTGGCTTCCCACTTGGTGATGTTAATGTTGGGTTGATGAGGTTGGCCTTCAGATGACAAATTATAACAGCAGTACCAAAAATGCCAGGCTGATTATTTTGGACTTCAGAGGACAAACGATGATAGCAATCCTGTGCTGTATGCAATTCTGCCGTCTTCTTTGGTAGCAGTGTGGTTTTGTTTTTGTACTGCAGTTGTCTCGATTTCCATTTGTGTTTGACCTGAATATGGCAGCCTCTAGTTTGTGTTGTAGCGTGTAAGACTTGACCACACAAAACTGCTAACCAAGTATTGTGTCTATAGTACAGATGACAGCAAGACCATGAAGCAATGCTGCAAACTAATGAACTGGTACTACAAATCTGTAAGTGAACCAGTATCATGAGAAAGTGTTGCTGTCTACAGAAATAAGTAGTGTTTGCGAAAGTCAGGACTGAGGTGCAAGGCAAAAGTTATTTTGACAAAGATGTTTGAATTACAACAAAAAGAAAGAATGGAATATATGAAATAAAATGGAAAAAAAGATGCTACAGAAACGGCATAACAGTCGGAAAAGGGATTCATTATTCACTAGCGAGCGTGGCAATTTTGAAGCATTTTTCTTCTTAGATGGCAATATACATGATGAACTATGGAATTTATGGGAATGTATAGATATAATATGTGTGTGTGTGTTTGTATTATATATGAAATACTGTACATGTGTATATATATCATTACCTGTAAAATATATAAAGGTATTATATATGTACAAGATAAATATGTTTTAAACTTTATATCAGATTGTCTTGGTCACCTTCTTTAAGAGTGTCGCTAACATTTTCAGTAAATATGAAGGCAACTGGATCTTAAGTGGTCCTATCTGTGTAACTTCGTATTTAGACCATGTACTGTGAGGTGTGATTTTTAAGTTGGTGACCTTTTCTTGTTTGTTTGTTTGTTTGAAAATAAGCTTCAAAGTGCGTTGTGCCTCCATCACACATTACAAATCAATAGCTCAACTTACCCAGTTTGCAGTATTTGTGGTTTTATTCAGATGTTGGGAATAATTTGTAATCTTTCTGTTGTGATATAATTCCTATCAGCTTTTAGCATGATTGTGGGCTGTCATTTAGCCCTTATCAATGAGGAGATTTGAATGTACACATTTAAGGTAGTTGCGTTTGATTCTATATATATATCAATCCAAAAAGTCGCATTCGATTGTACAGTGATATATCAATCCAAAAAGTTGCTTTTTTTTTTCTTCAGTGATATATACCAATCCAAAAAAGAATAGAACAGGCCCTTTGTATGACTGAATTCTCAATTTCATCAAGGCATGGATTCTTTGTCATCCCAGATAAGTGAGAAAATGTTCAAAAACATTTCATCAAACATCAAACTTCATGTTTCCTTTCATATGTAGAGGGAGGTGTACACAAACATTTCATCAGTCATTTAACTTCATGCTGCCTTGAGATCATATGCGTACAAAATTTCATCAAACTTCATATTTAAGATCATAGATGCTGTTTAATCTGATACATCAAGTACATAACCAACATTAGTGGCCAAAATATTCAAAAATTGTCCACAGAAGTCAAGACAGAGTGGCCTGGAGGGAGATGGTGGTGTCCAGGTGTGCAGCAGCCAACACCGAACACGGTGATGCCGACTGGTGAGACAGGCCAGATGCCGTTTGACTTGGTTTTATAGTCACCAACACTGATTTAACCTGAAAGTTTTGAGAATTTCTGTAAGGTATAGGGATGGTTTATTAATGAAAATCAGCATGTAATTGTGATGATAACACATACGAAAGTGGTGAGATCCGTGGTCAACATGATAGTGATCAGTATCTCTATCTCTGTGAACTCATATGTATGTAGTTTGTATCAGAGACATATTTCATGTTGAAATGGAACAGCGTGTTTGGTGGTTTTCATCCACAGACAGTAGACTTTCATTTCTTTTCTTTTTTTTTTTTAAGGTTTTGGGAGTGTTTCCCTTTTCAGCTAAAAAATCCACATTTTCTCAGAACATTTATCTGATGATCATATGATACATTTGTAGAAATCTGCCATATATTTTTCAGTAATGAGGGTCTGTTTCCTATGTTTAAAACCATACAGGTTCACTGGTCAGTCCATTTTACTGTTCAGCCTCTTCATCAACTCTGGAAATCCAAATCCTAAAAATTGAAGTTTTTCTTTACAGGAAAAAAAGAACAAACGATTGTCAAACCAAGAAATAGTGTAAATGGAATGTTTGTACTCACCGGTGAGCACAAATCTGTTCAGAAGTACCTAAACAGCCAGAAAGTAAAGGAAGGTGTAACAGAGAGATGATGTCGATACGTGTGCATCAGTTTCATGGCAAACATTTGAAAAAACACCTTTTTTCTTGGATATAAAATGATCCCCCAACATGCATAATGATTACTTTGGGTTTTTGAATGGAATGAGGACATGTTTCTTGGGCAGTCATCTACATAATTTTCTGTGTATGGGTTTCCTGTATACATGTATCAGGTCCAGTATTTTGCCTTTAGTTGTGAAATTGCCATTTCTTGTGTGGAAATATAATGTGTCCCTATGTAAAATCCATTTCATTTACTCATCCATTCATCGATTCATTCAAAAAGTTTTGCTTCATTTATGAACGGAATAAAAGTTGGCATCTGGACTTCTTTTAATAAAAAATGCATCTTGAGAAATGATTTTTGACTGCTTTGGAGTGAGAGAATGCACACACACACACACAGACATACATACATACAAATAATTTTATTGCTGCCCATTCAAAAACGTGAATAAAACCAAACATCACAACAAATCAAATGTTCAAAGGCTTGTATTTTCTTTCACCTTTGAGTGATTTCAATTACAATACCCAGTGAAAGTCAGCCATTTCATTACCTAAAATCATAACCATAGACAGCTGTGACATCCTTAGGAAACAGACCGCAGGCAATGAAATAAACAGTTCACTGACAAACCTGATGTGGAGCAGGTCTGTCCTTACACGAAATACATACATAACAGGTTACTGACAAAACCTGATGTGGAGCAGGTCTGTCCTTACACGAAATACATACATAACAGTTCAATGACCAAACCTGGATGTGGAGCAGGTCTGTCCTTACACGAAATACATACATAACAGTTCACTGACCAAACCTGATGTGGAGCAGGTCTGTCCTTACACGAAATACATACATAACAGTTCACTGACCAAACCTGATGTGGAGCAGGTCTGTCCTTACACGAAATACATACATAACAGTTCACTGACCAAACCTGTGGAGCAGGTCTGTCCTTACATGAAATACATACATAACAGTTCACTGACCAAACCTGATGTGGAGCAGGTCTGTCCTTACACGAAATACATATACATAACAGGTCACTGACAAAACCTGATGTGGAGAAGGCTTGTCCTTACATGAAATACATACATGACTATCTGTTGTTCAGATCATCAGGTCATGTTCATGAAAGAAACCGTTCGTTTTCAAACTGTCCCCAATCATAAAATATAAAAAAAATCCTTTGTTGGTACCTACTATTAATCTCAGAGCAGGCAGGCTGATGGCTCTGTTGATAGAGCCACTAACTCTGGATCTGGTGTTTCGAGTTCAATCCCGGCCTGCAATGTAAAAATTGTAGGCTTCCTCCAGTTACCTCACCTGCTGGCTGGGCAGCTGGCAAGATGGAAGTGCACAGGTATGATGGAGAGTACTCACTGCTGTCACAGGCAGACACTCAAAGCACTTTTAAGACATTGAAGAGTAGGCGCAATTAACACTGTCCTGTTCGCTGCCCATTTTCAACCCTTTCACTCCCGCACCCTGTCCACCAGCATCCTGCATTGTCAACTTCACTAGCAAAGCAAAAACTTAACCTTTTGATTCCCTCACCCATCCACCAGCTTCCTGCAGGAAGCTGGTGGATGGGGTGAGGGAATCAAAGGATTAAGTTTTTGCTGTTGGCGGATGGTGTGTGGAAATCAAAAGGGTTAATCAGTTAGTCATTCCCGCAGTGTCAGCTCAAGTGTTTCTTTGGTCCCATTGTCTCCTTCCCCATTTCAACATCTTGCCAGCACGTAAGGTTTTGCGTAGGCTCAAGGAATCTGCCAGTTAATTACGGTCAGATTTTGGTGGAACACACATGGAACTGAATGAAAGGAATCCCTCTTGAGCAAATTCCAAACTCAGTCTATCTCTTTCACACACACACACACACACACTGTCTATATATATATATATCTCTCTCACACGCACAGACAACACACACACATATATGCCATGAGAATATCTGAATCATTCCACAATTGTTTTCAAGAATAAAATCCCAAGATGATGCAGTAAAAGAAATAATCCTCACCTAACAAATTTAAATACAATACATAATACAACACATAACAAAATTAAATATGTCACATATTCCACACATATCTTAACCCTTTCGCATTCACCACGCCTTGCATCGTCTTACAGTGGAATGGAAACATCTGTTCGCAATGCCTTGTATCACCCTGGTTAATGCTTTAACTCTCTCACCCTGTCCACCAATTGCAAAAACTCAACCCTATGACTCCCTCATCCTATCCACCAGCTTCCTGCAGGATATGGTGAGGGAGTCAAAGGGTTAAGTTTTTGCTTTGCTAGTATGGCTGACAATGCAGGATGCTGGTCACAGCACACAAATCTGAGACAACTTAGCTGGCCACTTTTTGGTTCTGCCCTGCTGGCTATTGATAGCGCGCATCTTTCACTCCCCTTCCAATCTCCACACCCCCCTCACCCATCCCTTGGCCAGGCACAGGCGCGCGTGGAAGTATAGGCCTACAGATTGACCTACTTCGATTAGGCCTACTCTGTGCCAATCTCAGTCACTTCCTGCACTCAGTCCCTCCCAAAAGAACGCAGCAGTTACAAAGCACTACTGTGGCACGAGACGCGCTTCAGTGATGGTCAAACCTGCCTGGCTAAAAATAGCACTCGCAGGCGATGCCGGCTGGCAGAAAGGTACCAACTAGAGGGTGTCAGAATGGCTTGGAAAATGCAGCTGTGTGGTGGACAGGGTGCGAGAGTCAAAGGGTTAACCCATAAATTTCCAACAGCAACAGGCCTTTCCTCTTTCACTACATAGGGGTAGAACCTCAGTCAGTCAACTCAAAGAAATGTTCTCCAAATAGCAGGAATATCATCATGGAGTGCCGTACCTGCGTTTTGTACCAAACACCCTGTGAAGAAATGCTGCATGCTGTGCATGAGACATTTGTGTGGAACACTGTGTGTGATTTACCACAACCATAGTGGTTGTTAAACTGTTATTATGGCTGTATCGGTGTGTCAAAACACACCCGTTTCTGTAGTTTTAACCCTTAGACTCCCGCACCTTATCCACCAGCATCCTGCATTTCCAAGCATGCTAGAAAGCAAAAACTTAACCCTTTGATTCCCCCATCCTATCCATCAGCTGCGGTGTGGGAGTCAAAAGGTTAAACAGGTAAATGGCAGTATGTTTGTTGGTGTGACTAGGTTTGTGTGAAACACTGGAAAATGTGAACGGTAGGGGGCATTTCCACAGCTGACAGGTGCTAATGCAAAACGGTTCAATCCTGACGTCCACTGCTCATATCTGCTTGATTGGCCGTCCACGTCTGCCACAGACAGAAAAGAGACATAAAAAAACCACTAGCATAAAACTATTGCAAATACATAAATCCATACCAGCATCAAACACACATAAACTCATAACACCAGCATCAAACTCATACAAATATATAAACCCATAACACTAGCTTAAAATTTACGCAAATACATAAAACAACGATGCAAATACACGAAACGACAATCTCATTCTCACAGACTATTAAATTTCCTCCACAAACTAAAAATGTTGTGAATGAAACCTGAGAATGGGTCACATTAAACTTGTCTCTTTTTTTTTTAATATCCACAGATAAAGGATTAATTTTCAATTCTGAAAAAAAAAAATTTACAAAAAGTCTTTTTCACTGTGGCAACACACTTCTTCCAGGGATGGTACCTAAAATTTCACAATAACAATTACCTCTGGATTTAAGGCGGTGTTGTGGTAAGGATAAAAACAGTATGACTGTGTCAAGTGTACTTCACAAACTTATTCAAGTCATATGCATTATATCAACAAATGGGCAAAATGTCTTCAAATGTATCCGAAAGCAATCTGAAGGAAAGAAAATTGTTATTGTTATTTTTGTTTAAAGCCCAGCCGACTGCACAGAGCCATATCAGGGCTGTAACTGTTTCAAAACATACAATACTTCCACAGAAAAAAATGGAAAAGATAATTAAGTATCTCCTACACATATCAATGCATTCGTGCATATAATCTACGAGATGCCCCTGGTGATGACCACTATGTCAAATTTATCGCACAGGAGATTTCAAAAATATACCTGAATACAAATTTAAACATAACTAAGGACACTAAAACATCTATAAAAACAGGCCTAAATTACTTAATATTGCTTCCGCAGATCTCATTTCCCTAGAGCCAAAAATACACTAATACATGTACCCAATTATCAATCCTAAGAGAAAAAGTACGTAAGACTTCATCGAACACATACAGGTGAATGGACCAGCAAGGCAGAAAATTATAGGAAGAAATGACAGAAAGCCAAGGAACAAGGCAGAGACAAAGAGAGTGACAGAGAAAAGAGGAAATTTCTAGCACAGAATTTCCAGAAGGTGGGGATACTACTTATACTGAAAGAGCTCCCGGCATCCCCACAAGCGGTAAAGATTGAAAGTGAAAAACTTTTACTCCTTGATAAAGAAAAAAAAATCTTGAAAACAAAATATTCCATTCTCTGATAAAGAAATAAAAATCTTGAAAACAAGACATTCATACACACAAAGTCTGGAAAACATGACCAATATACAGACATATACACATACAACTCACAAACACAATGCTCACCGTGACTTTGTGGTCTCGGCAACACCTTTACAACTGCGACATTCCCAGCGTCCAGAGGGAAGACAGCGCAGACCCACACAGAACGTGTGGTAGCCACGGTCACACCGGTCACAGAACAACATCTTGTCCTGTAAGAAATGAATTCATGAACTCAAAATAAGGAAAACCATCTCGGTCTGAAAGAATACTTGTCTAACAACATTCTAAACACAAATTTCTACACAGCAAAGCCTTAGTATAATGTGCCCAAAGGAAATCCCGCTCGACACAATGAGGAAGGGGACAATTTTACCTGCTAGCACAACCTTCACTTTAGCATATATTGTGTGTGTGTGTGTGTGTGTGTGTGTGTGTGTGTGTGTGTGTGTGTGTGTGTGTGTGTGTGTGTGTGTGTGTGTGTGGTGTGTGTGTGTGTGTGTGTGTGTGTGTGTGTGTGTGTGTGTGTGTGTGTGTGTGTGTGTGTTGTGTGTGAGAGTGAGTGTGTGTGCGTGCGTGGCGTGCGTGCGCGTGCTTTTGCGTGCGTGCGTGCAGCGGCCCAAACATGTATTTTAGAAAAAATCATGAAAAATGTGAACATGTTGGATTGTGACAGGCAAGAGACATGTAGATTTAACACTAATCACTTTATCACTTTTATCATTGATATGAACTTTAATCACAAATTCTATGTTTTAATAGCTATGCTTTGTTGTCAGTGGACATTCTGATTTTACTTGAGAAAGACATTAAAGTCGAAAATTTGACCCCTCTACAACAAGGTGTTCGGCTGTTGTGCACAGTAAGAAAAGCCTAGTATAATGTTTGCATTAGCATTATTGTTTAAAGCCCAGCCGACTGTACAGAACAACATCAGGGCTATAACCATCTCAACATCTCTGATCCCCCTCCCCTCCCCCCTAAAAAAATGGGAAAGGAAAATTTGGTAAACATATCAATGCACATGCGAACATATGGTAATGTAGGACTATGCCCTGTCACTGACACCTCTGTCTAACCTATCACCAGGTGGTTTAAAAACACAAACATGAATACAAATATACTCAGGGCTTATCAGTTTCAAACATCACAGTAACACACACACACACACATCACACATGCATGCGAACACACACACACATTGCACACACACACACCCACACCCACCACGCAGGCACACACACACTCACACACACACATAACACACACACAGCATGCATGCATGCACGCACGCACCACACACGCACACCCAACACAGGCAGCAGCACACACACACACACACACACACACACACACACACACACACACACACACACACACACACACACACACACACACACACACACACACAGAGAAACAGACACACACATTCATGTGAACTAGTGCTCCAGTAGTTAAATGCCCCTGCCTAGGGATTTGTCTTCATCCTCCGCTACACACAAAGAGACATAAGAGGTGGTCTGTGCTTGTCCTTCGGATGAGATGATCAACTACAGTACCATGTGTGGTGGGCATTTTGAGCAAGTAAAAGAACCCATGACAACATCAAAGGCACCCATGCAAAATTCTGCAGAAAAAGCAGTGTTCCTATATGCATGTTTGGCTAAATAAATTTACCACATCAGACTGTATGCATCTAGGCACCGCAAGGTCACCATGTCTCGGCCTGATTTGAGTGGCCGATATAATTACTAGAAACCGATATTAGCCAAAATCAATTTTTAATGCAATCACACAGACAAAAAAACAAAACACGAAAAAACAACGGAAACATAAGAAACTAATAATGGGCAGCAATGTAGTAGCCCTATGACAGTACCATTTTCCCAAGAGCAGCAACCCACAATTTATGTAGTATACCCACCATGACAAGAAAGAAAGCAGTATCTTTATCTAGGTCTATGTTAGGCTAATATACTAATCATGTCAGACTGTTTGCATTAACTTTTGACTCCTGCAAACTATCAACCAGTATCCTCTGCTGTCAACCATGCTAACAAAGCAAAAACTTCACCCTTGACTCCTCACCCTATCCACACTTCCTGCAGGCACCAGTAGGTCATGGTATAACACACAAAGCCAAATAAATTCAAAACTATGAAAATAGATAAATGAAAATGACTGGACTAAGACGAAATAAAAACTTACCTCATCATAGGGGTCCATACATTCAACACAGGTCTTACACTCCATGCACTGCCAGGGATACGTAGTGATCACCTGGACCATTTTATCCGTCAGGTCCAGACAGCTGGGATGGGCTGGAACACCAACCACACACACAGGTAACACACAGGTAACTTTTGTAACAAACCTCACACAATATAACACTCTGCTAACTCTTGTAATAAACTTAATACAAGTTAACACACTGGAAATTTCTGTAACAAAACAAAGTAACATTTTCTGTAACAAAACAAAGAAACACACAGTTAATCCCGTAACAAACTCAACACAAAGGTTAACACATAGATAACTTTTGTAATAAATTCAACACAAAAGAAACAAACTTGACATAAAGGTAACACACAGGTAACTTTTGCAACAAACTGAACACAAAGGTAGCACACAGGTAATTTTTGTAACAAACTCAACACAAAGATAACATGGATAATCTTTTTCAACAAACACAAAGATAACACAAGGATAATTTTTGTAACAAAACACAAAGGTAACACAACAGGTAACTTTTGAAACAAACTCAACACAAAGGTAACACACAAGTAATTTTTGTAACAACTCAACACAGAGGTAATACACAGGTAACTTTTGTAACAAACATGACATTAAGGTAATACATGGGTAATTTTTGTAACAAACTCAACACAAAGGTAACACACAGGTAGTTTTTGTAACAAACTCAACAGAAAGGTAACACATGGGTAACGTTTGTAACAAATTCAACACAGAGGTAATACACAGGTAACTTTTGTAACAAACATGACATAAAGGTAACACATAGGTAATTTTTGTAACAAACTCACACACAAGGTAACACACAGGTAGTTTTTGTAACAAACTCAACACAAAGGTAACACACAGGTAATTTTTGTAACAAACTCAACACAAAGGTAACACACAGGTAGTTTTTGTAACAAACTCAACATAAAGTAACACACGTAACTTCTGTAACAAACTCAACACACAGTAATACAAAGGTGACTTTTGTAACAAAATGACATAAAGATAACACACAGTTAACTTTTGTAACAAATTCAACACAAAGGTAACACACAGGTAACTTTTGTAACAAACTCAACACAAAGATAACACATGGGTAACTTTTGTATCAAACTTGACACAAAGGTAACACACAAGTAATTTTTTCTAAATTCAACACAAAGATAACAGACAGGTAACTTTTGTAACAAACTCAACACAAAGTAACACACAGGTAACTTTTGTAACAAACTCAACACAAAGATAACACACAGGTAACTTTTGTAATATACTCAACACAAAGATAACAGGTAACTTTTGCAACAAACTCAATGCAAAGATAACACACAGGTAAATTTTGTCACAACCATCAACACAAAGATAACCAACAAGTAACTTTTGACACAAACAACATGAAGGTAACACACAGGTAACTTTTGACACAAATTAGACACAATGGTAACACACAGTTAACTTTTGTCACAAACTCAACACAAAGGTAACACGCTGCTAACTATTCTAACAAAATTTCACTTTACAATTAAGCTAAAAAAAATATTTTATCCAAAGTTTCTACACAAACTCAAAGTATCATGCAAGGGGACTAATCTTCCCATAGAAGAAATAGTGGGAGAATTAAGAAGAAAACTGGCAATATAAGAAAGTTAAGTACCACTTCTGATCTCCCTTCTCTCCATCCACTTTCTCAAAAAATAAAATAAACATTTCAGTAAAAATGCTGCAAATTGAACACCCCTGGTATGCTCATAATTGAAGGACGGACAGTTAAAACACAGGTTACCTATTTTGCCACACTCAGAACACTTGATCATCTTGGTCTCCACTCTCTTGTACTTCAGGAACAGCACAGCGTTGTTACAGATCCGACACTTGTCTTTGTCCTCCTCTTCCTCCTCTACCTACACACAAACAAATCACATCATTTATGATTTTATCTTATTATCTGTTGTTCCTCATTGCTTGCCTCCCCTTCCCTACAACCCAACAATCAAAGTGCATTTAGCAGAAGTCCTATTGTCAAGAAGTCCAAAGTCAGTGATGACAAGTTGCTGTGAAGCCACACACCAGAGGATTCAGCACTGCTACTGTGTCATTTCAGTGGATTTCAGCCATGCCTGTTGTAATCCAACTTCCTATGGATATTGCCATGCCTGTTGTAATCCAACTTCCTATGGATAATGCCATGCCTGTTGTAATCCAACTTCCTATGGATAATGCCGTGCCTGTTGTAATCCAACTTCCTATGGATATTGCCTATAATAATAAGCCCTCTGCCAACATGCCTGTTGTAATCCAACTTCCTATGGATAATGCCATGCCTGTTGTAATCCAACTTCCTATGGATATTGCCTATAATAATAAGCCCTCTGCCAACATGCCTGTTGTAATCCAATTTCCTATGGATAATGCCATGCCTGTTGTAATCCAACTTCCTATGGATATTGCCATGCCTGTTGTAATCCAACTTCCTATGGATAATGCCATGCCTGTTGTAATCCAATTTCCTATGGATATTGCCATGCCTGTTGTAATCCAACTTCCTATGGATAATGCCATGCCTGTTGTAATCCAATTTCCTATGGATAATGCCGTGCCTGTTGTAATCCAACTTCCTATGGATATTGCCGTGCTTGCTGTAATCCAACTTCCTATGGATATTGCCATGCCTGTTGTAATCCAACTTCCTATGGATAATGCCATGCCTGTTGTAATCCAATTTCCTATGGATAATGCCATGCCTGTTGTAATCCAATTTCCTATGGATATTGCCGTGCCTGTTGTAATCCAACTTCCTATGGATACTGCCGTGCCTGTTGTAATCCAACTTCCTATGGATATTGCCATGCCTGTTGTAATCCAACTTCCTATGGATATTGCCGTGCCTGTTGTAATCCAACTTCCTATGGATATTGCCATGCCTGCTGTAATCCAACTTCCTATGGATATTACCGTGCCTGTTGTAATCCAACTTCCTATGGATATTGCCATGCCTGCTGTAATCCAACTTCCTATGGATAATGCCATGCCTGTTGTAATCCAACTTCCTATGGATAATGCCATGCCTGCTGTAATCCAACTTCCTATGGATAATGCCATGCCTGTTGTAATCCAACTTCCTATGGATAATGCCATGCCTGCTGTAATCCAACTTCCTATGGATAATGCCATGCCTGTTGTAATCCAACTTCCTATGGATAATGCCATGCCTGCTGTAATCCAACTTCCTATGGATAATGCCATGCCTGTTGTAATCCAACTTCCTATGGATAATGCCATGCCTGCTGTAATCCAACTTCCTATGGATAATGCCATGCCTGTTGTAATCCAACTTCCTATGGATACTGCCATGCCTGTTGTAATCCAACTTCCTATGGATATTGCCATGCCTGCTGTAATCCAACTTCCTATGGGTAATGCCGTGCCTGTTGTAATCCAACTTCCTATGGATATTGCCATGCCTGCTGTAATCCAACTTCCTATGGATAATGCCATGCCTGTTGTAATGCAACTTCCTATGGATAATGCCATGCCTGTTGTAATCCAACTTCCTATGGATATTGCCATGCCTGTTGTAATCCAACTTCCTATGGATACTGCCATGCCTGTTGTAATCCAACTTCCTATGGATACTGCCTATAATAATAAGCCCTCTACCAACAAATGTAATCACTCAGTCACCAAGACAGGCAAAGTAAGCAAACCCCTTTGAACACAATCTCCCCTTTTCATGCTGAATGAAAACCCAACATCTTTGTATTTTGAAAACCTTCCAACCTTCGATTTATACTGAAACAAAACCTACCTTTTCTACCAGTTGCCATAGAGTGATGGATAGCGCAATGGACCACTGACTGGGAGACTGTGGGTTTGAATCCCCACCAGATCTTTAAAAATCATTGTGGGATTTTTCAGCTCATTTCCGATCCTACCCAGAGTTGAGCATGCTACAGGTTCACTGGGAAGACATGGATCACACAATTGAGGTTCATCCATTTCACAGATGCATCACTAAGAGTGTCGCTCAAATTTTGTGACCAACACCACATGTGTCTGTATCTCTCGGACCTGGTTGACGCCAGGATATGTTATGATAGTAAGTGTAGAGAACAGCCTTGTCATGCATTCTCAATCCTAGATAGAACTCCATAGCATCCTGATTATCATCCCTGTAAAATCTGTGAATTCTGTGGCCATTAAGATGGCACAGAAATTGTGACCAAAAAAAAAGTGAGCACAAAAGTAATCTCCAAAAGAACAATAATCCTTAAAAGGCAGGCCGCGCGCGCACGCACGCACGCACCACACGCACGCACGCACGCACGCACGACGCACGCACACACGCACACCACACACACACCACACACACACACACACATGCGTGCAAACACACATGCATGCACATGCGTGCACGCACATACACACACAAAACAGAAAACAAACACCCTACCTTTTCTTTCTTTGGTGCCGGGGACAAGGACATTGAAGATGTCTGGACGGCAGCAGCAACAGCAGTAGCAGGGGCCTCTTTATCCTCGCCCCCAGTGTCCAGCTTCCGTTTGCCTTTCCCCGGTCCTCTGGCCTGAACCTTGGTGGGTGTTTTGACGGGAGTCTTACCCATCTTCTTCCCCATCTTTCGGCCAGGGGTCGAGGCTGGTTCGGCCGGAGTGGCGGGGACTGCGGCAGGCTGGTTGGTTTCTGCAGAGGCGCTACTGGCTTTGGCTGCGACGTTCGCCAGCGTTTCTGAATCACTGCTTCCACTGCCGCTACCGCTGCTGTCTGAGGACGACCCGCTTTTGTCCTGAACAGTCATTACTGTCAATTACTGCATGTACAACTGTTGCCCAGGTCAGTTCATCCTGACTCTTTTAATCCATTACCCTGTGTCCATCAGATTCCTCCAGGAATCAAGTGAACAGGATAAGCAAGTGAACAAGCCAAGCTACAGGAATCTGGTGGATTGGATAAGGGAGTAAAAGGGTTAAGCTACAGGAATCTGGTGGATTGGATAAGTAAGTAAACAAGCCAAGCTACAGGAATCTGGTGGATAGGATATGGGAGTTAAAAATCAAAATACAGGAATCACAGGGATAAGGTAAGGGAATTAAAAAGTCAAGAAATAGGAATCTGGTGGACAGGGTAAGGGAGTTAAATAGTCAAGCTACACGAATCTGGTGGATAGGGTAAGGGAATTAAACAGTCAAGAAATAGGAATCTGGTGGACAGGGTAAGGGAGTTAAAAGTCAAGATACAGGAATATGATGGACAGGGTAAGGGAATTAAAGTCATGATAAAGGAATCTGGTGGATAGGGTAAGGGAATTAAAAGTCAAGAAAGGAAACTGTGGACAGGGTAAGGGAATTAAACAGTCATGATACAGGAATCTGGTGGATAGGGTAAGGGAATTAAACAGTCAAGATACAGGAATCTAGTGGACAGGGTAAGGGAATTAAACAGTCAAGATACAGGAATCTGGTGGATAGGGTAAGGGAATTAAACAGTCAAGATACAGGAATCTGGTGGAAGGGTAGGGAATTAAACAGTCAAGATACAGGAATCTGGTGGATAGGGTATGGGAATTAAACAGTCAAGATACAGGAATCTGGTGGATAGGGTACGGGAATTAAACAGTCAAGATACAGGAATCTGGTGGATAGGGTACGGGAATTAAACAGTCAAGATACAGGAATCTGGTGGATAGAGCAAGAGAGCGAATAGCTAGAGATACTGCAGTGAACAAGTTGCTCTGGTTGACTAATTAATATAAAATTTTCACTCTTACCGATATATATACACTGGCAGATTATCTGTAAAGCTATCGATCTAACGACATTAACACACACAAAAAGTAATAGCAATAAAAAAAAAAGCAGTAGCAATAAAAATCACCATGGAATTATGTAATACAAAAGTGTTTACTTTTCTCTTATAATGACACTCAGTAAACACACCAACAATGCCTCACAAGTGATAAGCTGAAAGATTAGTTTGGCCTGTCCTCTTTCAAAACATTACGTCTCCAATGAAAGCAAAAATCACACAGTGTCCTGCCTACAGCCATAATGAATCCACAAAAGACAACTAACGGAAAGAACACTGAAGACATCACGAGAATCACAGCAACCAAATTCACAGGCAAATACACACATACATGCACGCGCACACACACACACACACACACACTGCACACACACACACGCATGCATGCACTCATACACACACGCACTCACACACACATGCACTCATACACACATGTGCGCACGCACATGCACACACTCACACCCCCTCACTCACTCACACACACATCACACACAGACACCCTCACACACACACACACACACACACACAGACACCCTCACACACACACACACACACAAAAGTAACAGCAACAAAAAAAAGCAGTAGCAATAAAAATCACCATGGAATCATGTAATACAAAAGTGTTTACTTTTCTCTTACAATTGCATCCGTCTAATATCACTCTTAGTGAAAAGACGTTAAATCAAAGAGCGAACCACACACACACACACACACACACACACACACACACACCACCTTCACACACACACACACACACACACACACACACACACACACACACACACACACACACACACACACACACACACACACACACACACACACACACTGACCTCACTGCTGTCATCAGATGATTCACCACTACCAGCAGGCTTGGCCAGAGTGTTGGACATTTTCTTGGGAGGGTCATACAGAGCTGTGTTCAGAGGGAAGTAGCGCAGCTCATCACTGGTGTAACTGAAAACAGACAGTCCTCACTTTGCTACAGAGAAAGCATCCCACAAAACACCGCTCGAAAAGAAGAAACTCTTGACTTTATGAACGCTTATACCAACGGATCTACTCCTGGGACTGCATGGCACAGCATTTTCTTTGACCCTTAGACTCCCGCACCTTATCCACCGACTGCAAAAATTTAACCCTTTGACTGCCTCACCCTATCCACCAGTTTCCTGCAGGAAGCTGTTGGATAGGGTGAGGAAGCCAAAGGGTTAAGCTTTTGCTTTGCTAACATGGTTGATAATGCAGGACGCTGGTGGACAGGGTGTGGGTGTCAGGGTTAACTGACTTTATAATTTTTTTTTGGGGGGGGGAGGGGGTACTACAGCTAGTTCCCTGCTTTTCAATTACTGATTTGAAAACAATCATGTGTTCAGTTTCATTAATCCAACTGATTTTAACATATATTCATTTTTCTCATATGAGGCATTTATAATCAAACAAGAAATCTGCATGTGAGATAGAGATAGAGATGGAGACAGAGAGAGGGACAGAAACAGTGAGAGAGCGTGAGCGCGTCTGTGAGTGTATATGTGTGTACATGTGTGTGTGTATGTCTATGCAAGCGTGTGTGTGTGTGTGTGGTGTGTGTGTGTATGTGTGTGTGTGTGTGTGTGTGTGTGTGTGTGTGTGTGTGTGTGTGTGTGTGTGTGTGTGTGTGTGTGTGTGTGCGTGCGTGCGTGCGTGTGTGTGTGTGTGAGTGTATATAGTGTGTGTGTGTGTGTGTGTGTGTGTGTGTGTGTGTGTGTGTGTCTGTGTCTGTGTGTCTGTGTCTGTGTGTATATAAGTGTGTGTGTGTGTGTGTGTGTGTGTGTGTGTGTGTGTGTGTGTGTGTGTGTGTGCGCGTGTGTGTATGAGTGAGTGTGTGCATGTGTGTGTGTGTGTGTGTGTGTTGTGTGTGTGTGTGTGTGTTGTGTGTGTGTGATGTGTGTGTGTATGAGTGAATGTGTGCGTGTGTGTGTGTGTGTGTGTGTGTGTGTGTATGAGTGAGTGTGTGTATGTGTATGTGTGTTGTTTGACAAAAGCAATCCCACTAATTTTTTGCTTAATTTTGACCTCTGTTGACCACCTTGAAGTTCTGAATTTAAAAAAAATGGTTTGGTGGCAAACAAATGAAGATACTAAGTGGATGCACACACCTGCAGTAGTGGTCCTGGAACTGTCCAGGTATGAGGGCCACAGGGTAGGCGCTGGGCTTGGTCACCTCAGGGGGCAGCTTTTTGTAACGACGCGCAGGGTACTGGATCATCTGTGACAACAAAACTGGTATACACCCACTGTAGCATGAAGTGCCAAGAGTTCATTAACTCTTTGGAGACGCGCCCTAAAATGGCTGCTGAAACTCTCTCGACGCACAGTTTTTGGTAGTTTTAAAAAAATTATGGAGAATATCTAACGACAATATACCTATCCTGTTACATATGTTTTAAAAGGTCATTATGTCTACTTTGTAACTGTGCAGACCGCTTGTTTATGCATGCTTTCATTTTTTTCTGGTTTACCATTAAAAAGGCATGCAAATAGCAAAAAAAAAAAAAAAAGCTCCAGACGTACACACACATGACTTATCAAACTGCTACTTGTAATCCATTAAATATCCATGTCACAAAACTGCACTTAACATGTCACAGGATATACATTCTTCACTGGAAGTCACTATGAGTTCTGCTTTAATGAATATTTTGTCCCCAAAATTATTAAATACAGGCGTAGAGTTTTCTGACTCTTTGAAATTCCTTTGTTTCAGGTACCGCGAAAACAAGCCAAAAATAGAGACTGTTGATAGAGTTCCAACAGTCTCCTACGGTCAAAGGGAAAGAAATCTACTTAGAAAAATGGTTAAACTCTGCTGTCAGTATAATCTCCCTTACTATAGAGTATGCAAGTAGTCTTGGTTAAAAAAATAAAGTGACATCTCCGCAGCTATAGTTGCGGAGCTCTACCTTAGAGTTAAGAAAATGGCCTTTGGAAATCTGTCAGGCTCAGGCAACACAAAGTATTCTAACACTAACACCATTACAGTTTTTGTTTGTTTATCAGCCACTGAATTCTGGATAAACCGATGCACAAAGATAAGATGGTGATACAGGGATGGGAACTGAAAAAAAAAGAAATCTAGGGAGGGTCTGGTGATGCTACCCCAGAAAAAAATTTTAAGTGCAATCTGGCCCATTTTCACATATCAGATCAGGCTATCAAAAAGCCTAAAAGATGTTTTCTGTACTGTTCATTTGCTATGCAAGAACAAAATAAAATCATGATTTATACTCATTATATTAACTCTATTTAAAAAAAAAAAAGGAGGCCGGATATGGATTCTCTGTGGAAGGGCCCATGTAATCCATGTAACCCCAGAAAACTGACTCCTTCCGTATAGGTCCACAGATCTATAATAATAATAATAATAATTACAATATTTATATAGCGCAAAATCTTGATAAAATCAAATCTAAGCGCTGAAACAGACACACACCACACGCACCACAGCAAAGCACGCACCACACCACGCACCACCACACACACGCACGCACCGCACACACACACACACACCGCATGGCTATAAATGGGGAGAAAGAATGAAAGCAATAAAAGCAAGAATAAAAGCAATGGAAAATTATAGAGAGCATATCATATACAATTATATATTATAACAATGTGATTCCCTCCGAGCGGAGACAGGCTGCAGAGGGGGGTTGAGTGAGGTTAGGATTTTATGCAGAGGAGAAAAGGTGAGTTTTGAGAGCGGACTTGAAGGAGACAAAAGTAGGTTGCTGACGGACTGAGAGAGGAAGTTTGTTCCAGGAGAGTGGACCAGAAACAAGAAGGCTCGTGGACCATAGGTATTGAGCTTAGTGCGTGGAAAACGAAAAGTCAGAGGATCAGAGGCAGAGCGGAGGTACGTGAGGGAACATAGATCTCAAGTAGGCTTGACAGGTAATCGGGGGCTGCGTTATTGAAGCTTTTGTAGCACATGGTGTCTAGTTTGTACTGTATGCGCTTTGATACAGGGAGCCAGTGAAGTTGTGCCGGGAGAGGAGATATGTGGTCAGCTTTTTTCTTTTTGAGTACAAGGCGTACAGCATTGTTTTGAATGCGCTGTAGGATGTGAATGGTGGAGGCAGGAAGACCAGACAGGAGTGAATTGCAATAGTCAATGCGAGACATTATGAAGGAGAGAACGAGTTTTGCAGTTGTTTCGACAGAGAGATACTTCCTGATCAGACTTATACGATGGAGATGATAGTAGCAAGATCTGGCAGTTTGAGAAACAAAGTTGTTCATGGAGAGGGTAGAGTCAATGCAGACACCAAGGTTTTTAGCTGAATTAGAAATTGGGACTGATGTGTTACACAATGGGAGAGAAAGAGGAGGCAGCTGAGAAAGTTTCTGACGGGTGCCAATGAGGATAGCTTCTGTCTTGTCGTCATTAAGCTGAAGTTTGTTGAACGTCATCCAGTTCTTAATGTCCGAGTAACACTCAGTGGTGCGAGTCAACAGGCGCTGTATATTATCAGGTGAGTCACTGTCTTGAAGTTGGGTGTCATCAGCATAGAAGTGGTGTTTCATAGAGTGGGAGTTGATGATGGTGGACATGGGGGAGGTATAAAGATCTGAGAAGAAATCCCACTTTTGGTGATATAGAAGCAGGCTATAAAGTGGTGATGATCATATCCTTGTGAGAAACCAACTGTGTTGATATTACTGACAAAATCAACGTTTCTGATATATCCATGAAAAACAAAGTTACTTTCAAGCAAATATCAATGCCAAATGTCTAATGTGCCTCCATTACCAATTCATTACCCTCCAGATGTGATGTGCACCCAAAATTGTGTCATGACCATGTTCCCAGTCCGATATATCCATGCTACAATAAACAAGACACTCACAAAGGTCTGCAGGTCAAAAATGGCCATTCGCTCCTCTCTACGTTCACGTGCAGGTGACGGTTATATTCAGCAGCCGACTTGGCCGCCTTCTTCATGTAGTCAGCCATCTTGCTCTTCTCCAGCTTGGGCTGGGCCTGTGCACACCAACAACAAGGTTTCTGTACAAACATACACTGACACCAAGCTGGGCCTGTACACACCAACAACAAGGTTTCCTGTACAAACATACACTGACACCAAGCTGGGCCTGTACACACCAACAACAAGGTTTCTGTAAAAAAAACATACACTGACAACCAAGCTGGGCCTGTGTACACACCAACAACAAGGTTTCTGTACATACATACACTGACACCAACGCTAGGCCTGTACACACCACCAACAAGGTTTCTGTACAACATCAACTGACACCAAGCTGGGCCTGTAACACACAACAACAAGGTTTCTGTACAAACATACACTGAACCAAGCTGGGCCTGTGCACACCAACAACAAGGTTTCTGTACAAACATACACTGACACCAAGCTGGGACCTGTACACACCAACAACAAGGTTTCTGTACATACATACACTGACAACCAAGCTGGGCCTGTGCACACCACCAACAAGGTTTCTGTACATACATACACTGACACCAAGCTGGGCTGTACACACCAACAACAAGGTTTCTGTACATACATACACTGACACCAAGCTGGGCCTGTAAAACCAACAACAAGGTTTCTGTACAAACATACACTGACACTCAGAGCTGGGCCTGTCACACCACCATCAAGGTTTCTGTACATACATACACTGACACCAAGCTGGCCTGTACACACCACCAACAAGGTTTCTGTACATACACACACTGACACCAAGCTGGCCTGTTTCACACCAACAACAAGGTTTCTGTACATACATACACTGACACCAAGCTGGGCCCTGTACACACCAACAACAAGGTTTCTGTACATACACACACTGACACCAAGCTGGGCCTGTACACACAACAACAAGGTTTCTGTACATACATACATTGACACACAAGCTGGGCCTGTACACACCAACAACAAGGTTTCTGTACATACATACACTGACACCAAGCTGGCCTGTACACACCACCACAAGGTTTCTGTACAAACAACACTGACACCAAGCTGGGCCTGTACACACCAACAACAAGGTTTCTGTACATACATACACTGACACCAAGCTGGGCCTGTACACACCAACAACAAGGTTTCTGTACAAACATACACTGACACCAAGCTGGGCCTGTACACCTACAACAAGGTTTCTGTACACACATACACTGACACCAAGCTGGGCCTGTAACACCAACAACAAGGTTTCTGTACATACATACACTGACACCAAGCTGGGCCTGTACACACCAACAACAAGGTTTCTGTACAAACATACACTGACACCAAGCTGGGCCTGTAAACACCAACAACAAAGGTTTCTGTACATACATACACTGACTACAAGCTGGGCCTGTACACACCAACAACAAGGTTTCTGTACATAACACACTGACACCAAGCTGGCCTGTACACACCAACAACAAGGTTTCTGTACATACATACACTGACACCAAGCTGGGCCTGTACACACCAACAACAAGGTTTCTGTACATACATACACTGACACCAAGCTGGGCCTGTACACACCAACAACAAGGTTTCTGTACAAACATACACTGACACCAAGCTCGGGCCTGTCACACCAACAACAAGGTTTCTGTACATACACACATTGACACCAAGCTGGGCCTGTAACACACCACCAACAAGGTTTCTGTACATACACACATTGACACCAAGCTGGGCCTGTACACACCAACAACAAGGTTTCTGTACATACACACACTGACACCAAGCTGGGCCTGTACACACCAACAACAAGGTTTCTGTACATACACACACTGACACCAAGCTGGGCCTGTACACACCAACAACAAGGTTTCTGTACATACATACACTGACACCAAGCTGGGCCTGTACACACCAACAACAAGGTTTCTGTACATACATACACTGACACCAAGCTGGGCCTGTACACACCAACAACAAGGTTTCTGTACATACATACACTGACACCAAGCTGGGCCTGTACACACCAACAACAAGGTTTCTGTACATACATACACTGACACCAAGCTGGGCCTGTACACACCAACAACAAGGTTTCTGTACATACATACACTGACAACACATTCAGCCATGTTCCATATAAAGGAATGATGAAAACTCACAGAGTTACTGGACTGACAAGGAGACAACATATCAGCAGGGCTTAAAACAGGAGGAGGAAAAAATCACTGAAACTAGGGGGGTCTGGGGGCATGCTCCCCTGGGAAAATGTTTTAAAAACCAAGTGTAAATCTATGCCATTTCGCGCTTTCTCGACATAATTTCAAGAGATATTTAGTGCACAAAAATTGCTGTAAACACATAATTATTACAGGAAGATATATTTGGGAAAAAGGGAGAAGGGGTTAAAAACATAATAATAAAATGAACACTCACCCTTTAACTTGAGTGTTTTACAGGTGTTTACCAACTGTAGTCTTTGGATGAAAATCAGGGGCCATAACTTGCGCGCCGTTGCTATGAATGCTTGCAAGCCGATCACGGATGCCTTGCTCCTTTCGGATTTTTTTTTTTTTTTTTTTTTGGACAAACCAAAATCGCAGAATTCTACCCAGACGCGGAACGTTTTAAGCCCTGATCAGTTCTCTTTGGGACATTCTTCAGGCTGAGTATTTGGTTGATGAAAGGCCCTACCTCACAAGAAGCTGAACTGAGATATTCCCACTAACATGAGGTAGCCAGTCAGACTGCCAGCCAGGGAAACTGAAGTAGCCCTACAGATTTTCATTGAAGCCTAACATTTTTCATAGAAATTTACAGAAAATACAACAAAACACATGGCAGCAGATGCATATCAGAAGGCCTTGATTCTATCAGAAAATGCTTGTGGTGGTTTTGATTTTTTTTCTCTTTGTTCTGGTCCACAACTTTAATTCTTGATTGGCAGCCTTGCTACCTATACCAAAAGATGAGGTAGTCTGACATAATTTGATGTAGCCAACCACAAAGCCTGAGTTAGTTCTGAAGAGGCAGCAGAAAACTGTCTACCCCTGCAATCCACTAAAATTAAAGAACACCATTCCTTTACTTAGATCCAGGGTTTTGTTTTAATACTTTCCTTGTTATTTCTCTTTCTGGTCAGTCCGTTGTCAAGTCAATGGCCCCTCTGAATAAAGTCAAACTTTGAGCTATGTATCGTTTCTGTCATTTAAACATATCTGCACACTGGTCTTGCCCTGCTAAACAACCTAAGGCTGAAACATGTTGGCTGTTATTGTAGCTGTTGTTGTTGTGTTAAAATGTTTATCAAGAGTGCAGTATATTTGGTTTTCATACTTACTGCTTAAAAAGAAGTCAAGTTCCAGTACATAATACCAACAAACATTCTATCCAAACACAGCCAGCATAACACAAAGAAAAGTGAAGGACACATGCTATATATAGTGATTTTTTTACAAGCCACGTTTTATCATAAACGTTTACTTATTAAAAATCAATTTTAAAGTCAAGTTTCTGTACGTCAGTGTCAATGTAAATAATACAGACTAAGGACTCTTTCCACAAATTACTGAAGATGATAAACTTCCTGCACACTGGTGGTGTGCACCATTATCAACGAGTTAAAAGAAATTAGGAACAGACTTAGCTCATGTACACTTTGTGAATATCAGCAGCTATTTCTGATTCTTAGCAGACAGAGTGCAAAAGTAGGTACCGGCAGGCTCAGTTTGCAACTGACAACTATGCTGCTCTGCCCGGAAATGGCCACTTTTCCCCACATGTTTTCATTAAAACCAAACATTTTTCATCAAAGTGATGTATGTGACATTAAAGATCATTCTTTTGTCTTTTCAATGATGTCTTTCTTTTGTATGAGTGATGAATGTGTGATTTTTTACGATTTTTTGAAAACGGTCGAGTTTGCCGATTTCCTACCACCGTGACCGACTTTCTCGAAAACGTTATTTTGGGTCACTCGCTTCGCGTTCCATGCAGGGATTCCCCTTGCACGGAACATGTATAATGAAAACAGGAAATGCTTAGCGAGATCTTAAGCTTTATTTTGATACCAAAAAGTTTATAAATTATTAAAATTAAGGGTCCGAAATCAAGGAAAGAAGATTTCAAAGTCATTTTTTCCACACTAAACGTAAAAAAAAAACTGTCATCGAGGTATTCAAACGAAAGAGAGAAGTGTCCTCTTTCGTTTGGTATGCAAATTAACTCGGTGACGTCAACTGGGAAATCCTGCTGACCAATGAAAAGCAGTCACCCATAAGCGTCTCGCATTCCCATACACTCGCCCAGTGCAACAATGGCAGCTAGTAGCGGCAAGACGAACGCGGTCAATTTTCTCAAACAACATCGAAGCTATATCGGTAAACAATGCCTTAGAATTACTTCAATCGACTTTTAAGACAGTACTGTATTATTTTAAAGCAGTAGGTATGGCTAGATTGAACAAGAAAGATCAAAATATCGATCGACATGTCAAAGGTTGGAACGTTTTGTTACTGATGGACTCGCGATCTTGAAAGTTCACACGAAGTGTGTGATTTGAAGTAAAATCTTTGACGGTTGCTCTTCATTTGCTTTGTAACTTTACAGTCATATCAATCAAACATTCGTTCAGACTCTAATTTAATTATATGTGTGATAGTTAAGCGAAAGGGTGGAAAAACTTTGCTAAATTTCAAGATGATTTTTGACAAGGGAGGTAATCGCTAATGTTGACATCAGTTGTGTGTAACTTTCGTTCTGATAACGCAGGTATTGCATTGATTATTGTTTTCTTGTTAGTTTTGAGCTATTTTCTTTTCTTTTTGTATTAAAGAACATTTGGAATGAAGATTAAAAAGGATTTCTGCTTAGATTTTTTTTTTTTATTTACAGATGTAGGCCTACTGTTTGCAGTTAATTGTTGTGTGTGTGTGTGTGTGTGTGTGTGTGTGTGTGTGTGTGTGTGTGTGTGTGTGTGTGTGTGTGTTTTAAACAAATATTTGAGGCTTGTTTGTGTTCATACTGACATACTAGTACAACACACAGAGGATAATACGAATTTTATAATCAATAGTTAAGAAATACAATAGATTATGAATATGCTATTTGAAAAATAAAGGAAAATAAAATTGAAAATTTTAAGAATAATAATAAAAGTGAAGATTACAAATTCATTTGAAGTTAGTAATTAGAACATGATTTAATACAGTAGAACACTGATATAAAGAACAACCCCAGGCAAAAAAAATAGTTCTTTATATCAGTAGTTCTTTATTTGTCAAACCTTTACACACATTTTATCCCTCACACAACCCCCCCCCCCTTCCCACTGTTTATCCACGTCCCCAAAGCCATTATACATTCATCTAGAGTCCTAATTTCTTGCCCACGGGTGAAAAAAATGATGTAATGTCAGTTTGTTTTTTTCCCTTTTCGCTCGATTCAAGAATGAATTTCTCCATGTCCCCTAAAGTGTCAAAAAAGGTTTCTCCGCCATTCACAATACAAAAGTCCCTAAGAGTTTTCAAACACTGTTTGGCTTCTGCAGAGCTCACAGCCTTGAGCTGCTCTGCAGGTGCCTCGTCCTCTTCTTCAGGAGGCACAGAACTGGAACCAGCAGCTTTGACTTGGTCCACAATTTCCTGGTCCAAATGCCATCGATCGATAATCTATTTTTAGATCGCCGTCATGAATAGGCGCGGGCAAGCGAGGCATTGTGCGATAGTGACCACCGTCCGTGACCAGGCGAATGTGGCCAGGGGTTCGTTATTCCCGTCAATTCGTTTCAAGCGTGTTCGTTATAAGTGTGCTCTACTGTACTTTATCATTCTTTGAACCACAGCTAAATTCATATAATTGCTATTCTATCTCTTCAGAGGCTGCTTCTCACTACGAAGACCTGCAGGCAGCATTCCTTGCTACTGGTCGAGGCAGGAGAAAGAGTATTGCTAGAACCCCGATCAGTAACATAGTATTGCTTCAAGTTTTTTTGCTGAAAGAAGATGGAAACAAGGGGAAGTTGAAGAAAAGTCCAACACTGATCCCACCACAGCTGTTGTCAGTTTTATGGCCAGGTGTAAAAACAAACGCACATTGTACAAGTGGCCACTGTCATCAGATAAGAGCTGCATTGATGAAAAGTTTGTGATTGCTGCAGACTTCAGCATGACAACTTCTAATGGCAGATTTTGGACGTTGTCAGAAAAAGATCTTCACATCATCAGTCGCAAATTCCAAGTTTACAGGCAGCTATTCTTTTCTTGAGAGTAGTCACTTCTGACCTGCAGAGAGACTCAAAGCTGTAGACTGTTTGGCAGTAAAAAGTGCAATCATGCTTTACCTTCATACCATAGGGACATTGTGTTGAGGATGGGAGATGGCTAACTTGCAGGTGGGTATGAAAGGGGGTGGGGCAAAAGTGAAAAAAATTAATATTGCTCTAAATAGTGCATTCATGCACCCCATTTGAAAGATCTTTACAAAATATGAAAGTTACAATTTAAATCATTCAAATCGGACAAAAAATGCTCGAACAGCATGCAAAAGAAGTTTTGCGCTCACGGACGCCCCTCATTTTGGCGCGATAGTCCATGTTTGGCTCAAGTTTACACATAAACTAGTTCACCAAGATGCCTGGAAAAAAATAGGCTCTCATAACTTGTTGCTAGTAAGCATTCTGCCAATTTTTAGCTGTCTATATAAGATAGTTTTCAGATGACAAGCATCCAAAGTAGGGCTTGTGTGAAAAATGCCAATTTTCCCCGAAAATGATATAATTTTTAACGTCACGTTTTATGCAATATCTCAGGTTCTAATGAAGATAGAGACCTAATTTTTTTTGCACTGTGTTCAGTTTCGTGCTCTCTTTCCACCTATGTTAATTTAATTAATCAATAATGTATTTTTAATTTTGGCCTGCCGGTACCTAGCAAAAGGATGATAATTCGAGGATAACGAGAGCGAGACACAATGCAGTGGAAGGTCAAATAAATTATACTCTTATATCTCATTCCCCACCATACATAAAACATTCATGTTACATCACTCACCACTTCATATTCTTTGTGCTTGTCACTGATCTTCTGTTTCTCTCTCTCGTGCAGAAGAGTGGCATATTCCTGGCAAGAAAAACTTTCTATACATGATAGAGTTACAAAAGAATAAAGACAAATCATAACACCAGAAATTCTAAACATATTTCAATTCATGTGTATTGAGAAACAAATGAAAAACAGAAAATTTTCTACGACAGAGAAACATGAAATGTTACATTAGTGCATCTGGTCTTCCAGAAATATACAAAATAGTTCATACATTACACAGCAAGTCTGACAATTGACTAATTCAACTAACTGGGTGTAATACCAACATAGATGGCAAAATTAAAACAAACTGTGTGTAATACCAACATAGATGGCAAAATTAAAACAAACAAACTGTGTGTAATACCAACATAGATGGCAAAATTAAAACAAACTGTGTGTAATACCAACATAGATGGCAAAATTAAAACAAACAAACTGTGTGTAATACCAACATAGATGGCAAAATTAAAACAAACTGTGTGTAATACCAACATAGATGGCAAAATTAAAACAAACTGTGTGTAATACCAACATAGATGGCAAAATTAAAACAAACAAACTGTGTGTAATACCAACATAGATGGCAAAATTAAAACAAACAAACTGTGTGTAATACCAACATAGATGGCAAAATTAAAACAAACTGTGTGTAATATCAACATAGATGGCAAAATTAAAACAAACTGTGTGTAATACCAACATAGATGGCAAAATTAAAACAAACAAACTGTGTGTAATACCAACATAGATGGCAAAATTAAAACAAACAAACTGTGTGTAATACCAACATAGATGGCAAAATTAAAACAAATAAACTGTGTGTAATACCAACATAGATGGCAAAATTAAAACAAACAAACTGTGTGTAATACCAACATAGATGGCAAAATTAAAACAAATAAACTGTGTGTAATACCAACATAGATGGCAAAATTAAAACAAACAAACTGTGTGTAATACCAACATAGATGGCAAAATTAAAACAAACTGTGTGTAATATCAACATAGATGGCAAAATTAAAACAAACAAACTGTGTGTAATACCAACATAGATGGCAAAATTAAAACAAACAAACTGTGTGTAATACCAACATAGATGGCAAAATTAAAACAAACTGTGTGTAATACCAACATAGATGGCAAAATTAAAACAAACAAACTGTGTGTAATACCAACATAGATGGCAAAATTAAAATAAACTGTGTGTAATACCAACATAGATGGCAAAATTAAAACAAACTGTGTGTAATACCAACATAGATGGCAAAATTAAAACAAACTGGGTGTAATACCAACATAGATGGCAAAATTAAAACAAACTGTGTGTAATACCAACATAGATGGCAAAATTAAAACAAACTGTGTGTAATACCAACATAGATGGCAAAATTAAAACAAACTGGGTGTAATACCAACATAGATGGCAAAATTAAAACAAATAAACTGTGTGTAATACCAACATAGATGGCAAAATTAAACAAACAAACTGTGTGTAATACCAACATAGATGGCAAAATTAAAATAAACTGTGTGTAATACCAACATAGATGGCAAAATTAAAACAAACTGTGTGTAATACCAACATAGATGGCAAAATTAAAACAAACTGGGTGTAATACCAACATAGATGGCAAAATTAAAACAAACTGTGTGTAATACCAACATAGATGGCAAAATTAAAACAAACTGTGTGTAATACCAACATAGATGGCAAAATTAAAACAAACAAACTGGGTGTAATACCAACATAGATGGCAAAATTAAAACAAACAAACTGTGTGTAATACCAACATAGATGGCAAAATTAAAACAAACAAACTGGGTGTAATACCAACATAGATGGCAAAATTAAAACAAACAAACTGTGTGTAATACCAACATAGATGGCAAAATTAAAACAAACTGGGTGTAATACCAACATAGATGGCAAAATTAAAACAAACAAACTGGATGTAATACCAACATATACGGCAAAATTAAAATAAACAGTACAATCAGTGGATTATTCATGCTCATACTGATCAAAAGTCTACACAATACAGCTGGATTATTGCTAGATTCTGTACCATGGCTATATCATTTAAATCAATGAAGGCAAGGAACTGTTTAACAGTAAATCTTGGCTCACAGAAATTTCAAGAAAATACAACAACAAAATGCATGGCAGCAGATGCATTTCAGAAGGCTTCGGTTTGAAAATGTTTGTGTTAGTTTCAGGGTGGTTTTTTTTGTCTTCATTCTGGTCCACAATTGTATTTCCTACCAAGGCCATGAGGTCTAGGACACAAGGACACGTTACTGCCATGTTGTAGGTTTGCTGCTGATAGTTACATGGACATCCCACAGCAACTTTAAGACTGGCCGACTCGCTGTCCATGTTAATGCTCCAATCACTGTCGTGGGGTCAGCAAGTGTTTCATAGGACTCGCTGTCCATGTTAATGCTCCGATCACTGTTGTGGGGTCAGCAAATGTTTCATAGGACTCGCTGTCCATGTTAATGCTCCGATCACTGTTGTGGGGTCAGCAAATGTTTCATAGGACTCGCTGTCCATGTTAATGCTCCAATCACTGTCGTGGGGTCAGCAAATGTTTCATAGGACTCGCTGTCCATGTTAACGCTCCGATCACTGTCGTGGGGTCAGCAAATGTTTCATAGGACTCGCTGTCCATGTTAACGCTCCGATCACTGTCGTGGGGTCAGCAAATGTTTCATAGGACTCGCTGTCCATGTTAATGCTCCGATCACTGTCGTGGGGTCAGCAAATGTTTCATAGGACTCGCTGTCCATGTTAATGCTCCGATCACTGTCGTGGGGTCAGCAAGTGTTTCATAGGACTCGCTGTCCATGTTAATGCTCCGATCACTGTCGTGGGGTCAGCAAGTGTTTCATAGGACTCGCTGTCCATGTTAACGCTCCGATCATGTCGTGGGGTCAGCAAGTGTTTCATAGGACTCGCTGTCCATGTTAACGCTCCGATCACTGTCGTGGGGTCAGCAAGTGTTTCATAGGACTCGCTGTCCATGTTAACGCTCCGATCACTGTCGTGGGGTCAGCAAGTGTTTCATAGGACTCGCTGTCCATGTTAACGCTCCGATCACTGTCGTGGGGTCAGCAAGTGTTTCATAGGACTCGCTGTCCATGTTAACGCTCCGATCACTGTCGTGGGGTCAGCAAGTGTTTCATAGGACTCGCTGTCCATGTTAACGCTCCGATCACTGTCGTGGGGTCAGCAAGTGTTTCATAGGACTCGCTGTCCATGTTAACGCTCCGATCACTGTCGTGGGGTCAGCAAGTGTTTCATAGGACTCGCTGTCCATGTTAACGCTCCGATCACTGTCGTGGGGTCAGCAAGTGTTTCATAGGACTCGCTGTCCATGTTAACGCTCCGATCACTGTCGTGGGGTCAGCAAGTGTTTCATAGGACTCGCTGTCCATGTTAACGCTCCGATCACTGTCGTGGGGTCAGCAAGTGTTTCATAGGACTCGCTGTCCATGTTAACGCTCCGATCACTGTCGTGGGGTCAGCAAGTGTTTCATAGGACTCGCTGTCCATGTTAACGCTCCGATCACTGTCGTGGGGTCAGCAAGTGTTTCATAGGACTCGCTGTCCATGTTAACGCTCCGATCACTGTCGTGGGGTCAGCAAGTGTTTCATAGGACTCGCTGTCCATGTTAACGCTCCGATCACTGTCGTGGGGTCAGCAAGTGTTTCATAGGACTCGCTGTCCATGTTAACGCTCCGATCACTGTCGTGGGGTCAGCAAGTGTTTCATAGGACTCGCTGTCCATGTTAACGCTCCGATCACTGTCGTGGGGTCAGCAAGTGTTTCATAGGACTCGCTGTCCATGTTAACGCTCCGATCACTGTCGTGGGGTCAGCAAGTGTTTCATAGGACTCGCTGTCCATGTTAACGCTCCGATCACTGTCGTGGGGTCAGCAAATGTTTCATAGGACTCGCTGTCCATGTTAACGCTCCGATCACTGTCGTGGGGTCAGCAAATGTTTCATAGGACTCGCTGTCCATGTTAACGCTCCGATCACTGTCGTGGGGTCAGCAAGTGTTTCATAGGACTCGCTGTCCATGTTAATGCTCCGATCACTGTCGTGGGGTCAGCAAATGTTTCATAGGACTCGCTGTCCATGTTAACGCTCCAATCACTGTCGTGGGGTCAGCAAATGTTTCATAGGACTCGCTGTCCATGTTAATGCTCCGATCACTGTCGTGGGGTCAGCAAATGTTTCATAAGTCCTTTCATCTATCCCTCCCCATTTCAGGACCTTGCCAGTGCATAGGGTTTCATGCAGGCTTAAGAAGTCTGTCAGACAACTGCTGGAAGATTTGGGCGTAGTGCAGTTGGAACTATGCGAGTGTGAGAATATTTTGGGAAAAAAAATCCAAACTATAAAATCATGGCTGCTGCCATGTTGCACTTTTTACAGATGTTTAGTTACACTGATTTCCAGCTATATAACAACTTGCACTTGACTCTAGTCTGTACTAATCCAGTTACCCTGGGTGAAAGATCACACTTGTCAAATGATGTCAAAAACAGACAGAAATGACTTGATGTGACATAAGACTGACTTACATGATACTTGTCTGGGTAGTCCTTCATCATCAGGTCATACAGTTCCTCACTCCTTATAGCGGTCAGACCTGTCCCACATAAGTAACACAGCATATTAAACAGATGGTATACATGTTGTTATACACTGATAGTTTGGTGAAATTTATTTCCATGAAAACAAAGATATTACCAACAGGTGATAGAAGTTCCATCATCAATTCAAGGGTTTGAATCATGCAAGAATTAAACAAGAAAACTAAAGCTAAAACAGCAAAAATTAAAAGACAAGCAAACAAAAATACACAACAGTCAAAGAAGAGATTGAAAATCAAGACGGTCAAGTAATTCAAACAATGTCCCTGTTCATACAAATTTTTCAAAAATTCAGATTTTGTACTTCTCAAGGTCACAGAACTTGAAAAAGCATCAGATTCAGTTCGGTTCATATTGCTTATAGCCCAGCCGAACACAAAAGACAACAGTTAAAAACCATGATCACTGTTAACCTTGCAAAACTAAAATGGAATTAGAGAAAACCATATTCAGACATAAAATCATTATCAGGTGAAATCTATTGATCTCATGTAAAAACTGGAAAATTGCATCAGGAGTGACGTCTCGGAAGAGGATCTTTAAGGAGTCCGCCGTGTAGTGCTTATGTCTCACATTGTACAAGTCCCAGTAATCAAGAAAAAGGTGTTTGATGCTCAATGGCTTGTCACATGGTATACACCACGGTGCTTCTTCATTTTTTAAAAGGTACAAATGAGAGTAGGATGTATGACCTATGCATAACCTACATAACACTGTCTCTTTCTCACGTTACCTGCAGCAGATGGGAGAATTTCTTACGGATTGGGGCGGATTTGGAAAAGTTTGTTATCTGTCTGTTTATTCCAATCCTTCGCCAGCTGAAATTAACCCTTTGACTCCCACATCCTGTCCACCAGCATCCTGCAATGTCAACCATGCTAGCAAAGCAAAAATTTAACCCTTTGACTCCCTCACCCTATCCACCAGTGCAGGAAGTCAAAGGGTTAAGTTTGTGCAGTTGGTGAATAGGGATGGGGAGTCAAAGGGTTAAACTTGACATGAATCAACGATAATGGTAGACTATAACAACTGTGAAAACAGGATGTAAGTTTTATCAGAAGATCCTCTGAGGCAGTTCACATACATTTTCCTCAAAAAGTGCTGACAGAGACATTCAGGACCCTCGGTGGTCTGTGATGTTGACTCTGGTGCCCTGACTTCCTAATTTATGTAATCACTTCTCAACAATCTTTACTCTTGACCCATCTGAGTAAACATCCATCCAAAAACAGCTGAGAAAATCTTGTATCACAGTTTTGTCACAGACACAGAGACAAACACCTCTATTCAGTTGATATAAAAGCATCTCCCTTTAAAACTATAAAATATCACACACACACACACACACACACACACACACACACACACACACACACACACACACACACACACACACACACACACATGATATATATGTATAGTACATATATATATCTATATCTATATATGAAAGAAAGACTGCAGTCTGTAGCTTGTTCATAAGGGATTCATTGCATTCAGATAATTCAATTTCAATATGTGCTCCACCCGAATTTGCCAGTAATTAATTGGCAGACTCTCTGAAACTGCGCAAAACCTTATGCACTGGCAAGGTCTTGAAATGGGGAGTACAGGGTGGAGGGCAGACAGGGATCTAATAAGCACTAAACTGACATCACTAGAACGACAGAAACATTAAGATGGGCAGTGAATAAGACAGTTTTTAATGCTGCAGGCTGAGACTGAACTCAAGATGCTAGATCTCAAATCCATGGCTCTAAAAAAAAACCCAGCAGTCCCAGAAAGGAAAAAGAAAGAACAATGAGCAAGAACTCAGAACTCAGAAAGCATTCATTGTACAACGGCCTTAGGCCACAATACATGCATGGGGAAGGGGTGGGGAGGGGTTCGGTTTTCTGATGCTTTCATACAAGTTCTACAATCAACTTGCAGTGGACTCTATAACATTGTCCCCTTCTATTGTTTACCCTAACATAAGCTGGAATACATACATCTTTGTAGTTTCAGCAGTCATTTTACTTAGATTCCAGTCCATGCTCCTTAATTGGCCAGCCAAAAATATCTATCATTGACCATATCTATATCATTTATCCAACTGTCAATTTACACACACACACACACACACACACACACACACACACACAACCACACACACAACACACACACACACACACACAGCACACACACACACACACACACACACACACACACACACATACACTCATTTACCAAAAACAAATAATCAATCCAATCATTCTGAATCATTTCCCAATCCACACTCCCAAACCTTTGAAAAATTTGGATGCAAAAATCAGACCAAAAACAATGTACTTATAGGTTTAAAGAAGAAAAGGCCTTGCCATTCATCTACTTATATTTAATTAAATTAATTCCAATTCAGTATGATCTTGAAATTAGCAATTATATATCAATCAAATTGACTGTAAATGATGTCATAAGAATAATGTTTATACATGTAATATGTTACATAATATGATGTGTGTATGCGCTTGTTTGCATGTATATATGTGCATAATCATGTGTTTCATGTGCATTAAATTATGTATCTGCATGTGATGTATGCATGCATTTTTATTAGACATCTGCTTTTCTTGATCTATATGAGGCTGTAACATGAAAACATTTTTTTTAAAAAAAGAAGGGGGGGGGGGGGGGGCAGGGGAGCATGAGGGCATTCTCATAAATTAAGCAGGTTACCTATGGATTTGAGAAAAAATCACCTAAACAACCAAACCACGGAGACAAACAAGACATTCACAACAATGTCCCCCACACAACAAAGGTGCGCTCCCTCCCTAGGAGTCCGTCTATCACACAGCAGGCAAACCTTGCTATTTTACCCTGCCTCCTCCTCCCTAACCCCACCCCCACCAGGCTTCAAACGCATCTCTACCTGCCTGTTTCATTAGGCCCAGACTGAACACCCACCCTGCCCAACAAGAGTGAATGACAAAGGCTAATTACCCCATTCTCCGAGTTAAAGCGCCTAAAGGCAAAAAGCCCTGATGGATTGGCAGGGGGCTAAGAGAGCTGTAACTAACTAGCTTGGTGAAGGGGAAAACTGTCTCCAGTTTAGAAACTCAGGGAGCTAAGGGGAGTAGAAACTAATGTGAAGATTTTTTTTTTCTTAATGATCACTGCGCTCAGGGAGATTTCCTTTGTGCTCAATTTTTTTTCTAGTCATAGTTTCTTCACCACCTTAATGACCACAGAAGCTGGCACAGTTTTTACAATAGGATGATGATGATGTCGATGATAATCGTGATGCTATGGAGTTCCATCTAGGATTGAGACTGTGTGGCAGGGCTGTACTCTACAATTATTACCATGATATATCCTGGCATCAACCAGGCCTGAAAGGTACAGACACCTTGCGGTGCTGGTCAGAAGACTTGAGCAACATCCCTAAATAAAGCATCCATGAAGTGAATGAGACTTGACTGTATCCTTCCAGTCTTTGTAACAAGCCCGCAGCATACTCGAGCAGGCTGGAACTGAAATATGCTACAATGATTTTTGAAGGGACCGTTGGGGATTCAAACCCACAACCTTCCAGTTGGTGGTCTGTTGTGCTAGCCGCTGCACCACCATGACTGGTGAGATGGGGCAAATTTGTCTCCAGTTCTCCACACAGATGTGACAGGATGGAGGACAATCGACTGCCAGGCTGTCTCCTTTTGTTCCCGACTTCCTGGGGTCTGACAGGCATCGAGTTTTGCTGCCTCAAGGTGTTGGGGCTGATGAGCCTGACAGGGGGCCATCGTTACTGTCAACCCTCTGTGTGGGCTGGTTCTGTTGTCGTGATGTCCGAGGGGACAGGTTTCACAAACTGCTGATTCTCTCTTTCTTCTTTACCCTCTCTCTCTCTCTTGTGTCTATATTTGTACCCATGAGCCCTTTATGTTTGTGTACAAGAGTTCACTTTTTAGGTCTGTCTGTCTTTCTTTTGTCATGCAAACACACATACGCACACATATGCAGAAGTGCACACACACACACACAACACACACACACACACACACACACACACACACACACACACACACATACACACACACACACGCACGCACACACACACAAGTACACACACACGTACACACACACACACACACACAACACACACACACGCACACACACACACACGCACACACATACGTGCGCACGCACACATGCACACACACATGTACACACATGCACACACACACACACACACACACCACACCACACACCACACACACACACACACACACACCCTAATCTACAGGCATAGGGCATCTGACAGGTTTCATTTTGTTACACAATCATAGATGAGGCACTACATAAATGGAATGATCCAGTTTTCGTATACTTTCTCTAGTGCACACTTTAAAAATGTCATCACATATTCTGCAGCATTTCTTGTTTTCCTACAACAGTTCAAACTAAAGACGAAAGGAAAAAACAAAAACAAAAAATTTTGTAGTTGCGTTGATGTTATTTCTTATTCACAGTTTCATGTGTTGTGCTGACTAAAAATAACAGAAAATGAACAAAAAAAAAATCTGTCCTCACAAAATCATTTTTTTTAACCATACCCAACAATGAATATTATCACAAATCTTTTTTTTAACCATACCCAACAATGATATATCACAAATCATTTTTTTTAACCATACCCAACAATGATATATCACAAATCATTTTTTTTAACCATACCCAACAATGATATATCACAAATCATTTTTTTTAACCATACCCAACAATGATATATCACAAATCATTTTTTTTAACCATACCCAACAATGATATATATCACAAATCATTTTTTTAAACCATACCCGACAATTGAAAACAGGTCGATAATTATTCACATTCATTTCTTTCGTCACAGTGGATTTACCATAGATATGTGTATACACAAACTGTTGACATTAAACTGTAGTTTTTATATTCAAAGTGGATCAATCATCTTCATTAATTGAAACCCAACCATCAGCAACTCCCCATCAAACCATTGTAAATAAATGATGAATATATATTTAACTTAAAAAAAAACCCTTTCAATCCTGAAATGTAATGGTAGAAGTGAAAACTGTTCAAATCACTAAAAATAACTGATGAATATTATATTTCTCTAGCTTCAAAAAACAAACTTCATTTATATCTTGAAATGAAACGGCAAAAGTGAAAATGTCAGTTAGGCTATTAAGCATGAAAACTCATCATCACAACACTACCCTGTCCCGTTCGCTCCAATAACAAATCCAAGACGCAGCCCTGACTTTCAAAATTAAAAGGCTGTCACAGCCTGCTGAGTATAATGAGTTAAATATTTGTCTCTCTCCGGCACCCTCCTGAGGCCCGGTGTGTTCTTATTAACAACAAAAGGCCACCTAGCAGGCCCTATCCCCCCTCTCCCCTCAATCAATGGTGCACACCGCTGTACATAAAAGAGACAGTGATGGCGCACCAAGAGGTCATAATGATGATGACAAGACTGCGGCAGCATGTCCGTATCTGTTCATGTGTCTATCTAAAACTGTGGTCACTGCTGAAAGACCTACATCTGAGTAACATCCTTTTACCAGGGTAAGAACTTTGTTTTTACTTCTTTTATTTTCCTACATATCCCAAATGGTCATTGTACTGTTTTTGGACAAGTTTATGTTTCAGATGTGAACAGTGGTCATTGTACTGTTTTTGGACAAGTTTATGTTTCAGATGTGAACAGTGGTCATTGTACTGTTTTTGGACAAGTTTATGTTTCAGATGTGAACAGTGGTCATTGTACTGTTTTTGGACAAGTTTATGTTTCAGATGTGAACAGTGGTCATTGTACTGTTTTTGGACAAGTTTATGTTTCAGATGTGAACAGTGGTCATTGTACTGTTTTTGGACAAGTTTATGTTTCAGATGTGAACAGTGGTCATTGTACTGTTTTTGGACAAGTTTATGTTTCAGATGTGAACAGTGGTCATTGTACTGTTTTTGGACAAGTTTATGTTTCAGATGTGAACAGTGGTCATTGTACTGTTTTTGGACAAGTTTATGTTTCAGATGTGAACAGTGGTCATTGTACTGTTTTTGGACAAGTTTATGTTTCAGATGTGAAGTGGTCATTGTACTGTTTTTGGACAAGTTTATGTTTCAGATGTGAACAGTGGTCATTGTACTGTTTTTGGACAAGTTTATGTTTCAGATGTGAACAGTGGTCATTGTACTGTTTTTGGACAAGTTTATGTTTCAGATGTGAACAGTGGTCATTGTACTGTTTTTGGACAAGTTTATGTTTCAGATGTGAACAGTGGTCATTGTACTGTTTTTGGACAAGTTTATGTTTCAGATGTGAACAGTGGTCATTGTACTGTTTTTGGACAAGTTTATGTTTCAGATGTGAACAGTGGTCATTGTACTGTTTTTGGACAAGTTTATGTTTCAGATGTGAACAGTGGTCATTGTACTGTTTTTGGACAAGTTTATGTTTCAGATGTGAACAGTGGTCATTGTACTGTTTTTGGACAAGTTTATGTTTCAGATGTGAACAGTGGTCATTGTACTGTTTTTGGACAAGTTTATGTTTCAGATGTGAACAGTGGTCATTGTACTGTTTTTGGACAAGTTTATGTTTCAGATGTGAACAGTGGTCATTGTACTGTTTTTGGACAAGTTTATGTTTCAGATGTGAACAGTGGTCATTGTACTGTTTTTGGACAAGTTTATGTTTCAGATGTGAACAGTGGTCATTGTACTGTTTTTGGACAAGTTTATGTTTCAGATGTGAACAGTGGTCATTGTACTGTTTTTGGACAAGTTTATGTTTCAGATGTGAACAGTGATGGTTGTTTTTCATCCATTTTCTTTGTTTTGCTCTCCTTTGCTTGTTTGTTTGTAAAACAAGTTTTATCTTGTATGTGATAATCTGAGATCTGTGTGTATGTTTGTATGTGTGTGTGAGAACAGGAGAGTGGAAATGAAGTTATATGGGAGAGGTGGGTGGGATGCAAGTACAGAATTAAGTGTGCGTGCGTGTGTGTGTGTGTGTGTGTGTGTGTGTGTGTGTGTGCGTGCGTGCGTGCGTGCGTGCGTGCGTGCGTGCGTGCGTACGTGCGTGTGTATTTCATGTCTTTTCACAGCCGTTTGTGTGCTTGCTTCTGTGACTACATTTTTAGATGCATGAGAAGATAAATTTTCTGTGTCATTTTACCTGTGGATGTACTTCTGTTTTCCCACTTCAGATGGGTTAGGGTCGTTACTGTGAAAATTTATGTATGCTTATACTTCATAAATTTTGTTACCCATACTTTTATAAAGCATTTTGGTTTCTTGTACTATGAATTGCTGTAGAAATCACCATCATAATGCTGTTCAGTTAGAATCTACTACAAAGTACTTTCCTTCAGTTCAACTACAGAACTGTCTCTCGTACTCAGATATCTAAAACTAGAGACAGTTCTATCATAGCAGAATGTCAATTTGTTTTCTTCTACACTGCTACTGTGTCACTACCCCACGCTACTCATTTCAGCTTTCCAACACACTTCGATTTCTAAACCCATCAAATCTCTGGTCACTGTGACAGCATGACAAACAGAATCTGGGACAATTTTTCACAATGATAAGAATGGGGATGATACTACAGTGATGATGGTACAGAGTTCCAATTTGGGATGACAGTGGTGATGATGGTCATCATCATCATCATCATCAGGTGCCCTGCCGCATAGCATTGTCGACCATGGACTTCCAACCATCTCTATCTCTCGTTGCTCCTAGCATCTCCCCCACCCTCCTCATCCCCAGCCACTCTGCAAGTCCGTCCAGCATTCTCTCCCTGGGTCTACCTGGTGCTCTCTTTCCCTCCAGTTTTTCTGTTGTGACCAGGTGCTCCAAATCCCCCTTCCTCATAAAATGGCCTATAAATGTTGCATGTCTTTTCCTAATCTTCCTTATGAGTGATCTACTTGTGTCTGCCTCCATCAAGACTGTCTCGTTTGTTTTCTTTGCTGTCCATGGAACTCTCAACACTCTTCTAAGAAACCACATCTCGGCTGCCTCAATCTTGCTCTGGCTTTGCTTGCTGACTGTCCACGCCTCGCATTCGTTCAACAGTATCGGAACTATATAACATTCAAGGACTCTCTTTCTGATGTTAAATGATAGGCATTTGTCGGTAAGAATGCTTGTCATCTTCTTGAATGCTGTTTTGGCTTGGCCGTGATGATGGTACAGGGTTCCAATTTGGGATGATAATGATGATGGTACAGAGTTCCAATTTGGGATGACAGTGGTGATGATGGTACAGGGTTCCAATTTGGGATGATAGTGATGATGGTACAGAGTTCCAATTTGGACTGACACTGAATAACATGGCTATACTCTATGCTTACTTTCATAAATGTCCTGGAGTCAACAGAGCCCAGGAGAACAAACATCTATGAAGTTATGAAATTTGAGCAAGACCCAATGACATATATATATGTAAAGAGGACAATGCTTGACTGTTTGGTCCCAATCAAGCAAAACAGTCCGCAGTGTGCTCAACTTACAAAGGAACTGGTCAGGACCGGAAATTCCCACAGTAAGTTTTTGGACTGTTAGTGTTACAGCTTCGAACACACATCTCCATGTCAGCAGTCTGTTGCCTTGTCCACTTTTTCACATTGACTGGGGGTCACATTGTAACTTTTAGGAAGCAGACAATACACAACGCCTGTGGCGGTGAGAGAGACAGAAGGTAGCTCTAGACAAAGATGTCATCAAGGAACCTGAAGCCTTGAGTTTGGAGTCTGCAGTTTGTTCAAGAGGAGTTATTGCATTTTAACAATTCCTTGATTACTCCAACCAAATATACCGGTAATCATTGCTGTGCATACGCAAAACTCTATGCACTGATGAAATGAAACATAGAGATGAACTGGACCTATGAAACACTGACACAACGAGAATGATCGGAGCATTAAGGATAGGCAACAAGCGAACAAGCAAAACCTCTTTATGTTACACTAAGGAGAATCAAGGGAAGACAAAAAGATAGGGAGAGAGAAAAACCACTACAGACCGAAACAAATTCAAGTCAAGGAGGAAGCCTTTGATGATGATGCTGCATGACATCACAATAAATACAGGGGGATGCAAAAGTAGGTATACAGTTATGAAAAAAGAAAACACGTACAATATTCATTGCATTTATCATGCAAACAAATGAATATTGCATATACATGTAATAACAAGCACAGCCTTAATCCCTCAGATACTGAAACTGCTTGCCGTCGGTATTCACACACTCCTCTAATCGAGAGCGGAATTAAGCATTATAATAATGATGTGATACTTACTGCATACCTACTTTTGCACCCCCCCGTATATTTTTAAGTACTACAACTACACCATAACAGACAGATGTTTCACATGCTGCTATTTCACTGCTCCCCATATCGATCTCTCAATGTTTACAAGGATACCACATGTATTTGTGCTCAGTTTCAGATGCCCTTTCCCTTCAGGTTCCTAGATTTAAATTATCAACTACCGGCCAATGTTCTCTTGCTGTTTCAGGACTGTCTGCCTGGAATAGATTTCCAATCTCCTTTCACCTAGCTCCTATCCTTTCAATAACCCCCTCTTTCCCTGCCAATAAATTCTGCAACTCCCTCTTTCTTAAGTTTGTGTAGATCTGTTCTGTATATTGTATGGAGTTTTCTTGATTCACTTGCTTATGTCTGGTGCATGAGTATGCTTTAATTTGAATTAACAAGAGTTGGTGCCATGTAAATACTGTAATCATAATTACTATTATTAAGTGGTGTTGTAATATGCTTCCACAAAGAATATCGCCATGCCAGACATACCAAAGCAGTTTCACAATACTAGATATGCTCCAGGTACATATTAACTTGTTAAGTGATTGAGATTTCAACCCTTTCACCCACTCATCCTTGACTGCCTGAAACAGGTAGACAAGAGTAAGGAGTGAGTGGGTTAACTCCTTCACTGCCAAATTCCTAACCGAGCCACTTGCAGTGGTACAGTAGTTAGCCCAACAGTCTACTGACTGGAAGGTTGCAGGTTCAAATCCCCTTCAGTCCCTTCAAAAATCATTGTGGGATTTTTCCGCTCCAACCGGCTCCTATCCAGAGTCGAGCGTGCTACAAACTCATTGGGAAGACTGGGACCACATAGTCAAGTCTCATCCACTTCAAGGACAAGGATGCATCAATGAGGGTGCTGCTCAAATTTTCTGACCAACACTGCAGATGTCTCTATCTTTCAGGCCTGGTTTACACCAGGGCATATTATTATTATTATGAACATTTAGTACGCCTAATCAAATTAATGCCCTAGGCGTTAACAATGGCAAAACATATAACCGAAATCACAAGCACGCACACACACGCCCACAAACACACACACGCACACACACACACACACACACACGCACACGCACACGCACACACACACACACACACACACAGCACGACATGCAAATGCAATGACACATTGACACTAAGACATTATAAAGCCAACATTACGTTACATGGGGGGAGGGGGCAGAAATTACCAGTTATTTGGGAAACAGATGAGTTTTGAGGAGCGTTTGAATGTGGACAGAGAGGGTGATTTATGACAGTAAACGTAGAGTACAGCCCTATCACGCAGTCAATCCTAGATGGACTGAATATCATCCTCATTGTCATCATCATGAACACATTGTAAAAACTGTGCCAGTTTCACTGGCCATGACGATGGCACAGAAAATGTGACCAAAAAAAACACACACAAAAAAGACCAAAAAAAGGGAAAAGATGAGCACAAAGGTAATCTCACATTAAATGTGACAAACCAAAAATAAAAACATAAAAAAAAGTTTGTAATTATACATTCCTCAGTGCTGAGTAGTTTTCAGTCAATATTTGCCCAGCAAATCATTCAGCCCATATCAAAATAATGCAGTGGGTTATACTACCCAAAACTCACTTGAGGGGTGAAAGGGTGTAGGTCAACAATTACATAAAGAAAAACAGCTATTGGAGCAAACCTTGTTACTGTGTGAAAAGCTGACTTTTTTTTTAAATATTACCCTGTATCAATCAAAGTCATCTGTGGCAGTGAACGGTAGTAGCAACTAAAGCTGCATATGACAGCAAAAATTGTTAAGTCACATTCAAACAAGAATAATCTCAAAAACAACTTAATCTAAATACTGTGAAAAGTTCATGTCAAAAGCATTCTCACTGCACTTTACGACACACCATACTGAACTACGAACAGGTTCAAATAACAAAACAAAAATTGAAAACAAATGTTTAAAACCACTACTTACAAAGAACAAAAAACAGCGACACAACATGAACCAATCAAATCTAACACACACACACATGCACACTCACACACACGCACACATACACATGCACGCACGCACGTACACACACACATATGCGCACACACACACACACACACACACACACACACACACACACACACACACACACACACACGCACACACACACACATATGCGCACACACTCACATGCACACGCACATGTATATGCACGCACACACAGACACAGACACGCAAACACAGACACACAGACACACACACACACACACACACACACACACACACACACACACACAGAGGATCATAAACACCAATGCAAAACAGATTTCTATAAAAGACAAGCATAATTGCTCTCAAAAAGATGTTCAGAAAGTATGCTTATGTTTTTATGACCATGCCAGCATATAAAGTTTTGCACAGACTTAAGCAGTCTGCCAGATAGTTGCTGGCAGATTTGGGTGGAGTACATAATGAACTATGTGATGAATCCCTCTTGAACAAATTCACAGGTTTAGTCAGACCCTGCCTAATTTCCAGTGTTTCCCCAATCTGAACTGTGACTCTCAGCCAGAATTTTTATGTGCTTTCTACATAAATCAGTGTCCATCTTCTTTATGGTGTTTATTAATGGAGCCTTTGGCGTGTTATGATGTTCAACGACTCCAATGCGTAGTGCCTCGCGTTCTGACAGCCTCTCCCATATACTCACTGCCAATTATCACAAGTCGTGGAGTAAACCACCACATGCCCATTGTAATTTTTGTTTTGTCCAATGAGGAGAAGCAACAGTGATTTCAGAGTGTTAAAAGGTTTGGATACAACAGAGTGTTAAAAGACTTGGATACAACAGACTGTTAAAAGACTCGGATACAACAGACTGTTAAAAGGCTTGGATACAACAGACTGTTAAAAGGCTTGGATACAACACACTGTTAAAAGGCTTGGATACAACACACTGTTAAAAGGCTTGGAGTTGGATACAACAGACTGTAAAAAGACTTGGATACAACAGACTGTTAATCCTTTGACTCCTGCACCCTATCCACTAACTGCATAAACTTAACCTTTTGATTCCCTCACCCTATCCACCTGGTGGATAGGGTAAGGGAATCAAAGGGTTAAATTTTTGCTTTGTTAGCATGTTTGGCAATGCAGGACGCTGGCAGACAGGGTGCAGGAGTCAAAGGGTTAAAAGGCTTGGATACAACAGACTGTTAAAAGACTTGGATACAACAGACTGTTAAAAGACTTGGATACAACAGACTGTTAAAAGACATGGATACAACAGACTGTTAAAAGACTTGGATACAACAGACTGTTAAAAGACATGGATACAACAGAGTGTTAAAAGACTTGGATATAACAGACTGTTAAAAGGCTTGGATACAACAGAGTGTTAAAAGGCTTGGATACAACAGACTGTTAAAAGGCTTGGATACAACAGACTGTTAAAGACTTGGATACAACAGACTGTTAAAAGGCTTGGATACAGCAGGCTGTTAAAAGGTTTGGATACACAGGCTGTTAAAAGGTTTGGATACAGCAGGCTGTTAAAAGGCTTGGATACAACAGGCTGTTAAAAGGCTTGGATACAACGGACTGTTAAAAGGCTTGGATACAACGGACTGTTAAAAGGCTTGGATACAACGGACTGTTAAAAGGCTTGGATACAACGGACTGTTAAAAGGCTTGGATACAACGGACTGTTAAAAGGCTTGGATACAACGGACTGTTAAAAGGCTTGGATACAACGGACTATTAAAAGGCTTGGATACAACGGACTGTTAAAAGGCTTGGAAACAACGGACTGCTAAAAGGCTTGGATACAACGGACTGTTAAAAGACATGGATACAACAGACTGTTGGATACAACAGACTGTTAAAAGGCTTGGGTACAACAGACTGTTACAAGACATGGATACAACAGACTGTTAAAAGGCTTGGATACAACAGACTGTTACAAGACATGGATACAACAGACTGTTACAAGACATGGATACAACAGACTGTTAAAAGACATGGATACAACAGACTGTTGGATACAACAGACTGTTGGATACAACAAACTGTTAAACGGCTTGGATACAACAGACTGTTAAAAGACTTGGATACAACAGACTGTTACAAGACATGGATACAACAGACTGTTGGATACAACAGACTGTTAAAAGATTTGGATACAACAGACTGTTAAAAGGCTTGGATACAACAGACTGTTAAAAGACGTGGATACAACAGACTGTTAAAAGGCTTGGATAAACCCTGACGTGGAATTTATTAATGGGTCCTTCTGAAAAGTATTTCTTTCCACAGACTATGTGAAAAAAAATGAGGTACTGTCAAGAGAGAGAGAGAGGTTCTCTGAAATGAACAGAAGATGGTGGTTACAACACTATACTGATACCACTTACCCAGGTCACTCTGTGTTTCCGTCACCACACCCTTCTCTCTGAGGAATTCTTTTTCTAGTTTGTCGCATGTTCTTCTGGTCAGATCTGAAAGTATTATGAAAGACAAAAATGAAAAATACATATAAAATAAGTTAGTAAAACAAAATCTGAAACAATGTGGGTGTGTGTGGAAGCAAGCAGTGCATGTGCAAGTACATATGCAAACACAAGAGTTCATTATGTTCATTCTGAATGAAGACTGGGAGAAAGGGGCAAGACAGAGAGAGAGAGAGAGAGAGAGAGAGAGAAGAGAGAGAGACAGAGAGAGAGAGAGAGAGAGAGAGTGGACAGAGAGAGACAGACAGAGACAGAGAGTGAGGAGAGAGAGAGATGTGTGTGTGTGTGTGTGTGTGTGTGTGTGTGTGTGTGTGTGTGTGTGTTGTGCCACTGTGTGTGGTGCACTGTGTGTGTGTGCACTGTGTGTGTGTGTGTGTGTGTGTGTGTGTGGTGTGTGTGTGTGTGTGTGTGTGTGTGTGTGGTGGGGTGTGTGTGTGTGTGTGTGTGTGTGTGTGTGTGCGGTGCGGTGTTGCACGCACGGCCTCTGTGTGTGGTGTGCATCTGTGTGTGTGTGTGTGTGTGTGTGTGTGTGGTGTGTGTGTGTGTGTGTGTGTGTGTGTGTACGTGTTGTGTGCTGTGCATGTCTGTGTGTGTGTGTGTGTGTGTCGCGCGCGAGTTTGTGCATGTTTTTGTGCGTTTGTGTGTTTGTGAGTGTGTTATGCATGTGTGTGCATGTGTGCACGCGCATGTGAGCATGTGTGTGTGTGTGCGTGAATGTGCGCATACACACAAACGTTTTACATACACGCACATACATGCTGATGCTTGCTGTGCAAGCATGTGCACCATGGGTCAGTGTGTTTACTGTGAAGCAAGACAGGGAGGAAGGGCAAGATGTGGGAGCGGAAGAAGAGCGGCAAGACAGCAGGGATGTTGGCAATGAATCAGCCACCACCACACAAAAATAGGAGGGAGTCAGACCGGTTCCCTACCCCTGTCCTGATGGGCACCATTACATTCCCAGCAGTTCTTCATTCCGTCAGTGAAACCAGATCTGCTCACCGCTGACAGCCAATTACTGACAAACTAAAAGTCCTCGGCCACCATCATCATTTTCTGCAGAGAACTTTTAATGCCGATTCCAGTTTCAGCATGCTATGATGAATATTATAATCAACATTTTTTTTTTCCTTCCCAATTTTGATCTTGAATTAAATGCAAATATAAAGATCAATATTTTTCTTCTAGATGTGTGTGTACGTGTACTTGAAACATATGGATATTTTGTGCAAATTGAAATTTGTTTTTACAACGTGATTGCAATTACACTTTGCTGTTCTGTTTTGCATTTGTTTGTATTACTTGTTTAAAATGAAAAGAAAAAAATAGTTTTAAAAATGAAAATGAAGACCAAAGTCTGAGTTAATCATATCTATTGGTTTTCCTTAGAAAAACTATTATTTAGGTTTATTTGGGGCTAACAAATGTTTTACTATGAAACTTCTGTTGCTGATTAAGTGATATCTAACTTCCAAAGTACTTTTTGTAAATGTCAAGATCATTAAGTTAACAGAGATATGAAAAAAAGAATCATACGTATTTTTTCATATAATTTTTTAACAAGGAAATCATCATCTTAGGCACACAGTACCTCAGAGAGGAGGGTGTGTGTGTGTGTGTGTGTGTGTGTGTGTGTGTGTGTGTGTGGGGTGGTGTTGTGTGTGTGTGTGTGTGTGTGTGGTGTGTGTGTGTGTGTGTGTGTGTGTGTGTGTGTGTGTGTGTGTGTGTGTGTGTGTGTGTGTGGTGTGTGTGTGTGTGTGTCGGTGGTGTGTGGTGTGGTGGTGCGTGGCTGTGTGCGTGGTGGTGTGCGTTGTGTGTGTTGTGGCGTGGTGTGTGGTGTGTGGATTGTGTGTGTGGTGATTTGTGGTGTGTGTTGTGTGTTATAGTGTGTGTATGCAGTTGTGTGCATGCATGTGTGTGCATGTGTGTGCACACGTGCATGTATATGTGCGTGTGTGTGCACACGTGCATGTATGTGTGCGTGTGTGTATTTGTGCGCGCAAGCATGCACACATTGTGCATGCACGTGTACATGGGTGCAAGTACAGCTGCATGCACAACATACAAATGTGTCAGTAGTAAATACAGCACAGTTGAATGCACAACATACAAATATGTCAGCAAGTGTCAGTAGTATTATACATGTGCATACACATGTTTGTGACTGCACACTGTAAACTTGTATGCATGCATGTACATCTATCCACAGATCAGGGTTACCTGGGTGTTTGCGTTTGAAGGAGAGGACGCCCAAGTATTCGCTGACCTGTTCCTGAAGCAGGTACCACTCTCCCCCATCTTGTGGCCACTGGTACTCAAACAGGCGCTCAGCAGGGAAGCCCTGCAACCTGCAACAGGTTCCATTCCAATATATTTCTTTTCTTTTTCTTTTTTCAATCCTTTTGACTCCTGCACCCTGTCCACAAGCATCCTGCATTATCAACCATGCTCACAAAGCAAAAACTTAAACCACTGACTCCCTCACCCTATCCAACAGCTTCCTGCTGGAAGCTGGTGGATAGGATGAGGGAGTCATAGGGTTAAATTTTGCAATTGGTGGCTAAAGTGCAATAGTCAAAGGGTTAAGGATCACTGCACTTTGGGAGATTTCCTTTGTGCTCACATTTTCCTCTACCTACTCCCCTCATTTTCTACACCACTTTGATGGCCACTGGAGCTGGGACATTTTTTACAAAGAGATGTCAATGATGAGGAGGAGCATATTCATGATGCTGTAGAATTCCATCCAGGATACAGATTTAATGACAGGGCTGTACTCTAGGCTTATAATATATCCTGGTGTCAACCAGGCCCAAGAGATACAGACACCCATGTTGCTGATCAGATCTGAGCAACGTCCTTAATGATGCATCCGTGAAAGTGGACGAAACTTGAAACAGCTTTTCAGTGAGCCCATGGCATGCTCAAATCTGGGTAGAAGCTGATTGGAGCTGAAAACATCTCACAATGATTTTTTGAATCGACTGATGGGGATTCAAACCCACAATCTTCCAGTCAGTAGTCCGTCGCACTAACGACTACTATATAGTGATTGGTATTCTTAATATTTGTCTTTTCTATCATTTTCATTATCATATTTATTCAATTTTCATACTCAGATATCGATATATCCTGTATTTATAAATGTCACACACGAAGCTGAATGCAATAATTTTATTATATTCTCTTCATCTATTCGTTTATTTACTGAATTATTCATTCGTTTATTATCAGTAAAACTGAAAGCTTTACAATTAAAAAATAATGCTACGAGAAGCACTATTATGTACAAACCTACAAAAATATTTAATGCAATAGCAAGTAATACTTAAACAACACATGACTGTATCAATATTCTAAACACATCTAACATAATGAAACAACAGCTATAAATATAACGAAACCATCATTATTAATATACATGTATGCAAAATTGACACTGATTAGAATTAAGCAAACATAATTCCATGAATGGACACATATGATACACAGTTTACAAAAACCTTAGCATTGTAATTTACAGCACAGCAGCGCTAGTTACAATAGAAGCCACCATAATCATCATTATTTTACGAAAAGTCCTTTGTACTTGCATGACGCTATCAGTTCAGCAACTGCCTTTGCTGTTGTCTTTTTCTTTTGGTTTGGTTTGTTTGGTGTTGTTGTTGTTGTTGTTGTGGTTTTTTAACCTCACTGGCTGGTGAGCTCAGTTGACAGCATAATGTTGTAGATCTGATCTTTAGGCAGGTCACAGCATTTTACATGAGCTGGCCGACTCTTTTGATACAAACATGCAAACTTCAAGAAAAAGGAAAAAGGAGCATTCACAGGTGAACATTGTATGACAAAGTGGCGAAGACACAGAAGCGTGTCTGCTGCCCATCCAAGGGGAATCCCAAAAAATCTCCCTCAAAAATTTTTCTTTTAAATTTGACAAAAATTGTGATTCAGTACATTGAGCATAACTTCAAGAGCTTCGGAGATAGAGTGAGCATATTTTAACCCTTTGACTACTGCATCCTGTCCACCAGCATCCTGCTATGTCAACCAATACTAGCAAAGCAACAACAAAAAACTTAACCCTTTGACTACTCACCCAATCCACAGCTTCCAGGAAGCTGTGGATTGGGTGACGGAATCAAAGGTTAGTTTTTTTTAATCCTTTGATTCCAGTCACCAATCCACAACTTCCTAAAGGAAGCTGGTGGATAGGGTGACGGAATCAAAGGTTAAGTTTTTGCAGTTCATAGATAGGGTATGGGAGTCAAAAGGTCAAACATAGAAATTAACAAATGGATGTCAGCTAATCAAAAAAGTGGAAACAACTTTCCATCCAATGATCATCAAGCCTTGATTTATTCACACTCTTTGTGAGTTTGACTGTCAATAAGCCACGACATCAAATTGGTAGCATCTTTTTTCTTTACTTTCTGTTGCTCCTAAAAATTGAAAATTGGTGCATTGCAACAACAAAAACGGAGGTCAGAACATATGGTTAAAATCAGAGCTGCTCTGATCACATTGGGATTGACATCCCTGTTCATAGTACCATGGATTCAGTTCTCATATATCGAGATCAATCCTACCCACAACATAAAACCGGCTTGTTAACTGCCCACCTTCATACCTCTTATCATTCTCCTGGTGTCAGTGTTTCACAGGTCCCATGTTCCCCTCCCCCATTTCAAGCCCCTGACAAGAGCATAGGATTTGCTGCTGGCTCAAGGATTCTGACAGATAACTACAGTAGCACCTCAGGATACGAGCGTCTCCCCATAGGAGCAAATCAGGTTATGAGCACAAAATACTTGGAAAATTCGCCTTGGTGATTCCAGCATTTCGCTCGTGTTACGAGCAACATTGTGGTTACGCCACATGCTTCCCGCCACTGCATCCCGCTCTCAGTGTGTGTTGTTCTCTCGTAGCGGAAGCATCTCTGCATTCATTTGCGCTTTTCAGTGTTTTTTTGTGGTTTACGTGAAGAAATTTTGTAACCCACGATGTTGTCCACAGTAACCCCTCTCCTCCTCCCCATCGTCTCCCTCAAGCCAGCCACGACTCTTCATAAAAGTACAGTACAGTATATTATTTGTCATTGTTAAATGTTAGAAAAATTACTTTAATTCTGCACAAAACACCATGTTAATTGATTTTTATATTGATATTTTTGGGGTGTGAACAGATTAATTGAATTTCCATTATTTTAAATGGGAAATTCGTTTTGAGATACGAGTTTTTCACGATACAAGGTACGTTATGGAACGAATTAAATTCGTATCCTGAGGCACCACTGTACTGGCAGATATGGGTAAAGCACATAGAGAATTATTGACAAACTTAACTCCAGACTCAATTGCTGAAGTCTTAAAGTTACATTAAAACCAGAAAAAGAATAATGATTGAAATAAAACATAATACATACCCATCCTCATTTTCATTCTTGGACAAGTTAGTTATAGAATCCTGAATGTCGCTAATACTGGTCCGCCGCGCACGTCTGGGCCGGGATGGTTTTTCCAGCCATGGAGTTGGACTGAGATGATTCATCCACAAAGCTGATATTGGAGTTCTCTCCTTCCAATGATTTCAATCCCATGAGAGGCATGCTGCTGTTAGCGTTTTCCCCAAAGGGGATGACTGCACTGGGGCCCTTCACAGCTAGAGAATTTTCTTCAGATTCGTCCAACCCACTGCTCAGCACAGAGTCCATGTTTGACACCAGTTTGATATCTTCTGACATAAACGAGTCCATGTTCGATACTAGTTTACTATCTTCAGACATGTTTGAGTCAAGGTTGGACACTAACTTGCAGTCATCAGACATGACCGAGTCTATGTTTGATAACAGTCTGGGATCTTCTGCTGTGTCTGTTATAGCAGTGTCCACAGTTTCCTTCAAGGAAGGCACGTCCGTGTCCTCGTCTCCATCTTTTCTTCTGTCTCCATTTTCTCTTCCACATCCTCTTCCTCTTTGACCTCTTCTGTCTCCATGGGTTCCACTGTGTCCATGGGTTCTGGCTGTGATGTGGAGTCCCCATGGTTGTCTGGATGGATGACTGGACTAGGAGAGACTGAAGGCTCTTTTATAATTTCTTCAGAGACGTTTTTGAATTCTTCATCAGCATCTTTACTAAACTCTTCATCATCAAGCTGAATGATTTCTACATGGTCATCTTCTTCGATTTCTGCATCATCATCTTCACCAACTTCTTCAATGACATTTTTACTGGCTTCTTCACTAACACTTTTAACAACTTCTTCATTGGCACTTTTATCAACTTCTTCAGCATCCTCTTTTTTGATGTCCTCACAAATACATTTAACTTCATTTATATCCTCTTCTTTTATATCATTAATGGCTTCCTCTTTGACTTCTTTACTGACTTCTTCCTTGACATCTGTGCAGACTTCTTCCTTGACATCTGTGCAGACTTCTTCCTTGACATCTGTGCAGACTTCTTCCTTGACATCTGTGCAGACTTCTTCAGTGACCTCCGTTTCATCAAGTTTTGCAGAAGGCTCAGCTTTAGCCTCAGCAATGCTTGAGAAAGCAGTCTCTTCTGTGGCCTGTTTGCTCTCATCTTTATCTACGTTTTCATCAATATCTTTCTTAATATCTGCGTCATAGCTCAAGACATCTTTGGGCACTTCTTCATCTGTGCTCAAAGCTGCATTTTTGTTCGTCATTTCTACATCTTCGCTCACAGCTTCATCCTTGCTCACATCAGCTTCTTCACTCATGTACTCTTTACTCACGCTATATCCTTGCTCACATCCGGAAGATGATCTTGGTTCGATCTGTGTTTGTATCTATATCTACATCTTCATTAACAACATCTGTAACTGAGCTTGTTTCTACCTCTTTTGTCACAACTGTATCTTTCTCTGGCAGTTCAGTCACAACTGACTGCGGCTGATCGGGTGGTGAATGTGCCGGGGGAGCATCACCAGCAGCACTAACAGCCTCTAAACTAACTTGTTCCTCCTCAACTGCCATTTCAGTTTTCTGTTCACTGGGAACAGGCGCCGCAGTCAGCGAAGAAGTGTCAAAGCCATCAGAGCTGTGGTTGGTAATTTCTTCGCGTTCAGCAGCAGGGGTGAGACAGCTTTCCTCTATACCGGATGGGGAGTTTGAGGAACGGGGAGAAGAATTATCACTCTCTGCATATTGGGAAGCGATGAATGACAGAGCTGAGAATGGGGTTTTCGTGTCGGGGCGGGAGTTGAGGTTTCTTGTTTTGAAACAGTTGACTTGATCTCCACCATCTTACCTGTGGTAAAATCAAAGTCACCAGTTATAGTTATTTAGAAAACAGTATATATTTTCACACGCACTATAATGTCAGACAGACTGTCATGAGAAAATTATTAAAAGATTAACATAAAAGGCAGCAGTGAACTCGGCTCAGATTTTTTCAATGACATAAGGAATCAAGTTAGGCTACAACAGTGAACCAGTCAAGAAAGTTGAACAGCTCAACAGATTTTCAAAAATCATAACTTTTCATTAATTCAGAAATTTAATAATATCATAATGCACGCACACAATCATCACACACATATATCCACATTACACACACGCACGCACGCACGCAACACACGCACACACACACACACACACACACACACACACACACACACACACACACACACACACACACACACACACACACAAAAACAAAAAAACAATAAACTCCATTTTAAAAAACTACACAAAAATCAATCTGTCTCAGTAGAGATTTATTTAAAAGAATGTTCCAAAACAGATGAATTCATACAAAACACATGAATTTATAATAAATAGGAGTTTAATTTATAATGAAAAAAAAAACGACTTCAGAAAATCAAAAGGTCTAGGAGATTTTTCTGGCCAAGGCAAGGTTCATGCCTGAACAGAACTGTCTTCTAATAATTCTATTCTTTTTCCCAATGTGTCAAACTGTTGATCAGAAAGGCACCTTCCCTACTTTCCTTCTTCTGTTAGCTTGCTCTTGCTTCTTCAGAAAGATCATGGGCTGGCTGGCTCTTTTGACAGAGCCCTAGACTCAAGACTCATGCCTTAGAGTTCTATCCCATCCCATAATATAAAGATGACTTTTGTTATTCACCACCCATTAAATGTTCCAATCATTCTGTGGGTGTCAGTGTTTCTAAGCTCCACTTCCCCTCCCCATTTCAAGACCTTGACAGCACATTGTGCAAGATGTACAAGTCTGCCAGATAATTGCTGGCAGATTGGATGGGTACATATGGAATTGTCAGAGAGAGATGAAGTCCTCTATTAAATAAATTTCATTCTCAGAACATTCCCAGTGCATCCCAGATTTTTCACGGTCTTTATTGGATGTTGCATTAAAGACAAAAGATGATGTTTTTGTTTACCTCCAGTGGCAGGTGCTCAGCAGCGCTTGCATTTTTTTTGTCTGAATCATAAACAAACCAAGTTCTCTCCATGCCTGTGCTTGTTCTTACCCAAGCCGATATCTAGTTTTTTCCTTCTTCTCATTTTCATATTACATATTTACTTGTGTGTGTGGTTTTCTTGTTGTTGTTGTTGTTGGCTTTTGTTTATTTTTGTCAGAAGACTTTTTTAACTGAAGACTCGGGCCCATTTTGTAGGAAATGCCACATGAGAAGGCGATATGCGATTTAATCAACTTTTTGTTCAAAGCAGATATATTTATAAGAGAATGCTCTGTGCAATCTCAAACTGAAAGTGGTAATCTGGCCAGTGACCTAACAGATGGTACTGATCGCTGCATGATTCTCTGCATACATGTGCAAGTCTTGTCAAGATTAATATGTGGTGGCAGCAGTCACACAAATGGAAGCTTAAATTCAGTCAAAAATAATCAGACTGGGCTCAGCTCCCCTCCCCCTCCTTATTCTGGTCCAAAACTTTTACTTCACAAAAACTAAGTTCTCTACAGTTGTGATAGCCTGACACTTTTCAGAAGCCACTGGTTACCAGGAAATCTCAGCCCTGGTAAACAATTAAGACAAGACAGCTTTGTAGGGATTTTTTTCCACTTTGATACAGAGCCTTGTGCTGACAACTATAATCATTATCACCAATATCATTAACTTGATTTGTTACATAAATAAATACAGCAACAAGAATCTAATAGTAAATATACTATTAAAAAATCATCAATGGAAATAACATGTCATTTTTCAAGCACTGTTTATAGCCTGAAAAAAAATTATGCCAACATCCATCCAGTCTACCTGACACGTAACTAGGCAACATGTAGCAATCCGCTTGAAAAATTGAAATTGGGTTTTGAGTTAAAAAAAATTATATGGTTTTGAAGATATTGTTATTCTGAGTAAAAAGCAGTTTAAATTTTTCAAATCGGACTAATATTTCATGAGATATTCCAATTTGAAGTGTCAAAAATTTCTTAAAGTTTGGTACCACATTTTAGTGGGACAAAGAAGGACCAGTGTCACAGAACAAACTCATCAAATGGCATGGTATGCTGATTTTGCTGGAAATGACATTCATTTTGTAATTGTGAGAGACAGACTGGATCAAAAACATGAAAGTTTGGTCATTGATGTATTTTGGCGTGCCGAATTGAATAAAACCATTATTGGAACTCTGTGACGAGCCATTTTTGTCTTATTTACAGGAAACGTGATATTTTGGATGTTTTATCAGTGTTTCATTAATAATTGCCCATATTGTATTAATAACAGACAAAAATGAAGCTAGAAACAAAACAATCATTTCAAGAGATAGATATAAAATCATTTTGCTCATCGTTCAAATGTCTTATTACTGCAAATTAAACCAAAAAAGTCACGACTCGCTACTTCAGTAGTCTTATGAATAACTTTTAATATTTCATCAGTTTCTGTACATATAAAAGGACATCTGAGAATCAATGACTTCTGGAATCACTTAAATAATTGAAATATTAAAAATTACTGCATGCTTTTATGCTGCAGTTATCCAAAAATATCATCCAATCAAAATTCTACTAAAAACTAAACACACACACATACACATGCACACACACATACACATATATACACACACAGAGAAAAACATAGACAAGATTTATGTACGTTACATTTGATTTTTATTTTATACATCACTCATCAGTCTTTAAAAAATAGACTGAACTGTCTGTGGATGAGTCAAGTCACCGAACACTTAGCACAGCCAGCGTCCAAAGAAAACTTCAGAAGGATATGGGACCACTCACCATTCAAAAACAGGTCACTTAACTCCTGCTATAGAGAAATATGTGAATTTCTGCATAATGTATACTATTCATTGAGAATTGGAAAGGAAAGGAAACCATAATGCATAGTCTTCACATTAACATTACTTTAACATTAAGCCCAAACTCGCGAACTTTGATTTTTAGCATATTACATGTAAAAATCCACCAAAGCAGAGCAATCCTGCTAAGTATTTCCAGTGTACTCTTGCCCTTTAATACAAATCAATAACAACAGGCTACTATTAAATAAGATGCAATCTTCCCTTTAAAAACAAATTAATGACAATGGGCCTATCCTTTTCAGATACTGACTACAAATTGAAACAACTACATAAGCTAATGGATGGCCTACTTTACAAATAATACAACTCATAGCCTTCTATTCAGCTTCAAAACCTAAATGAAGAATATTATAACAATGAACAGAAGATTTTATTTTGTGACATTCTAAATCTCTGTGTGTGTTAGTGTGTGTGCGTGTTGTCAGAGAGAGAGAGAGAGGAGAGAGGAGAGAGGAGAGAGAGAGAGAGAGAGAAGAGAGAGAGGTGTTGTCAGAGAGAGTGAGATGGAGAGAGAGAGAGAGAGGATCATGCCTGTTAACAACTTGGATATGAATGTATTGTGGCCTATTTACTTATTTATTCATTTCTTGTTCTCTGAGAGAGAGAGAGAGAGAGAGAGAGAGAGAGAGAGAGAGTGTTGTCAGAGAGAGTGAGATGGAGAGAGAGAGAGGATCATGCCTGTTAACAACTTGGATATGAATGTATTGTGGCCTATTTACTTATTTATTCATTTCTTGTTCTCTGAGAGAGAGAGAGAGAGAGAGAGAGAGAGAGAGAGAGAGAGAGAGAGAGAGAGAGAGAGAGAGAGAGAGAGATTCATGACAAGGAAAGTACAATAACTTGCACAGAATTGTTTGTTGATTTGAAAAAAAAATATTTAGACTTACATGTATTTATTCATTCATTTATTTGAGAGAGAGAGAGAAGAGAGAGAGAGAGAGAGAGAGAGAGAGAGAGAGAGAGAGAGAGAGAGAGAGAGTTGGGGAGGCGGGTATGCGCACCCCTCTGTTTGGGCAAACCCATTTTCCAAGGCTCGGCGAAGCACGTCGAGCACATAGTATTTTTAGTAGTAAGCTCGCCCGTCGTGGGGTGAGCAGATCTACACTGCGACATGCAAATAACATGATCTCGGGGAGGAAATGGTTGACGAACCTAGCTTTGGCTGACAACTCCGAATCGAGTTCAAACGCAGTTGTCCTTTTCTTCAAAAATACAATGTCACAGATAAAACAGAACTTGATCTGTTGATTGCTAGATCTAGTCTTTGTCCGACAACGTAAAACTTGCCAAGCTGAAACTTGCACAGCGTTCTGTTATGCCGGTAGTAGGCCTATGGCGTCGGCACATTCCGACGTTGTTTTGCTACTGATCTGGAACAGATCCTCATGTAAAAAGTTGGCGTACGGCCGTATTTTACATCAAATTGATTTCATATTACACATGCACATAGAAAAAAGTATGCAAAATCGAATCCCGCCGACGAGAAGTTCCAAAAATGGCGACTTGCCTGCAAACTTTTCCGATGAAAAAAAGAAAAACTTTGGAAGCGTCGATCTCGGTTCGAAACTGGCACACATAGCTCTCGTCGGGATATATCATTTTGTTACATTGATTCTCATTGGTTGCAAAATTACAATGTGATTGGTTCACAAATATAGCCGTACCGACCGAAATAGTGAAGCACCCCAAACAAACTTCGATTCTAAACGCATACCGTCTCCGCGATTACGCCCGAAACGCGGATTTTCGACTTTCTCATCAAATAACTAATTCCATTTTCGCTGTAAGTACATAAAATGGCAATCATTCAAATCTTTTTATTCATTTCTGATTCATATAAGAAAAAAAATAAGGATGAAACACCGCTTAAAGAGGCAGTAATACTTGATTGAACTGAAGACCCCCCAGTTTTGCGGCCGGCCCCCGTTTTTGCCCAGTTTTTGATACCACAAATTTGACGTCGCGTTTCGGTTCGCACGGCATTGCTGCAACATGCCTTGTCTAAAATGTTCACTTTAAGGATATGGGAGTTAAACAACAAGAGTGAGGAAGTGGGCATTACCTTCCCAGCTGACCCTAGGTGATAAAAAGTTTCTACCACTTCATTATTAAAGCTGATAATCCATATTTTATGGATATGAAACAATCTTTTTGTGATATTAAAACTAATTTTGTACAATCATCAATCCATACCTCCTCGCTCTTTTACAGCACTGTCAGTGGATGGGGCAGTAATGCCATCATTGGTCATCTCTGGTCCCATCCTTGTCTCTTCATCAATGTTGTACACTACCTCTGGCACACGCACATCATGCACATGGCTTTGGGGAGGACAGGCTTCCATCAACTGAAACATACAAAATGTAATATAATACTCTAAATAAAGCAGCAAAAAGATAAGAAAAGGGAAAGGTGGTTGATTAAATGGAAAAATGATAAATCATAAAATCATTCATTATGCAAAATCGCTTTAGTCACTATAGTCTGCGCATTACACATAAACACAAGACACAGAGTGTAATACACACAAAATTGCTGATATGTATGACATACAGTCATACACCCTCACTATACACAAGTGAATACATAACACTAACAGTCTTACAATCTATGGTAATAACTTTAAAAGGCCTGCTAGCAACAACAACAAAATGTAGACTAGGTAAAACATAGGCTGGATAGGACATCAGAACCTGGCTACTCATGGGTTTATGTGCAGGCTTAAGCCACTTAAGGCTTATGCCATGATCACCATGGCACCTGTTAATGTATAATTCATTCTGAGTGCAGAAATGTCATCTTGAGAAACTGAAACAGAAACTTATACGGCCTATTTATTTTACTATAGCCTAGGGCATGATATGATCATAAATCATTACACACACTAACACAGAAGGCCTACACACACACAGACACACAATCGCAGAGTGCCAAAGCCTTTCGCCAGCTATGTAGAAATCAATGCGGCATGATGGGCGTACCCCCACCACCATCCCTCGGCCCTTATATTTGTAAACAAAAGTGAATCAATCATGTGGCCGACCACAGACCAATTTCGACCACCGAGTTCAACTGATCCAGATCCACAATACTGGCAACATAACCGTAGCAATAAGCTTTACAAACAGCTACTGATCCACAACACTGGAGATAAAAGCAAGAAAACTGAAATTGGGCTTAATTAGCCTGGGCACTAGTAGTAGTAGGCTCACAGACTAGACCTAGGCTTAGCTAGTGACTAGTGAAAGGGAGAAAAAAATACTGGAGACTTGAAATGAAAAAAGGAAAGCCGGTATCGATGCAGCAAATTTACTCTACAACTGTAACGTCGTGGCCTGCATCTAAATAATTATTTTTACCCCATATCGGATAACAAAAATGACACACTTACCGAGTTTTGAGACGCAGAATGTGATAGAGCCGACGCATCAGAGGACTTTTCGGTCGCGTTGCTTTGTTGAGACGCCATCTTCAGACTGGCTCTTTGTTACTTCTTTGCCTCGAGAGTTAGGCTACCCTGCGCCCGTTGGGATCCACGATAGCTCCCCTTGCTGTTTGAGGGAAGGTTGACGAGAAGACAGCGCTTCATGCACATTCTGCTCAAGCATCCGTCTTCCAGTCTAACTGCACAAGTTCGAATCTGGCTTGTGACGATCTTTGCGCGTGTAGTTTCCTGGCCATTTGGCTGTGAATGGCTAATGAACCATGTTCAGGGTTGGGAAGAATAAAAACAGCAAAGGAGAGGATTAAGATGCTGTTTCAGTTTCTGTTTGTTTCTCAAGATGACGTCTTCACGCTCGGTGCCATGTGTATGGTGATCATGGCACAAGCCTTAAGCCTGCACATAAGCCCATGAGCTGGCCAGGTCCTGAGACCCTACCTAGACTATGTTTATCTAGTCTATAATTATTTTATACTGGTATTTTATCAGCCTACCACTGGAATAATCTTAAACGTGTAAATGACATGTGTATCTGTGTATCTTACCTTCAAAAAAGGAACATACATAAACGCACACACACACACACACACACACACACACACAATATATATATATATATATATATATATATATATATATATATATATATATATGACAGAACACCACCCCAAATCCCCCACCCCCGTCAATGCCCAAATGCTCAGCTGTCTGTCAGCTTGGTGAAGACAATATTTTCTTAATCATAGATAGGTATGTAAGTAAGTAAGTAAGTAAGTAAGTGAATAAGAAGTAAGTAGTGAATAAATAAATACAAAGCAAAATAGTATGTACATAAACAAACAGGTAAGAGATGAAAACAACAAATAACAGTAAATACAGGCATATACTCACATGCCTGCACACAGACATACACACATACATTTATACATACACACTCATATCGACACAGCATGATGGCCGACAACAGCTACAACAACAACAGCAACAACAACACCAGCAAAAAGGAAACACCCATATATATACATATCATAACAAACTTACAGACATATCTGGATAACAATCAACAAACAGCCCACAACCTTACAGGCAGCAACATGGACCTTGCAACACATAACGTATCAGTTTTAACTGCACAGAATGATGACAGAGTTGGGTTAAAAAATACATGTACTACAAACAATACAACGGCTGCTGCTGCTACTGCTACTATTACCACACCACTACTACCGGTACTACTACTATTACTTATACTACGACTATTATACTTCTACTGCTGTTGCTGCTGATGCTACTAACTACTACTACTACTGCTACGACGGCTACTACTACGACAACCACTACAGTTATAAGTGAAAATAAAGAAGTGAGCATGCATGTCTTACATGGAATAACAGTCATCTGAATACATTTCAGGGTGATGACAAAATCTATAGACCTACGTCAGTAATACCAGTGCAAAGGGCAGGTTCAACAACAGGACAAGATCTCCTGGATGGAGGCGGAGGCCGCCATGTCTCACAACTTTATGCCCCAGCTCACCACAGTGACGGCCACTGCCACAGTGGCCTATAACACTGTGGACCTGCAGGTGGACGTCACACGACCTTACCAACAGTCATCTCCCTTGACAGACCATTCCCTTTCATCATACCAGACTTCGATTCATCACAACATGGAGTCATCAACCTCCACCCTAGCAGACCATCCCCTTTCGTCATACCAGACTTTGACTTATCACAATTTGGGATCATCAGATCCCACACTGACAGACAATCCCCCGTCATCATACCAGACTTCGACTTATCACAGTCTGGGGTCACCAGCTCCCACCCTGACAGACCATCCCCTTTCGTCATACCAGACTTCGACTCATCACAATTTGGGGTCATCAGACTTCACCTCACAGTCAACGTTTTACTCGCCGCCACAACCCATGCATGTCTCTGAACTTGGTGTACCGCCATCTTGTACCATGTCTTCATCCACCATGACCGCCATGTGTAGTCGTTTACCAGACTCGCACTACAACACAGGCTATGGCACTTGGTACGAAAACACAGACACTGAAGAAAGCCAATACTCAACCTCGGACTTTCTCATCACTAACGCCGATACCTGTGTAGGGTACGAACAGTATGACAATTTTACCAACGGTTTTGACGACGTTGTCGAACATCCTGGTAACCATTTTCTGCAAAGTGAGTATTCAAGACACGCTGGACCTTGTGACACATCCAACCTTGACCACTCCTCATACCCTAATGCCTACTCTGACTGGCATCAATTGGAAGACTATGTACATGACGACAGACCGGGTGACTGCCGATACAGAGAAAGGCCAAACGAATACGAGAAACACAGTGGAGAAATGAGACACCAAGATCATGATAACGCCCTTTACACAGCTGGTCAAACTCCTCAAGGATGCTCGGGATCCAGTTATACAGATTCTCAAGGTTTCTTCACACTTCCTTATTCCCAGTCACCAGATCTTTTATCGTGTAGAAACCAACGAGAAAAAGCTCCACAAAACATACTTAACGCAGTAAACCCTTTTCATGAAAGTACTGACGCTCCAAAGTGGCTTGAGACAGACACTGATGATCTTGGAAATCGCCAAACGCGCCCATCTTCAAGGACACACATCGCCACAAAAAATGACCATATAACGGGATTTCATGACATAGTCACCCAAACACACAAAGACACACTGAAAGATAATAAACGTATGAGTCCGCCAAATCAAAAACAATCAGACGAGAAAACTGACGGCCAAAAACACGAACTGCCGAAAAGCACTAAGCAGAATGGACATATTCAGCATCGTTCTTCTCAAGCATCTTATGATACCCATCAACCAACACTTGATAACGTTTATCGTGGTCGAGGCGATTCCTTGTCAGGGATCATTTCTCAGTCTGTCCATCAACAATCAGTGACTATCTCGCCAACTGGATCACCCAACTTCCAAACCAAACCCTCAATGTCTGAATCTTCATGTACAGAAGGCCTTAGGTCTTCCAACTCCAACTCGAAAAACACAAGATCCTCACAAAGTGTATCCCCAACAACAGCATCTCATCAAGTCTCTGTCAATTCGCCACACTGCACGTCTGCTCACACGTCTGTTCACACGTCTGTCAAAGAAACAGACGATTCCTGCAGAAACGACAGTCCAGTCAGCCAGACAGAAGAATCATTATCATCACCGTCATCATCGATTCCACATCCTCTCATCGACGTAGATCATCTTCTGTCCAGTGGTGTCACAGTTGCAGGCTTCAAACCAAGACCCATCATCAGAAAACGACGTAAGGTAAATTATGTTGGTATCATTCTTCTATCTGTAATCTATTAACATGTCTTGGGTATCGTTCCCTCTGTCTGTAATCTGTTCTTTTAACATTGTTTGGACATTGTTCTTTCTGTTTGTAATCTGTGCTTCCAACATGTTTTGGACATTGTTCGTTCTGTCTGTCATCTGTTATTTTAAGATTTTTAGATATTGATTTTTCTCTGCAATCTTTTTTTTTTTTTTTTTGAACATTTTTTTGATATTGTTCTTTCTGTCTGTCATCTGTTAACATTTTTTTTATATATAATTATTGTTCTTTCTGTCTGTAACATATTAACATTATTTGGATATTGTTCTTTCTTTCTACAATCTGTTCTTTTAAGATTTCTTGGACATTGTTCTTTCTGTCTATAACCTATTAACATTGTCTTGGATATTGTTCTTTCTGTCTGTAATCTGTTAACATTGTCTTGGATATTGTTCTTTCTGTCTGTAACCTATTAACATTGTCTTGGATATTGTTCTTTCTGTCTGTAATCTATTAACATTGTCTTGGACATTGTTCTTTCTGTCTATAACCTATTAACATTGTCTTGGATATTGTTCTTTCTGTCTGTAATCTATTAACATTGTCTTGGATATTGTTCGTTCTGTCTGTAACATATTAGCATTGTCTTGGATATTGTTCTTTCTGTCTGTAATATATTAACATTGTCTTGGATATTGTTCTTTCTGTCTGTAACATATTAACATTGTGTTGGATATTGTTCTTTCTTTCTACAATCTGTTCTTTTAAGATTTCTTGGATATTGTTCTTTCTGTCTGTAATCTATTAACATTGCTTGGATATTGTTCTTTCTGTCTGTAATCTGTGCTTCTAACATTTCTTGGATATTGTTCTTTCCGTTTGTAATCTATTAACACGTCTTGGATATTGTTCTTTCTGTCTGTAATCTATTAACACGTCTTGGATATTGTTCTTTCTATCTGTAATCTGTGCTTCTGACATTTCTTGGATATTATTATTTCTGTCTGTAATCTATTCCTTTAACATTTCTTGGATATTGTTCTTTCTGTCTGTAATCTATTCTGTTAACATTTCTTGGATATTGTTCTTTCTGTCTGTAATCTATTCTGTTAACATTTCTTGGATATTGTTCTTTCTGTCTGTAATCTATTCCTTCAACATTTTTTGCACATTGTTCATTCTGTCTGTAATCTGTTCTTATATCATTTTATTCATACTGTTCTTTCTGTCTGTAATTTATTCTTTTAACATTTATTGGATATTGTTCTTTACGTCTGTAATCTATTCCTTTAACATTTCTTGGATATTGTTCTTTCTGTCTGTAATCTACTCTTTTAATATTTCTTGGATATTGTTCTTTACGTCTGTAATCTATTCCTTTAACATTTCTTGGATATTGTTCTTCTGTTTATAATCTATTCTTTGAACATTTTTTGGATATCGTTCTGTCTAGAATATATTCCTTTAAATTTTTTGGGGAGTTTTTTTTGGGTGGGTGGTGGGTGGGGGTGGGAGGTGTCTGTAATCTATTCGTTTAATATTTTTGGATATTGTTCTTTTGGTCTGTAATCTGTTTTTTAACATTTCTTGGATCGATATTGTTCTTTTTGCTTGTAATCTGTTCTTTTGACATTTTTGCATATTGTTCTTTTTGTCTGTAATCTGTTCTTTTAATATTTTTCGGTATTGTTCTGTCTGTCTATAATCTATCCGATCCTTTTAACATTTTTTTGGATAGCATTTTTTGTTTTGTTTTTGTCTGTAATCTATTCGTTTAACAGTTCTTGGATACTGTTCTTTCTGTCTGTAATCTGTTCTTTTAACATTTCATGGATATCTTTCCTTCTGTCTGTGATCTGTCCTTTTAACATTTTTTGGGCATTATTCTTTTTGTCTGTAATCTGTTCTTTCAACATTTCTTGGATATTGTTCTTTCTGTCCGTAATCTGTTCTTTTAACATTTCTTGGATATTGTTCTTTTTTGTCTGTAATCTGTTCTTTTAACATTTCTTGGATATTGTTCTTTTTGTCCGTAATCTGTTCTTTTAACATTTCTTGGATATTGTTCTTTCTGTCCGTAATCTGTTCTTTTAACATTTCTTGGATATTGTTCTTTCTGTCTGTAATCTGTTCTTTTAACATTTCTTGGATATTGTTATTTTTTGTCTGTAATCTGTTCTTTTAACATTTCTTGGATATTGTTCTTTTTTGTCTGTAATCTGTTCTTTTAACATTTCTTGGATATTGTTCTTTCTGTCTGTAATCTGTTCTTTTAACATTTCTTGGATATTGTTCTTTCTGTCTGTAATCTGTTCTTTTAACATTTCTTGGATATTGTTATTTTTTGTCTGTAATCTGTTCTTTCAACATTTCTTGGATATTGTTCTTTCTGTCTGTAATCTGTTCTTTTAAACTTTTTGGAAATTGTTGGTTTTGTTGTTGTTGTCTGTAATCTGTTCTTTTAACATTTCTTGGATATTGTTCTTTCTGTCTGTTGGTTGGATATCATTCGCTCTATCTGTAATGTGTTCTTTCAACAGTTTTCATGTTGTTCTGTCTGTCCTTAATCTATTCTTTTAACATTTTTGGATAGTGTTCTTTTTGTCTGTAATGTAATCTTAAACAATTTTTGGAAATTGTTCTGTCTATAATCTTTTCTTAAAACATTTTTTTGGATACTGTTTTTGTTTTGCTTTGTTTTGTTGTTGTCTGTAATCTCTTTAACATTTTTTCTGTCTATAATCTATTCCTTTAACACTTGTTGGATGTTATTTTTTGCTGCTTATAATCTCTTTTTTTACATTTTTTTTGATATTGTTCTTTTTGTGTATAATCTGTTTTTCAAAGCATTTTTTGGGTGTCATTCTTTCTATTTGTAATCTATTCTGGTTCTATTTCATGGATGCGTGTCTGGACGTTCTATTGGTTGTTTTGGCCCACAATTTTCAGGCGGTCTATTGCTGCTCAGTTTGAGCACTTCGCCACATAGGCAGTCATTCTTCCTTTTCGTGGGTGTGCACGATAAGTATTTTCGCGTTTCCATAGGCCACCGACCACTGACATGGCTCATAAGATCTATAACATGTATATTTGATGTCCTGCGTGCATGTACACATAGCGCGGACTCATCAGGTATTTGCAGGTACATACACATATGTTGCCCTTGGAGATCAGAAATATGTCCACTCCTTTCCCACCTGACGTAACAGCCAAGTTAGTGAACCCTTTGACTCCTGCACCATGTCTACCAGCATCCTACATTGCCAACCAAGCCAGCAAAGCAAAAACTTAACCCTTAGATTCTCTAACCCTAATCATCAGCTTCCTGCAGGAAGCTGATGATTAGGGTTAGAGAGTCTAAGGGTTAAGTTTTTGCAGTTGGTGGATGGGATGGGAGAGTCAAAGGGTTAAGACGTCAGACTTCCACCCTGGGTTAGATCTTACAACATTGTTATGATAATTTTTTCACATTCAACGTTTTCCCATTACTCATGTGCTTAAGGTATTTAACGGAAGAAACAGCTGAAAAACAAATGTACAAATGTTTCATTGGCTCTGTTGATACAGCCGTGGACTCAAGATCTCGTGTCTCGAGTTCAACCCCAGCCTGCAACATAAAGCCTGGCCTGTTTGCTGCCCATCTTAACACTTTAACTCAAGCACCCTGACCACAAACTGCAAAAACTTTTTTTTTTTTTTTAGGATCATTGCACTCAGGGAGGTTACCTTTGTGCTCACCAAATTTTTTCGTCCCATTTTGTACGCCAATTTAATGGCCACAGAAGCTGAAACATTTTTTTTTATTATTATTATGCCATGATGATGATGTCGATGTGGATGATGATCATGATGCTATGGAGTTCCATGTAGGATTGAGACTGCGTGACAGGGCTGTACTCTACGCTTCCCGTACCACGCGCACAGTGACTCGACGCAATCTCAAATCTATCGACCTCTCCACATTTTCATCTGATGCCTCCCGTCTCCTTTCTGAAAAGTCACATAACCTTGCCGATGAATTCTATACTACTCTCCACCATCTTCTGGACACTCATGCTCCAGCCACAACCCGTCTTTTACCTGACCGCCCCCCTACCCCCTGGCTCACTCATGAGATAGCCTGTGCAAAACGTGCCCGCCGCAGAGCAGAGCGCCGCTGGCGCAAATCCAAACTCACTGTACACAGGCAACTTTTCCAAGCCTCTAAAACAAAAGTATCCACCCTCATTGCATCTGCAAAAACAAGCTATTTCCAAACCAAAATCCTGAATGCCTCTTCTTCAAAAGAACTCTTTACAACCATGAATCATCTCCTTGGCACACGAAAAGACTTACCTCTCCCAACAAAACATACAAATGAAGAACTCCCATCTGTATTCTCTAAGTATTTCACCACCAAAATACAAACTCTTCGTGACAGGCTTGACAGGACACCCTGTCAACCATGCCCACCTGACCCTTCCTTCTCTGGCACACCTCTCACTACTTTTACCCCAGTCTCACAAGAAGAAATTTTCAACACAATCAGATCCATGTCGTTCAAAACCTGCGAACTGGATCCTCTTCCAGGTTCTCTCTACTCCGATTGTCTCCCTACTCTCCTCCCATTCATCACTGACATCATCAACACTTCTTTTCAAACTGGAACTGTCCCAGATTCTTTCAAGTCTGCTATTGTTCACCCTCTCCTCAAGAAACACAATTTAGACCCAAATGAACTGAAAAATTACAGGCCTATCTCTAATCTCTCTTTCTTGTCAAAACTCCTTGAAAAGGTCGTCCTCAACCAGCTGAACTCTCACCTGTCTGCCAACAATCTCCTCAATCCTTTCCAGTCAGCCTACCGCCAGTGCCATAGCACTGAAACTGCCCTACTACACATTCTCAACAATCTCCTCCTTGCAACTGATACTGGCAAAGTCTCTCTCCTCACACTCCTTGATCTGTCTGCAGCCTTCGATACCATTGACCATGGTATTCTCCTTTCTAGACTTCATCATACTTTTGGCATCTCTGACATTGCTCTCTCCTTTTTCACTTCGTATTTATCAAACAGAAAACAAACTGTTCTCATCAGTGGCACTTACTCTCAACCTGCATACCTGACCTGTGGTGTTCCACAAGGATCTGTCCTTGGCCCTGTTCTTTTCACTCTTTATACCTCCCCCCTGTCCACCATCATCAACTCCCACTCTATAAAACACCACTTCTATGCTGATGACACCCAACTTCAAGATAGTGACTCACCTGATAATATACAGCGCCTGTTGACTCGCACCACTGAGTGTTACTCGGACATTAAGAACTGGATGACACACAATAGACTTCAGCTTAATGACGACAAGACAGAAGCTATCCTCATTGGCACCCGTCAGAAACTTTCTCAGCTGCCTCCTCTTTCTCTCCCATTATGTAACACATCAGTCCCAATTTCTGATTCAGCTAAAAACCTTGGTGTCTGCATTGACTCTACCCTGTCCATGAACAACTTTGTTTCTCAAACTGCCAGATCTTGCTACTATCATCTCCATCGTATAAGCCTGATCAGGAAGTATCTCTCTGTCGAAACAACTGCAAAACTCGTTCTCTCCTTCATAATGTCTCGCATTGACTATTGCAATTCACTCCTGTCTGGTCTTCCTGCCTCCACCATTCACATCCTACAGCGCATTCAAAACAATGCTGTACGCCTTGTACTCAAAAAGAAAAAAGCTGACCACATATCTCCTCTCCTGGCACAACTTCACTGGCTCCCTGTATCAAAGCGCATACAGTACAAACTAGACACCATGTGCTACAAAAGCCTCAATAACGCAGCCCCCGATTACCTGTCAAGCCTACTTGAGATCTATGTTCCCTCACGTACCCTCCGCTCTGCCTCCGATCCTCTGACTTTTCGCTTTCCACGCACTAAGCTCAATACCTATGGTCCACGAGCCTTCTCTGTTTCTGGTCCACTCTCCTGGAACAAACTTCCTCTCTCAGTCCGTCAGCAACCTACTTTTGCCTCCTTCAAGTCCGCTCTCAAAACTCACCTTTTCTCCTCTGCATAAAATCCTAACCTCACTCAACCCCCCTCTGCAGCCTGTCTCCGCTCGGAGGGGAATCACTTTGTTTTAATATATAATTGTATATGATGTGCTCTCTGTGGTTTTCCATTGGTTTTATTCTTGCTTTTATTGCTTTTATTCTTTTCTCCCCATTTGTGGCCATGCATGTGTGTGTGTGTGTGTGTGTGTGTGTGTGTGTGTGTGTGTGTGTGTGTGTGTGTGTGTGTGTGTGTGTGTGTGTGTGTGTGCGTGTGTGTGCGTGCCTGCGTGTGTGCGTGTGTGTCTTTTCGGCGCTTGGATTTGATTTTGTCGAGATTTGCGCTGTATAAATGTTGTAATTATTATGTATGCATGTGCGTACGTACGTATGTATGTATGTATGTATACGCTTAGATTTATGTATGTATGTATGTATGCATGTATACGCTCAGCTTAGATTTATGTATGTAAGTATGTAAGCATGTATGTATGCATGTATACGCTCATATGTATGTAGGTATGTATGCATGTATACGCTCAGCGCTTAGATTTGATTTTGTCAAGATTTTGCGCTATATAAATAAATATATTATTATTATTATTATTACTATCATAATATAGCCTGGCGTCAACCAGGCCCGAGAGATACAGACACCTGCGGTGTTGGTCAGAAGATCTGAGCAACACCCACAATGACGCATCCGCCAAGTGAATGAGACTCGACTGTGTGGTCCCAGTCTTCCCAATGAGCCCATAGACGCCCAACTCTGGGTAGGAGCCGGTTAGAGCCGAAAAACCCCACAATGATTTTTTTAAAGTACTGATGGGGATTCGAACCCACAACCTTCCAGTCGGTAATCCGTTGCGTTAACCACTACACCACGGCGACTGGTCAAACTGCAAAAACTTGACTCTTTGACTCCCTCACCCTGTCCACCAGCTTCCTGCAGGAAGGTGGTGGATAGGGTGAGGGAGTCAGAGGGTCAGGTTTTTGCGTTGCTATCATGGTTGACAATGCATGATGCTGGTGGACAGGGTGAGGGAGTCAGAGGGTCAGCGTTTTGCTTTGCTAACATAGTTAACAATGCATGATGCTGGTGGACGGAGTGTGGGAGTCAGAGGGTTAAGTTTTTGCTTTGCTATAGCATGGTTAACAATGCATGATGCTGGTGGACAGGGTGTGGGAGTCAAAGGGTTAATGCTTCAGTCATTCTGGTGGTGTCAGCTTAGTGTTTCATAGGTCATGCTGTCTCTTCTACCCCATCCCCACTTCGACACTTGGCCAGAACATGGGGTTTAGTTCAAGTTCAAGGAATCTGCCAACTGATCATTAGCAAATTTGGGTGGAGCGCATATGGTATTGCCCGAGTGTGATGACCCCCCTATTGTACTCCAAACTATTTATCACACTAATATCAACCAAAGGACATAAGTCTTGAGAGTCACGTAGGAATTATCTCCCATGTTGTGGAACTTCTCAAATCTAACATAAGTTTGCGCTACCCATTCAGTTAGCATAGAAACAGATACAAAGCATAAAATCCGTAAGCTCAGAACACAAGAAAAACCGTACGATATGCCGATGATACTGTGCTATTAGCAAACAATATTACTAGTATGAATGAATTCTTCCCTCTTATTTCTTTGGTATTATTTATCACACTATCCCGAAGGTTGTGAACTCACATCACCTGTCGGTGTCACCAGGTTCAGTGTTGGCCGCTGCTTTCTTTGATGTCTGCTTGTAATTTTCCAGTGGTATCAAGTTCTTCCAGGACACTTTCACTGCTTCTTCTGTCTGTCCATTTGACACGCAGTAGTCTCCAATAAAACCACATCTCTGCTGCCTCGATTCTTTTACAATCAGCTTTTCTCAGAGCCCAGGCTTCGCAGCCATAACCAGATCAAACATAATGCTACCAATTTTGAAGAACAAGGTCTCCCAACAGTGTAAAAATCGCTACTCACAGTTCCGTAGCTTTCGATGGCGTTCTCGCCATCTTCGTCAGCGCTCTAATGCTGTCTGCGTGAATCTCTACTCAGATCTCGCGAACATGGGATGAACCCAGTTCACGAGATCGAATCAGAGAATGGTACACCGGGGGCAGGGTGTAACGGCCCCGGTCCCTGTTGAGCGGGGGTTGGTGGCTGCGATGTAGATGGCCTCCTTGACTCCTCGCTGTTGAAACTTCCCCTACAGATCAAACATGTTCAATTTTCAGGCCATTTGGTATGCCTCTGTCTTTCCAGATATTGTTGAACCGAATCATTTTTTGCTTTGCCGTTCCAGCTCTTATTTTGATGTCTTTATAGCAGGTTCCATCATCTGTTTTTACAGAACCAAGATATTTGAAATCTTTAACATTTTCTAAAGGAATTTTATTAATCAAGATGTCGTGATTGTTTTCAGTGTCCTTGTCTTTAATATGTAGCACTTTTGTTTTCTTGGCGTTTAAGTTTAGGCCAGCCGTTTTACCTGCTGCATCCACCCTGTATAGAATTCTTTTCATACTGGTAATATTGTTTGCTAATAGCGCAGTATCATCGGCACATCGCAGGTTTGTTTGTTTGTTTGTTTTTCTTCCAATCTTTATACCCATGCCTTCTATATATCGTGAACTACAGGGGAAATAACGCAAATAAATTAACCAACCACAGACACAAAGTACAAGACAAAAGTGGGTCAAAACAAGTAAGTAATGCAATGTATGTATTTTATTGTCTATGCCAGGTGATGATCCCAGCCCCGCAGAAGGATGTCAGTTACTGGCACAAGCGCAAGAAGAACAACGACTCCGCTAAACGGTCCCGGGAAGCAAAGAAAGAGAAGGAGAAGAACTTTTACCGGCGAGCCCTGGAGCTGGAATACGAGAACTACTTTCTGAAGGAACGTCTGGGACAGATGGAGGCCCAGCTGCAGGCGGTCACTGGTATGGCCTCCGGGCTTCCTCCTCTTCCTCCTCCCCCTCCTGACTATGCTGGCATGGTTCCCATGGCCTCTGTGGACTATAGTTCGGGGCCACATTGCATGTCGTGACAGTCATTGCTATCATCGTCGCCGTCGTTATCGTATTCATCATCATCATCATCATCGTCGTCGTCGTCGTCGTCATCGTCGTCGTCGTCGTCGTCATTGTCGTCGTCGTCGTCATCATCGTCGTCGTCATCGTCGTCATCGTCGTCGTTGTTGTCGTCATCATCATCATCATCATCATCATCATCATCATCATCATCATCGTCGTCGTCGTCGTCGTCGTCCTCCTCCTCCTCCTCCTCCTCTCCTTCCTCCTCCTCCTCGTCATTCCTTGATCAGGGACAGATCGAGGAACGAGGACTGTTGAAGAATGTTCTCCAACTGGGATGTTTAGAAATAAATCTAAAGTAGAAATGTCGAATACTGAATAAATTGACAGTATCAGTCCACTGGCAATAAAGTTCTGCTCAGAATTTGATTTCTATCGCCCATGGCTCCGCCAGTTTATTTACAATATTTTCTGAAATAGAAAATAATGTCTGTGCATTATGTAGATATGTTGTATGTGTGTTTAAATGACTTCTTAGTTAATGCGACACGTTTTCGAGGTTAATAGAGAGCTTTCAAAAACTAGTTTTCAACTATTTTGTACGGTTTGGGAATTTCATTTTTAGCCGTATTGTATAAACTGCTTGCTTTGTGTTCTTTCAATTTAAAA
>JAPXFY010000012.1:11619029-11629029 GCA_030674185.1 Monoplex corrugatus
GCACTTGGGCAATTCCATTTGCGCTCCAACTAATACTATACTCATCATCATCATCAGGTGCCCTGCCACATGGCGTTGGCGATGTCTCTATCTCTTGTTGCCTCAAGCATCTCTTCCACCCTCCTTGTCCCCAGCCACTCTGCAAGTCCGTCTAGTATATTCTCCCTGGGTCTACCTGGTGCTCTCTTTCCCTTCAGCTGTCCCGTTGTGATCAGGTGCTCCAAATCCCCCTTCCTCATAACATGGCCTATAAATGTTGCCTGTCTTTTCCTAATCTTCCTTGTGAGTGATCTACTTGTGTCTGCCTCCATCAAGACTGTCTCGTTTGTTTTCTTTGCTGTCCATGGAACTCTCAACATCCTTCTTAGAAACCCACCTCGGCTGCCTTTGCTTGTTGACTGTCCACGCCTCACAACCATACAGCAGTATTGGTTCTACGTAACATTGAAGAACTCTCTTCCTGATGCAACTAATACTATCACTACAATAATAACGATACTACTGCTACTACTGCTGTTGCTACTATTACTCGTTTGTTTATTTTTTTTTTCAAGGATTCGCCACACGTGGGTGCTCCACCCAAATCTGCCAGCTGATATTGATCTGGCAGATTCTGTGCACCTGCGCAAAACCTATCACGCTGGAAAGTCTTGAAATGGGGAGGAAGGTGGAAAACGGTCTTCCGGAATTAACAAGAAACACTACGGGAGTGTGGATGGGACCCGGAACACCACTGCCTCGCCGCTCTCGGGACGCTCACCTCCCAAGCTCCTAATGCCAATCGACAGTCATTTCTTCAAGCAGAGGGGGTTGTCCGTGCGTTGCATGACCCATTTGGACCCAGTCATCAGTGACCTTGTTTACAAACCGAATGGCAAGGTGGGCAGACGACAAACCCCGGGTGGAAAAGAGAACCTATGAAACAAAGTGTCAGCACTAGAATGACAAGCAGCAAACAGGCCAGCTGTTCATATTGCAGGCTGGGATTAAACTCAAGACATCAGATTTTCAAGTCTGTGACACAGGTTAATAAGTTCAAATACCTGGGAACGGTCATTTCATCAGACGGCAGATACACATCGGAAATAGCTGGCACAATCGGCCAAGCCAAAACAGCATTCAAGAAGATGACAAGCATTTTTACCAACAAATGCCTATCAATTAACATCAGAAAGAGAGTCCTTGAATGTTATATAGAACCAATACTGTTGTACGGATGCGAGGCGTGGACAGTCAACAAGCAAAGCCAGAGCAGGATTGAGGCAGCCGAGATGTGGTTTCTCAGAAGAATGTTGAGAGTACCATGGACAGCAAAGAAAACAAACGAGACAGTCTTGATGGAGGCAGACACAAGTCGATCACTCATAAGGAAGATTAGAAAAAGACAAGCAACATTTATAGGCCATTTTATGAGGAAGGGGGATTTGGAGCACCTGGTCACAACGGGAAAGCTGGAGGGAAAGAGAGCACCGGGTAGACCCAGGAGAGAATGCTGGACGGACTTGCAAGGTGGCTGAGGATGAAGAGGGTGGGGGAGATGCTGGGAGCAACGAGAGATAGAGGCAGATGGAAGTCCATGGTCGCCAACGCCATGCGGCAGGGCACCTGATGATGATGATGATGATGACTCTTTCAACGGAGCCAGCCAGCCTACACACACACACACACACACACACACACACACACACGCGCGCGCGCACGCACGCACTCACGCACGCACATACACACATACGCACGCACGCACCCATCTACATACACACACACATGAAACACATACATACACACACATACACACACACAGATACACACACACACGTGCACACACATACACACACGCACGCACTCGCACACACACACGCACACACACATACACGTACACACGCACACACACACACACACACACACGCACACACACACACACGCACACGCATACGTGCAAGCAAGCAAGCAAGCAAGCGCGCACACACACACACACACACACACATATACGAATGAGAAAGTGTATTTAATTAGCATTAAAAACGACGACGACAACAACAACAGCAGCAGCATTAACAACAACAGCAGCAGCAGCAGAAGCAGCAAGAAGAAGAATAAAAATAAGAAGACGAAGAATAGAAGAAGAAGAAGAAGAAAGAAGAAGAAGAAGAAGAAGAAGAAGAAGAAGAAGAAGAAGAAGAAGAAGAAGAAGAAGAAGAAGAAGAAGAAGAAGAAGAAGAAGAAGAAGAAGAAGAAGAACAACAACAAAAACGACGACAACAAGACCTTGTGTACACACAGCAAAGATCGTGTAAGTTAGTTTATTCTAAACAAGATATTCATAGACTGTTAGACAATAAAAAGTTACCTGAATATGATATTTGTGATAACAAAAACACTGGATCTACATAACAAAAAGAACAACAAGAACGACAAGAACAAGAACAAGAACAAGAACAAGAACAACGATAATGATGATGATGATGATGATGATGATGATGGTGATAAATGATGATGATGATGATGATGATGATGATGATGATGAGATGATAATACCTCCACTACTAAGCTTACTACTACCACTGCTAGAATCTATTTCTACTACCATTCTTATTACTACTGCTGCTTATCCACAGAGACATGGCTTAACCCCCTTGGTCATGAACCTATACATGCTAGCCTCACTCCGAGTGGTTACAGGCTTGCTTCTTTCCATCGCTCATCTCGAGGTGGCGGTATCGCCATCCTCTACAACGACTCACTCCATTCCCGCCTATCTTTCTCGCAGTCTCTGCCTTTCTCCCATCCTTCTTTCGAGCACGTTGATGTATCCTTCCAATCCACCCCTCACACCCCATCACCTTCTCCTGTGTCTATCGACCTCCACCTAGCTCTGCCAACAAACTCACCACATCCACGTTTCTCTCTGACTTTGACCAACTGCTTGACCACTACTGCCTCTTACCTGGAAATCTCATCATTCTAGGTGACATCAATGTCCACTATGACAACACTCACCGTTATGACACAAGACATATCATCAACTCTCTGTCCAATCACAATATGACTCAACACATTTCTGAACCAACCCATCAAAAAGGTCACATTCTTGACTGGATCATTTCTCGTGATCACCACAATTCAGCTACTAACAACTGCTTAGTTCTTTCTACCCGTCTAACTTCAGCCCTTCCATCTGACCACTCTGCAATTCTCTGTTCTCTCGACATTTCTCCTCCTTCCCGTACCATGCGCACAGTGACTCGACGCAATCTCAAATCTATCGACCTCTCCACATTTTCATCTGATGCATCCCGTCTCCTTTCTGAAAAGTCACATAACCTTGCCGATGAATTCTATACTACTCTCCACCATCTTCTGGACACTCATGCTCCAGCCACAACCCGTCTTTTACCTGACCGCCCCCCTACCCCCTGGCTCACTCATGAGATAGCCTGTGCAAAACGTGCCCGCCGCAGAGCAGAGCGCCGCTGGCGCAAATCCAAACTCACTGTACACAGGCAACTTTTCCAAGCCTCTAAAACAAAAGTATCCACCCTCATTGCATCTGCAAAAACAAGCTATTTCCAAACCAAAATCCTGAATGCCTCTTCTTCAAAAGAACTCTTTACAACCACGAATCATCTCCTTGGCACACGAAAAGACTTACCTCTCCCAACAAAACATACAAATGAAGAACTCCCATCTGTATTCTCTAAGTATTTCACCACCAAAATACAAACTCTTCGTGACAGGCTTGACAGGACACCCTGTCAACCATGCCCAGCTGACCCTTCCTTCTCTGGCACACCTCTCACTACTTTTACCCCAGTCTCACAAGAAGAAATTTTCAACACAATCAGATCCATGTCGTTCAAAACCTGCGAACTGGATCCTCTTCCAGGTTCTCTCTACTTCGATTGTCTCCCTACTCTCCTCCCATTCATCACTGACATCATCAACACTTCTTTTCAAACTAGAACTGTCCCAGATTCTTTCAAGTCTGCTATTGTTCACCCTCTCCTCAAGAAACACAATTTAGACCCAAATGAACTGAAAAATTACAGGCCTATCTCTAATCTCTCTTTCTTGTCAAAACTCCTTGAAAAGGTCGTCCTCAACCAGCTGAACTCTCACCTGTCTGCCAACGATCTCCTCAATCCTTTCCAGTCAGCCTACCGCCAGTGCCATAGCACTGAAACTGCCCTACTACACATTCTCAACAATCTCCTCCTTGCAACTGATACTGGCAAAGTCTCTCTCCTCACACTCCTTGATCTGTCTGCAGCCTTCGATACCATTGACCATGGTATTCTCCTTTCTAGACTTCATCACACTTTTGGCATCTCTGACATTGCTCTCTCCTTTTTCACTTCGTATTTATCAAACAGAAAACAAACTGTTCTCATCAATGGCACTTACTCTCAACCTGCATATCTGACCTGTGGTGTTCCACAAGGATCTGTCCTTGGCCCTGTTCTTTTCACTCTTTATACCTCCCCCCTGTCCACCATCATCAACTCCCACTCTATAAAACACCACTTCTATGCTGATGACACCCAACTTCAAGATAGTGACTCACCTGATAATATACAGCGCCTGTTGACTCGCACCACTGAGTGTTACTCGGACATTAAGAACTGGATGACACACAATAGACTTCAGCTTAATGACGACAAGACAGAAGCTATCCTCATTGGCACCCGTCAGAAACTTTCCCAGCTGCCTCCTCTTTCTCTCCCATTATGTAACACATCAGTCCCAATTTCTGATTCAGCTAAAAACCTTGGTGTCTGCATTGACTCTACCCTGTCCATGAACAACTTTGTTTCTCAAACTGCCAGATCTTGCTACTATCATCTCCATCGTATAAGCCTGATCAGGAAGTATCTCTCTGTCGAAACAACTGCAAAACTCGTTCTCTCTTCATAATGTCTCGCATTGACTATTGCAATTCACTCCTGTCTGGTCTTCCTGCCTCCACCATTCACATCCTACAGCGCATTCAAAACAATGCTGTACGCCTTGTACTCAAAAAGAAAAAAGCTGACCACATATCTCCTCTCCTGGCACAACTTCACTGGCTCCCTGTATCAAAACGCATACAGTACAAACTAGACACCATGTGCTACAAAAGCCTCAATAACGCAGCCCCCGATTACCTGTCAAGCCTACTTGAGATCTATGTTCCCTCACGTACCCTCCGCTCTGCCTCCGATCCTCTGACTTTTCGCTTTCCACGCACTAAGCTCAATACCTATGGTCCACGAGCCTTCTCTGTTTCTGGTCCACTCTCCTGGAACAAACTTCCTCTCTCAGTCCGTCAGCAACCTACTTTTGCCTCCTTCAAGTCCGCTCTCAAAACTCACCTTTTCTCCTCTGCATAAAATCCTAACCTCACTCAACCCCCCTCTGCAGCCTGTCTCCGCTTGGAGGGGAATCACTTTGTTTTAATATATAATTGTATATGATGTGCTCTCTGTGGTTTTCCATTGGTTTTATTCTTGCTTTTATTGCTTTTATTCTTTTCTCCCCATTTGTGGCCATGCATGTGTGTGTGTGTGTGTGTGTGTGTGTGTGTGTGTGTGTGTGTGTGTGTGTGTGTGTGTGAGAGTGTGGTGTGTGTGTGTGTGTGTGCGTGTGTGTGCGTGCGTGCGTGTGTGCGTGTGTGTCTTTTCGGCGCTTGGATTTGATTTTGTCGAGATTTGCGCTGTATAAATGTTGTAATTGTTGTGTAATGCATGTGCGTACGTGTGTATGTATGTGTGTATGTATGTATACGCTTAGATTTGTGTATGTATGTATGTATGCATGTGTGCGCTCAGCTTAGATTTGTGTATGTGGGTATGTAGGCATGTGTGTATGCATGTGTGCGCTCGTGTGTGTGTAGGTATGTATGCATGTATACGCTCAGCGCTTAGATTTGATTTTGTCAAGATTTTGCGCTATATAAATAAAATATATTATTATTATTAAAGATAATTTTGAATCAATTTAGAAAGAGCTACGCTAAACTGCTATTCTAAACAGATTTATACCTCATCATTGAAGCATGTATTGACATTAAGTAGTATCAAATGAAATGCAACATTACGATTAATAACAACACAACTCTTCAACGGCGAAAGGGCTTGAAAGCATGGAGAACATATGGGTTGACATGTTTGTATACCGGTCGCTATGCCGACAATTAACGAAGCCGTGTTCGGCAAGCTTCGGAATTGCTCGGGGTGTCACAGAAAACTGATAGGCATGCCAGTACACTGCAAAGCAGAAGAGAGAAATACACACAGTTATTTCGACGATATTATGTGTCAGTCTCACATTTCCAAATAATGATCGAATGAACGAAAACTGGTCCTTATTCCACCAGTGAAGTAAGGAACACATCAGTTTGTTCATTTTTCGATCTTTACGCGAGGATTTCGTCAAGACGTAGAGTCTTGAAATTCGTCAACTGGAAGTTGTGGTCGCTAGTTGCGCAGACGATCATGCCGACTGGAAGTGATCGTGTGTTTGGATAGTGGGCCAAGGCGCACAGCGCTGTCACCTGTGGTGCCTGAATAGGCACTGATTGATTCTGGATTGTACATGTGCATGTGCTTCGGTCGCCCGCCTGGATGAACCTCCTTCTGCAAAGTAAGTGTATACATTTTGACTTTAGATTCATATGTCTTTGTCAGTAGATGCAAAGACTAAAAACTAAAAACGAAGAGAGAGAGAGAGAGGTGTTAACTTTTTAATACACACACCCACATACACTCACGTACACACACCTGCACATGCACACACTGGATATGAGTGCACATGCATACACCCATACACATAAACATGCATGCAGCATACAGACTGTATTCACACACATGGTATGTCCATACCACACCATGCTATGACCCACTGCACCACACTTCTCACAAACACACACACACATATATACACACACACAAGTGCGCATGCACACACACACACACACACACACACACACACACACACACACACACACACACACACACACACACACGCACACACACACACACACACACACACACGCACACACAAGCACACATGCACTTCTGGTGTATGGGCATAGGTGTGTGTGTGTGTGTGTGTGTGTGTGTGCTCTTTCTCTCACATGTTTTTGTGTGTGTGTGCATGCGCATACATGCTTGTGTGTGTGTGTGAGTAGTGAGGTGCAGTGGGACATGGCATGGTGTGTATGGATGTGCATGTGTGTCAGAGTGTGTATGACAGTGGGGGTGGAGTGTGTGTATGCATGCATGTGTACCTGTGTGAGTGCATACGTGTGTACACTTATGTGTTTGAGTGTGTGTAAATGTGGGGGTGGGTGGGTGGTGTGAGTGCAAAATTGTACTAAAAATAGCACACTGTTTATCAGTCGATGATAAACAAACCTGGATTATCTTTGCAAGGCTTATAATAATATACGTGTGTGTATGTGCATATATGCGTGTATGTGTGTGTGTGCATGTGTGTGTGTGTGTGTGTGAACGTGTCCGAGCGTGTGTGTGTGTGTGTGTGTGTGTGGTGTGGCGTGCATGTGTGTGTGTGTGTGTGTGTGTGTGTGTGTGTGTGTGTGTGTGTGTGTGTAGTGTGTGTGTGGTGTGTGTGGTTTGAGTAATTAATGGAACAAGTTATAACATACACTCAGCATTAGCCTAGTTTTATAGTAGATGCTCTTTTGATTTGAAGTGAAATGAATTCAGCTGTTAGTGCTGGTTTGAATATTCAAAATTTGGGTGTTCATACATTTTAACTTTGGCCTGACCTTTTCCTTAAACCCCAGATTCCATTCCAACTTCATTTTCAAAGGGGAATGGTGCATGTCTACTTGTGAATTCATAACTTTATCCCAGATCTTAACCCTAATCCCAGCATAAACTTTAACCTAACCTAACCCTTGCCTTTATTTCTGTGTTCTGACCAGAAGTGCAGGGGATCTTGATCAGAGAAAAAGAACACAGGATTGTGGTTTGTGTATTTGTTACACTTAGATGTGTGTGTGTGTGTGTGTGTGTGTGTGTGTGTGTGTGTGTGTGTGTGGTGTGTGTGTGTGTGTGTTTGTGTGTGTGATTGCATGCAGTGCATGCATAATACTTGTTTAAGAAATCATACTTAAAGACCTTGAAGTTAATGTGGCATCAACTGATTTACTTTTAAATGCGATAAACTGAATGCACAGGGTAAGGCCCTAAAAAGTGCCGGTTAGTACTGGTGGTCCTGTCCATGGAACAGGTAAAACAAGCACAAACTGTCTGCTTACACTTTACTGTGTGTCTGGTTACATTTTATCAGGCTTATGCAAGTTATAGAGTGTGAGGATATTACTATACTTCAGATAAGGGGGTGGCCAAGAACCTTTCATTTTTACTGAATGAGAATATTGTCGTTACTGGCAGAACTTGACGTTTGTTATCTTTTGCTGGGTATTATTATTTATCATAACTAGATACATTGCTTAAGCTATTAATTTCTTTTTGATTATGATACACAATATTCAAAAACGTTTATCACTTTCACCTGACCTACTGTGTTGGATCTTTTTCTTCCATTTGATTAGACAATCTTCAGGAAATTATTTACTTACATATGGGGGTTCGGTGGAGATGTTACTGTTTTCTTGCATTCTGATCAGAGCACATCAGTGATTTAGTATTGGCAGTTTTCATATATATTTCTTATATATGTTAATTATAAAGTTAATAATAACTTTTGTATTTTGTTACAGTACAATATTACATTATTAGTATAAAACGGATTCATTGATTGGTTAATTAATGATATGGCATAATATATTTGTGTATACAATACAAATTATTCTGTTTTGCTATATTGTTTTCTGTGTATCTTGTTGAAAATGAAATTACAGAAATTTGAAATAAAAAGTTTTACTACATCATCTCATAGTGCATTTGTTCTGTCATCACAGTACAGTTCACATATATTTTTCATTGCTGATTGTTTTGACAGGGATGTCTTTAAAACAATAGTGTCTTTGAAGAGTAAAGAGTATGGCCATTTTATCACACACACACACACACACACACACACACACACACACACACACACACACACACACACACACACACACACACACACACACACACACACACACACACACACACACACTCACACACTCACACACACACGGCACACACACACAGTGGCACACACACACAGAGTGATAACACACACACACACACACACACACACACACACACACACACACACACACACACACCACACACACACACACACACACACACACACACACACACACACACACACACACACACACACACACACACACACACACACACACACAGAGTGGCATACACACACACACACACACACACACACACACACACACACACACACTCACACACACAGAGTGGCATCACACACCACACACACACACACACACACACACAACACACACACACACACACACACACACACAAGCGTTGCATTATCTAGTAAACCTTACACATGTATTTTTCAAAGTAGTTCTCTTTGTTGATTCAAAATCTGTATTATATGCCTTGCAGTCTTTTGATACAGACACAAGACCTGATATAATTACTGAGGCAAATCATCTTATACATCGTTTAAGGATAAAAGGTACAGATCTCAGTTTATGCTGGGTGCCTTCTCATGTTGGTCTTCAGGCAACGAAGTAGTTGACAGAGCAGCTAAGCAAGGTGCACACAATTCTGATAATACTACAGAATTACGTATTAATACTTCTGTAAGAGAAGCTTGCAACTTGCTAAAATCAGCCTCATGGATTCGTTTTCATGAACATTTCCATGAAAAGTTTGTGTCACAACAAATGATAAAACTTTCATTTCAAAATGTGTGTAAAAAATTGCAGTTTTCTTCCATATATCATTTGAGAACGATTGTTGCTGTTCATTTTCGTATTCAGCTAAACGCATTGAAAACAAAATACTGTAAATATGTCAAGTGTATTTGCGGCGAACAATTCACACTGTTTCACTGT
>JAPXFY010000012.1:11631529-11636529 GCA_030674185.1 Monoplex corrugatus
ACATAATCCTTTCTCATCAGACATTCATTCTGACAGACACATAAATTAGTGTTAAAATGTGTATCATGTGAGCATGTAAGAAAGTGTTTGTTTTAGAATGTTGGATGTTGGATACTGTGCCTTGCACTCAAAAAGAAAAAAGCTGACCACATATCTCCTCTCCTGGCACAACTTCACTGGCTCCCTGTATCAAAGCGCATACAGTACAAACTAGACACCATGTGCTACAAAAGCCTCAATAACGCAGCCCCCGATTACCTGTCAAGCCTACTTGAGATCTATGTTCCCTCACGTACCCTCCGCTCTGCCTCCGATCCTCTGACTTTTCGCTTTCCACGCACTAAGCTCAATACCTATAGTCCACGAGCCTTCTCTGTTTCTGGTCCACTCTCCTGGAACAAACTTCCTCTCTCAGTCCGTCAGCAACCTACTTTTGTCTCCTTCAAGTCCGCTCTCAAAACTCACCTTTTCTCCTCCGCATAAAATCCTAACCCCCCTCTGCAGCCTGTCTCCGCTCGGAGGAAATCACATGGTTATAATATATAATTGTATATGCTATGCTCTCTATAATTTTCCATTGCTTTTATTCTTGCTTTTATTGCTTTTATTCTTTCTCCCCATTTATAGCCATGCGTGTGTGTGTGTGTTTTATGTGTGTGTGTGTGTGTGTGTGCGTGCGTGTGTGTGCGTGCGTGCGTGCGTGCGTGCTTGCGTGTGTGTCTGCTTCAGCGCTTAGATTTGATTTTATCAAGATTTTGCGCTATATAAATATTGTAATTATTATTATTATTATTATTATTATGAAGGAGACGTAATGTAAATGGTATGTTCGAGAACAGTTAACCCAAAATTTTGTTATGTTGCAGAATATCGGATACTGGGCAAGAAGGGCGAAGGTACCTTTTCGGAGGTACTGAAAGTCCAAAACATCAAAGATGGCACCTATAGGGCCTGTAAAAAGATGAAACAAAACTATGACAGGTGAGTTGATTAGACAGTAGTGAGTCTGTGTGATGGTATTTTGTAGAACAAAGTACATTTTGTCTTACACTTTTCTGTGAATGTTAATCGTCCTGCCAGACCTAGTGCTCTGCTGACCACTTTAGAATTCGAGCTACACTGCTACTGTTGTACCTTGTTCAATGTCCACTACGCACCATGAGACACAGTCCTGTTAATTTCTCTTCATTAAACAAGCAAGCAGACAGACAGACGAGCCAGAAGATAGACAGGCAATGGGCATGAAACAGACAGACATTGTTTAAACCTCTCACACGCTCACCCCATCAACCTCCTTCCTGCACAACAGGGGGTTATGTTTCCAAGCTTTCATGTTAATCATATCTTATGATTTGATCAAGCTGTTTATCATTATGGGGATGATTCTGTCTTGCCCTTGCCCCATTTCTGTCAGTATCCCTCTCTCTGTGCAAGTACGTGTGTGTGTGTGTCAGAGAGAGAGAGAGAGAGAGAGAGAGAGAGAGAGAGAGAGAGAGAGAGAGAGAGAGAGAGAGAGAGAGAAAAAGAGAGAGAAGAGAGCTTTCTTTTCAAACTGTGTTTGCTAATTTTGCTGTTGACGTATAGGATTGATACATGTGTAGACTACAGTAGATTGTATAATAATATAAGGTATTTAATAAGACCTTGAGAGTACGGGTAAAAATATTAAGTGTTAAACAGTGTCAGTTTACACAATACTTTTCATGCATCATCAGTTTGAGAGAAAGAGAGAGAGAGAGGGAGAGAGAGAGACAGACAGAGAGACAGACAGACAGAGACAGACAGAGACAGAGACAGAGACAAAGACAGAGAGAGGTGCTTTCTTTTCAAACTGTGTTTGCTAATTTTGCTGTTGACGTATAGGATTGATACATGTATCATCATCATCATCAGGTGCCCTGCTGCATGGCGTTGGCGATCATGGACTTCCATCTGTCTCTATCTGTCTTTGCCCCTAGCATATCCCCCACCCTCCTCGTCCCCAGCCACTCTGCAAGTCCGTCCAGCATTTTCTCCCTGGGTCTACCCGGTGCTCTCTTTCCCTCCAGCTTTCCCGTTGTGACCAGGTGCTCCAAATCACCCTTCCTCATAAAATGGCCTATAAATGTTGCCTGTCTTATCCTAATCTTCCTTATGAGTGATCTACTTGTGTCTGCCTCCATCAAGACTGTCTCGTTTGTTTTCTTTGCTGTCCGTGGAACCCTCAACATTCTTCTGAGAAACCACATCTCAGCTGCCTCAATCTTGTTCTGGCTTTGTTTGTTGACTGTCCACGCCTCGCAACCGTACAACAGTATTGGTACTATATAACATTCAAGAACTCTCTTCCTGATGTTAATTGATAGGCATTTGTGATACATGTATAGAGTGTAAAATAATTAAGGTATTTAACAGGACCTTGAGAGTAAGCTCCATGTCATTGCCACTACAAACACCTCAAAAGGAAAAAGGTTCAGTCAACTGAGAAAGATAACTCCTTGAAGGTAAAACTCTTTCAGTTCGGAGAGTGCGAGAGAGAGAGAGAGAGAGAGAGAGAGAGAGAGAGAGAGAGAGAGAGAGAGAGAGAGAGAGAGAGAGAGAGAGAGAGAGAGAATGTGCGTCTTAGATTGAAAACATTTCTGTTACTCAAGGAGAGTAGTATTATATCTCTCTGGATCTGTCTTACACTTACAGATAGTCTTTGCTATTCTATATGTTATATTATATTAATACTGGACGGACTTGCGGAGTGGCTGAAGGCAGAGAGAGTGGGAGATGTACTTGCAGCGACAGAGCATAGATTCGTATGGAGGGCCATGATCGCCAAAGCCATGCAGCAGGGCACGTGACGATGATGATGATTTTATACATTGTAAAAGTACAAACATGAGAAGGAGAAGGAATTATGATAGCAATAATACTGACACTGACACAGTTTATTGTGACGGCCACTGACCCGTACACCAAGCAGGGATTGGGAGGGGGTAAAAATATTAAGTGTTGAACAATGTCAGTTTACACAATACTTTTCATGCATCATCGGTTTGAGAAAGAGAGAGAGAGAGAGAGAGAGAGAGAGAGAGAGAGAGAGAGAGAGAGAGAGAGAGAGAGAGATTTTTTCAGTGATTTCTCTCTCTCTGTGTGTGAGAAATTCGGATGTTGGAGAAGCCATGAGTATTGGACTTAGGCTTAGCATAGAGGCTTAGCTTAGTCAGTACTCTAAAGAAGATTGTGGTCACGTTTGAGTTTAAGGCGTACAGTAGGATTGTCATTGTGGCATAAGAACATAAATGCTTATTGGCCACGAACTACAGTATTATCCATATCATCACTGTTTGTTTTGTAAGTTGTGTAACAGACCTGTGGAAACCTACTGGGATATAGTGACTGCAAGTATCATTTCTATAGTTAAGGATCAGGAAAATCGATCCTCTTCCACACTTGGTAAGTGGCAAAAACAAGATGGCCAAGATGTTCTAGGAGTCTGCCGTCTTCTGAAGATCTTGCATGCGCCAGCACAACAGGCGTTAATTATGAGCTAGTCACATACTTTGTTGTATGTCATACATTCATTTTCTTGCGTAAGAGTGACATACAAAATTCTTTGATGTTTTTCAAATCTTACATGCTTAAAATTCTTTCATATGCTTAGTGTACGACCCAAAGTTGTTTAGGAAAATAATAAAACAGCCGAATCCTCCCCTTGAATAGTTTTAAATATTTTGATCGCAGTGACACTTAATATGAGTCAAGATACTACTACTACTCACTACCACACTGCTACTGTTGCTGATGATGATAATGATCATGATAATAATAATATATATAATGAGACGTCAGATCTTGATATACAAATCAGATCAAAGCGCCCTCTCTCAATATTAACCCATTGACTCCTGCACCCTATCCATCAACTGCAAAAACTTAACCCTTTGACTCTCTCACTCTATCTTCCAGCTTCCTGCAGGGAGGTGGTGGATAGGGTAAGGGAATCAAAGGGTCAAGTTTTTGCTTTGCTAGCATGGTTGACCAAATGCAGAATGCTGACAGACAGGGTGCAGGAGTCAAAGGGTTAAGTGAAACCTTCACTCACAATGACAAAAACTTAACCACACGAAGCACACGCACACCGGGAGGGGGGGGGGAGGAGGACAGGAGTGGAGAGGGACGAAGGGTGTAGTGGGCACGTAGAGGGGGGGGGGGGGAATCACTGCTGGACAAGGTGTCTTCATGACCATGCCTATGCTCTCTCAACTTCAGTTAGGCCACGTTATTGGGTTCAGGTCTGGCTAGTATCTGTCTATAAATTATAATGCTCGGGTATGTCTACCGAGACACTGTAGACAAAACACAACATGCACACATACACACTGATTGACAGACGTGTACACACACATACACATAAAACACACACACACACACACACACACACACACACACACACACACACACACACACACACACACACACACACACACACACACACACACACACATAACACACACACACATACACACATATACACCACAGAGACACACACAGGGCACACACACACCACACACACACACAACACACCACACACACACACACACACACACAGCACTGATCACGAACGCAACACACACAACCTTATGGCGATCTTTATCGCAAATCCTCCTGCATTTTTTGACCTTCTCAATTGTCCTTTTGTTGTCTGTTTAAAATCTTTTATGTTGCTTGTTTTATTTTGTTTGTTTTTATTCAACCACCATTAAAAATAAAGGGGCGCTATTATACGCTCTGATATATACAGATTAGTATAGAAATGATTTTTAAAAAAAATAGAATTTGTGTGGAGATAAATGATAAAAACGATGTTTTTCTTGATGCTGGTCTGAACAGGGAGAAATAGACAGTTCATTGTTTATATCTCTGGTATGAACCTGTGTATATTTTTGTAGTCACCAATAGAGAGTCTATGTTTGAAACGGTGGAGTGGGCACAGTGGTGCTGACAGTACTACCTCGTCATCTGTTGTTTGT
>JAPXFY010000012.1:11641529-11666529 GCA_030674185.1 Monoplex corrugatus
ATAATACGGGTGTTTGAAAGTTGTAGACCAGTTATTACTGTCTGCCTGTTTCTGATTATAATACGGATGTTTGAAAGTTGTAGACCACTTATTACTGTCTGCCTGTTTCTGACGGAATTTCAGTTTATAAAACGGGTATTTGAACATTGTAGAACATTTAGTACAGATTGCCTGTTTCTGACGGAATTTCAGTTTATGAAACAGGTCTTTTGAAAGTTGTACTTGTAGACCACTTATTACAGTATGTCTGTTTCTGAAGTTATTTCAATTTATGAAACGGGTGTTTGAAAGTTGTAGATCAGTTATTACAGTCTGCTTGTTTCTGACAGAATTTCAGTTTATAAAACGGGTGCTTGAAAGTTTTAGACCAGTTATTGCAGTATGTCTGTTTCTGACGGAATTTCAGTTTTTAAAAGGGTTGTCTATGAACAGAGTATGTTAGCAGCTTTGCTGATGAATCTGTAATTCGTGTTGGTATGATTCTTTTTTCCATTTAGAAATGATCATGTCCGGATTATAAAACGAGTCTATGATAGTTGCAGACCATTTATTACAGTATGCCTGTTTCTGAAGGAATTTCAGTTTATTATCTGTTACGCCAATGAATCTGTCTTTTTATGTTGGTATCAGATTTTGCCCGTTTAGAAATTATGAATGCAGGTATATTTGATCGGGCATACTCACCGTTTGGATCATTACAAACAAAACAAAACAAAACGAAACGAAACGAAACGAAACAAAACAAAACAAAACGAAACGAAACGAAACGAAACGAAACGAAACAACAACAGCCCCCATTAGCAACAAACCCAGACAAGAATGAAATTAACAGAAGCAAGCAAAGAAGCAAGTAAACAAACAATCATCAGGCACACACACAACTTTTTCAGTTAGCCACCTTTAAAACGCCCACACGTTTTTTAGTGCCAGAAACATTTCCCATATGAACGCCACGCCTAAAAAGCAAGCAGCAATTTGATAATGGAAACTCCCTTCCTCACCTTTATTTATAATACATTTAATCAGATAAGTCTGGAGTATGACACCACCAACTGGGAACACCTTGCGACTGCAATGCAGGCAGAGCACAATCACAACAGCACAGAACAACTGGTATTCAACGAAAGAGAGACCGGCGGAAGCAGAACCCAAGGTCGCAGGACTCTTTCCCATGCAGTGCCTGTAGAGGAACCTGCCTTCAGGGTCGGTCTTGTGCCCCTCATGAAGATCCATATCGGGCGATGAGGACCTGCATGCCTGTTCATCCGTGGGATTGACAGGAGAGTCATTCGTCATCGTCAATAGAACAGAGGATGGGAATGAGGGAGAATGGGAGAGAGAGAGAGAGAGAGAGAGAGAGAGAGAGAGAGAGAGAGAGAGAGAGAGAGAGAGAGAGCGGGGGGGGGAGGGTCAGTCATGTGGAAAATCCTTGCTGCTATGGCATGTATATACAGTCTTCCAGTTTCACGCTCGGCGTGTATCCACTTTTTACTGAGCCGAACGTGTGACTGGTACCATACTGTTCATAATGATCTTTCTATTGACGTCGTGGACATGATGGCGGCACCGATAAGTGGGCGATCTGAAAGTGGACATTGAATGATCACCATTATTTTGTTTAGATTTGACAGCGGCGACATTAATCTGAGAGAAACGGATCAGGTTGTCCCCATGGCCGTCGTTGTCATTGTGGACCCTGTAGACTCTGAAGTAGAACCGTACTGTTTTATTGGCAATTTTTATGATGGTATCTGTTGGCTACACACATGCCGTACTATATGACATCGAGATCCATTTATAACAGTCAGGAAATCCTAAGACATGTAGACAGACAACAATGGGCGATAGACACGTACAGATAGATAAATAGTACAGATAGATAAATAGTCCCATAACCCTGTGGTCGTAGAGTGAGGTGGTACTGGTAGAGACCTCGACTTTTCTCGGGGCCAGCATTATGAGGGTGATGCTCATCTCCTATCCCTCGATTCACATTCATGTTCATGTTCATGTTCCATGTCCATATTCATATTCATTTCATTTGTCACAGTGTACCACACACGCAAAACTCGGGCTTGTCTTCCTTTTGAGAGCGCGTAGCCGCAGTGCAGCGCCACACAGTTTGTTTTATCAAGACTTCAGAAAGGCAAGAAGGCTAATTGATCTTCAAGGGGAGGACCAGGAAAGTCAACATATTTCTCCAATGTTTTATACCAAGGCAGCCGGGCAATGCCCTGTTCTTCACGATTTTCGACTGCCATGGGATCTTTGGCATGCGCAGCCAGAAGGCACACGGGTCTGACTTGTTTTTCGTCCTCTTCCGAAGGACTAGCCGTTCAGGTCGATTTTCCTGTCAAATGAGGAGAAAAGTCGAAGTCTCTAATGGGGAGCGAACCTTGAAAAGTCGAGTTATTTGCAGGCGAATGTCTGAACCATTCTGCCACCGTTCTCCCTAGACACGTACACATGTTTAACTATAATTTGTGACAGTCTGAATAATTTGTTCAGAATGGAGATAATGAATCGTCGGAGAGCAAGATCTACAGTGCAATATCTGCGCAGTTTCGATCAATGTCAGCATAAGCTGATTTTGCTGGGTTCTAATTCTGATTCCATTGCTGAGCAGGAATTATTTGATGTTATTGAAACGCGAAGCTTGAATTAGTGATACAATTAGATGGGTAAAACAGGACCTGAACGGATAAAACATTTCTGCAAATCGATGCGTTTGAATTGTGTCCTTGTAGTTCTATCTTCTGTTGACGAGCATGAGAGTCTAATGGATTGTGTTGATTAAGCGTCAGTTCTGCAAATTGTTTTTAGATGTATATTCATGGCGGTGTTGTTTAGAACACACACACTACGCACAAAAAGTTAAGGATCACTTGCACAAAAATTCATAACTTTCAAAATAAGAAAGCCAATGCGTTGAAGTTTGGCAAACATTTAATTCCATGCTTTAGTGATAACGATGCACAATTGCCTTCAATTTCGAGCAATCGTTTGGTGTGTACATTTGATCAAAGTGGGTACGTATCGAAATTTGATTTCCCAAAGTCATTGAAATCATAAGACAGGGCATTCTGATGCTCCCAAAAGTTCAGTAATGCGTGTAACCGCCATGGCTGTTCTGGCACTCGACGCAGCGAGTCCTCATCGAGTTGACCAGGTTGGTGAAGGTCCTCTGTGGAAGCGCCTGCCACTCAGCCTGCAGCATCTGGTAGAGGTGTTGGGCATCCCTGGGAGGGGGGTGGTTGCTCCTCACTTTGCGATCCAGCTCATCCCAGAGGTTCTCAATCGGGTTGAGATCGGGACTGCATGCTGGCCACTCCGTTCTGTTGACTCCAGACTGCTGCAGGAAGTTGTTGACCACCCTTGCCCTGTGAGGGCGAGCGTTGTCATCCTGGTAGACAGCCGTCGGTCCCATCTGCTGCAGTGTAGGCACAGCCAGCGGTCGAAGGATCTCATCCCGGTATCGGAGGCCAGTCAGGTTACCCTGTACATGATACAAGGGTGTTCTGTGGTGAAGGCTGAGGGCCCCCCAGACCATTACAGAACCTCCACCAAAGGCCACCTTTTCTTGGACAGTTGTGTCAATAAAGCGTTGCCCTGGGCGCCTCCAGACCCTCAGTCGGCCGTCGTTGTGGTTCATGGTGAAGCGTGATTCATCACTGAACAGGACCTGGGACCATTGCTGACGTGTCCACCTCACGTGACGTCTGCAGAAGGCGCGGCGTGCTGCCCTATGGGCTGGAGTTAAGCGTGGCCGTACAGCTGGGCGACGAGAACGGAGGTTAAACCCATGAAGGCGGTTCCGTATGGTCTGCTGGCTGATGTTGATGTTAGTAGCCACCGTCAGCTGCCTTCGAATGATGCTGGAAGAGGCTGTTCTTGTCTGCAGGGCTTGTCGTTCAATGAGACGATCTTCACGTGGGTTTGTCTTCTTCGGTCGACCAGATCTGCGTCTTTCATGGACCCTCCCAGTGGTTGTGAAGCGTTGAATCAGTCTGACAATGACCGAGATGGACACCTGAAGTCGCCTGGCCACTTCTCGCTTGGGAACACAATCTTGGAACCATGCAACAGCTCGTCCCCTCTCAAACTCGCTCAATTTTCGTCGTGGAGGCATTGTCAGATCAGGCCTACTACTGGTGGAATGTCTTCTTATAAAGCCAAGCAAGAGACAGCATCTCACACATAAACAGCAGTGCTTGCACGTGCATAATGGTTTTTCCTTCTGGCTTGTGCAATGTGTTCAGGCAGAACGGTCCAAAACAAGGTCCTTTTTCGCAAGTTTCCGCTTTTCCGTTTGCGGCCAAGCTCAGTAGTAGAGAATCCCGTGCAATTTTCGCACTAACACAACATCGCCCACTTACAGCTGAACAAGAATTCATAACAATTTGGCTGGACTGAGAAATAAATAACAGTAGCGAACTGAGTTTATTACGCACCTGTTTTCTCATTGTGATCCTTAACTTTTTGTGCGTAGCTTATATTGTCCTGTATCGTTGTCACAGTTACTCTCTATATATATTTGAACTGGCATTGGATACCTGTAATCAGATTCTTGTAAATGCCTGTAATACCTGTAAACGTGAAATTCAGTCTTACAGAATCTCAGATGTGATCATAATTGTAGTGTTCTGTTTACTGAGTCCTACCAATATTGACCCCGTTTCTTGTTTCATGTTTTCCAGATAACATGGCATACGTTCCAATTCATCACATTTGACTGCTTTTCTTGTCTGTTTATCCACTGGAGTAAGATGTTTCTGATGAATTCATTGTTAAAAAGGGCCGGTGTGCTTTTGTATTTTTCCTATGTCCATATGATGCTTACACCATGGCCACCTGGGAATGTCAACAATGGTCTCGGTGTGAAATTCCTCCAGTTGTTTACAAGTTCATTTCCATATTTACGCTCTTTCTAATTTCGTCTTGGTTTGGCTGTGTTGATTTCAAACCGATCTATCTATATGTCTCTCTGCTCTCTGTCTGTCTGTCTGTCTGTCTCTCTTTCTCTGTCTGTCTGTCTGTCTTTTTTTTGTATCTCTCTATCATCACCATCATCGTGTGCCATGCTGCATGGCGTTGGCAATCATGGCCCTCCATACGAATCTGTCTTTTGTGGCTGCGAGTGTATCTCCATTCTTTTCTGTCCCCATCCACTCTGCACAATTGTCTTTAATATTTTCTCCCTGGGTCTACCTGATTCTCTCAGACTTCTCTTGCCTCATAAATTATCCCGTAAATGTTATGTTTGTCTGTCTGTCTGTCTGTCTGTCTATTTATCTATGTCTGTCTATTTATTTATCTGTCTGTCTATCTGTCTATCTATCTATCTACCTATCATCAATCTGTGTATCTATCTGTCTGTCTGTCTATCAATCTATCTATCTATCTATCTATCTATCTATCTATCTATCTATCTATATATCTATCTATCTATCTATCTATCTATCTGTCTATACATACATACATACATATATACATAACATACATGCATACATACATACACACATACACACACACACACACATACATTATACATATATATATATGTATATATATCAGAGGGTTGGCTGCAGTGGCTCTTTTCATAGAGACGTGGATTGAAGATCTGATGTCTCGATTTTTAGTCCTGTCCCGCGGCATAAATGTTGGCTTGTACGTTGCCCATGGAATTGTTCCAATCGTTCTGGTGGTGTCAGTGTGCGATGGGTCCCGTTACCCTTCCTATTTCAAGACCTTGCCAGCGCTTAGGGTTTTGGGAGGAGTCTGCCAGATAATTGCTGACAAAGTGGGTGGAGCGCGTATGGAATTGTCCGATTGCGATGAATCCTTCTTGAACCAATTCCGGACTCTTGTTCCCAGTGGAACAGCGGCTGAACCCTTTAGGTTTTGTAGTGCCTTGGCCGACTAGTGTCATGCATGGTAGGCGAGATTGTGTGTTGTTTACCCATTGAGGCCTATCCGCTTATATCCATGTACGTGACTACTTTGGCTGTTAGCCGGCTTGGAAATTTGGTTTGTGTTTGAGCTGCTCGTTATGACGGAACAGAAATCGCCAATTCACGCCTTCTTCTCTTTGATGTTATTGGCTTGGTGAAATGGACAGCTATGAGAGAGAGAGAGAGAGAGAGAGAGAGAGAGAGAGAGAGGGAGAGAGGGAGGGAGAGAGAGAGAGAGGGTGGAGAGGTGCTGGTTCATTCTGGCAGTAAGACTTGTGTCAAGCATTCTTCATCCTATCTTTACTAGGATTTATGTTTCGTAGGTGCGCCTTCCTATTTGGACTGCATTGGTTTGTGCCTGGGTGGAGAAAAATGTTTCACATGCAGGCTCTAGTTCATTCACGGTGGGTGGGTACATGACCCATTTCAGAGTTGGTGAAGACATACATCAAAATCAGAATCTGAAATTTTATTCAGTAAGGCCATAACCCCATTTGATGGGATGTGAACACATTATAAACAATATGCAAATACAAAATATGATACATAGTCGTTTTTGGATAATGCATACTTCAAATATTTTGGAATAAATACAGTATGGGTCCCACAGTCATACTTCAGTGATACAGTAGGAACATATGAACAGGTTTGACAGACACGCATCACTAGATCAATTTAAGACAGCAATCTTTGTCACATATAAAATTCACTTTTCACTTGGAACCAAACTCTCTTCTTTTAATAGCTTTATAGACGTGTGTTGCCAGATTTGTACGCTCATTTTTTTTATAAACCTGGCATTATTAATCTGAAATCATTTGGATTATAGTCAGTACTTTGGTTGAATTAACTGGCGTCTCAGAACTAAAACGAGAGAGAGAGAGAGAGAGAGAGAGAGAGAGAGAGAGAGAGAGAGAGAGAGAGAGAGAGAGAGAGAGAGAGAGAGGGGAGAAGAACACTGCCTTTAAAATGCTGACATGGAGAAAAGTGACGTTCTGTGCCTTCTTTTCTTAGTGCCCTATGATGTCAGGGACATCGGGTGGAAAATTACACTTTACTTGTCACCGAATTCATTCGTTAACTGTCACATTTTACTTATCATGGCAGATACGTTGCCGTGTAACTCCTTGCACAGAAAAATGTGTCTGTTTAAGAATAGAAATACCTTTAGTGCATGAATCATTGATTGAAAAAAATCGTGTCCTGTCAATTTGACAAAATACCTCGGTAACTAGTCTTCTCTTTTGTCCGGTATTATGTTGTCAAGAACACAAAAATACAGCACATACACACACACACACACACACACACACACACACACACACAACACACACACACACACACACACACCACGACCACACACACACACACACACACAACACACACACACACACACACACACACACACACACACACACACACACACCCTGCCCGTCCGTGGGCACATACACGCACGCCACCCCCATCTCTATCTCTGTCTCAATCTATTTCTGATTTTTTAAACATGTGTAAGGCTTAAAACTTCTATTTCACGTACTGTTTCCAGGCAGAGGGACTAATTTGTATATTAAGAAAAATGACCACAGCAGAGGGGCGTCCAGGAATCATGACCTAGATGCGCTTTTAAATGGATCTTTTTTCTTGGTTTAACAGCGATGTAAAGTTAAATACACAGAACTTCTGTGTCACGATTTGTTGAGATATCACTTCAGTTTGACCAAACGTCTTGCAAAGGAGGAAAAGCGAAGAATTAGAGTGTAAGGAGTTTAGGGCCGAAATACTTGCTTAAGTGAGCTTCTTCTCTGAGAAGTGTTGTGTTCTGCTATCCGGCTTTCCCCAGAGTTTTTTTTTTTTTTTTTTGTTGCTACTCTGTCGTTCACATCAGATATCTTAACGATAGAATCAGGAAGCTTCGCCCAAATGTTCGCCATGAGACGGAACTCAGATATTAAATTTTTTTTCTGCCCTTGGTATGTTGTAGAGACTGTTCTAGAATTAACCTTGTATGTAAGATATCTTTTATCTGGCTTAGCCACGAACAGCTGATTTGGAATTTTTTTTTTCACCACGAAACGGAAGTCTAAAAAATGAAATTCCTGTCTGCTCTAAACCTGTATGTTTTGGGACTGTTCCAAGATTTACCTGCTACACTTAATACTTAGAGTCTTAGCCAAGCTACTGTTTGTCTGTCTGTCTATCTGTCTGTCTGTCTCTCTGCCTGCCTGCCTGCTGATTTCCTGTCTATCTGTCTTCCTGCCTGCTGTCACTGTCTGTCTGCCTGCCTGCCTGCCTGCCTGCCTATCTGTCTGTCTGTCTATCTGTCTGTCTTTCTGTCTGTCGATCTGTATTCTGCATCACTGGGTCAGACAAGAAGAAACATGCCCGCCGCCTGTGTTGGCAGCCCGCAACACTTTCTGGGCCACTTCATGTCACTCTTCGCTTCTGTTGATGGTGTCAGATATCTCGGAGCTGTTCTTTCCAGCTACTACTTATTGCCCTTAAAATCCTGCTGGCAAATAGGGCAGCACCGAAATGGAATGCATTAAAACCTTTTTTTTTTCTGTGTGGTCATAGCCGTGTTGGTCTAGACTTGTGTGTGAGAACTGTCGGCATTTCTTTCAGCTGATAAACCCTGTGTTGGGGCATAGGGGTAGAGGTACATCTCTCGCCTTCAATTTCAAATCTTATTGCATGAGTCCGTTTTTATATGTGTGCCAGTGTCCTTAGTTATGTTTAAATTTGTATTCGGGTTTGTTTTTTTCTTAAATCCCCTGATGATGAATTGGACGGAGAGGTCAACGCCATGGGCATATCTTTAGATTATGTGCGCAACTGCATTGATGTGTGTACTTTATTTCCTTTTCCATTTTTTTTTCCAGTGAGGTAGTGTGTACGTCTTGAGATGGTTGTAGCCCTGATATGGCTCTGTGCAGTCGGCTGGGCTTTAGACAAAAATAACAATGAGAATAAATATGAGATCGAGTCTGGCTTGAGAAAAATAGTCCACCCAGCTTTACGTAAATGGGTACTAGACCCTGTTCAGGATTGGGAAAGGTAAAGCAATAGGGGAGAGGAGATGGATATCTCCCTCATGATACTGTCCTCAAGAAAGTTTGAGGTCCGTACCATGGCACTCCCGAAGGTCTCAGGGCTATGGGACAACATATACTTTGAAAGTAAACCTTACTTTGCTGGGTGTAAGCCACATATTTACCTACTGGTCTGGCTTTCCATTCAGATTTGATCCGGTTAAGGGCTCGTTTGAAGGCTAGGTAATTTTCAACAACATACTTATTGGACTGCACAGCGATAGTCTAGGTGGATTGCGAACAAGAGTCTGTTAAAGCATTGAGTTGAGGGAATTTGTGGGTGTTGGGTATTAAAGGGGCCATTGACAACGAGCACGAGTGTTTTATCAGTATTCACATCTGTGTGGTGCGGAAATACAACTCCCACTTTCCAGTTATGACTGCACAGTTTTGCACAAGTGTGGACTTGCTCGAGAAAAGTTATATGTGTGGTCTTCAGTCCACCCACCTTTAAGTTGGTATCTGACACTGTTTAGGGTTGCTGAAGGTAAAGGAGCGAGATGCCACCGCTAGCACCGGGAAAAGTTCGAGAAAGACATCAGGATTAGTGGATAATTTTTACCATTGAATTAAACCGTACCTTACCAGGTGTTGTCCACAGGTACGCGGACACTGACCTGAGTTTAGGTCCCGTCTGGATAAGTGAACAGGTTGATTAATTTTTAGCAACATATTTATTGGACTGGACAGCTGCAATCTAAATGGACTATGAATAGGGGGCCAACGAAGGAATTGAGTGGGGATGTATTGTGTGTTTTTGTGGTCGTTGATAAAGGACGCAGGTGTTATGTACTGTATTGTTCGTACTTGTTTGCTCGTGAACTGTTATCGTTTTGTGGTTGTCCTTGTGTAGAAATGAGAATACAATCTACAGTAAGAAGCAGGTGTACAGACAAGCTGGATTTATTGGCAATTTGAGGCTTTTTGTACTCTGGTGTGAAGGATTAGATGCTGTAAACTTCTTTCAGTCTTATTTCACAGTTTAACCGGTGTAAGGAAGATAAACCGTAAATGTTAAACCGTAAATGTTAAACTACAGGTTGTTTGCTTTTAGTCATGGAAGTCCTAGGTGAGTGAGGTGATAGAAACCTTAAGTTTTCTTCTTGCCAACATTACAGAGGTGGTAATCATCTCCTTACCCTTGCTTCTGTGGCCCCTCTTTTAGTATAAACAGTTTCCCTACCTAACACTGCAGGTGCCTGTATTCTCGGGCCAGGTTGACGCCAGGATATATTATGACAATGAGCATAGAGTAAAGCCCTGTGACGTAGATAGAACTGCGTAGCATTATGGTGATCACCCTCGTCATTACATTGTAAAAACTGTGCCAACTTCTGTGGACATTAAAGTGGCGAAGAAAATGGGACAAAAAGCAAAACAAAACAAAAAAGGTGAGCACAAAGACAATCTCTCTAAATGCCATGATCCTAAAAAAATAGTGTCTGGGCTCTTCCTCCATGTGGATCCCATTTGATCCGGTAAAATACTTGGTTTGCAGACAGGGTAATTTTCAGCAACATAAATATCGGGAAGGACGGCCACAGTCAGGGTGGGCTGTGAATAAGGCTGTGTTAAAGCATTGAGCTGGGGGAATTTATTGGTGTTTGGTGGGCCGTTGATAACGAACACAGGTTTTTACCGCTGTTCACATCTTGGTGGCGTAGAGGTAGAGTTTGTGCCTTCCAGTCCGACCGCTAGGGTTTGCAGGAATGGGGATCTGTCCCGAGAAAACTTTGTGGTTGCGGACCACTGTCCACCCAACTTTGAAGAGATACCTGACGTGGTTATGGAAGTTACAGCAGCGAGGGAGAGGAGATGGGTATAACTATTATAGTGCTGACTTCCAGAAAAGTTGAGTTCATTTCATAACAATCTCAGGTTTAAGAGACGACCTTTACCTTTTATGATAAACTCTACTGTGCCACGTCTGGGCTAAAGATATACACATCAGCCGGGACTCACTTTGGCAAACTGTTGTACCATGCAGTATAGCGCAAATATCTACACGTCATCGACATCAACCGAGAATGGCGCCAGTCTATTGAAGTCCTTTCAGTGTGGTAAAGCCAGGTCCTGCGCCTCAACAGGATTCACCCTCAGCTGCTGGAGATCCCTCCTGCGCGTCATGTCGCGCCAGGGGACGTGAGAGAAAAGGCACTAATGACTCCTGACCATAACCGTGAGAGGAAAGCCACTAATGACTCCTGACGATACCGTGAGAGGAAAGCCACTAATGACTCCTGACGATATCGTGAGAGGAAAGCCACTAATGACTCCTGACGATATCGTGAGAGGAAAGACAGTAATGACTCCTGACCATAACCGTTCATAACAAAACCACTGACACCTCTGACCACAACCATGAGAGGAAAGCCACCGATGACAGCTCTGACCTCAACCATGAGAGGAAAGCCACCGATGACAGCTCTGACCTCAACCACGAGAGGAAAGCCACCGATGACAGCTCTGACCTCAACCATGAGAGGAAAGCCACCGATGACAGCTCTGACCTCAACCATGAGAGGAAAGCCACCGATGACAGCTCTGACCTCAACCATGAGAGGAAAGCCACCGATGACAGCTCTGACCTCAACCATGAGAGGAAAGCCACCGATGACAGCTCTGACCTCAACAGTAAGAGTAAAGCCACTGATGTCACCTGACCTCAACAGTAAGAGTAAAGCCACTGATGACACCTCTGACCACAACAGTAAGAGGAAAGCCACTGATGACACCTCTGACCACAACAGTAAGAGGAAAGCCACTGATGACACCTCTGACCACAACAGTAAGAGGAAAGCCACTAATGACACATCTGACCACAACAGTAAGAGGAAAGCCACTGTTGACACCTCTGACCACAACAGTAAGAGTAAAACCACTGATGACACCTGACCTCAACAGTAAGAGTAAAGCCACTGATGTCACCTGACCTCAACAGTAAGAGTAAAGCCACTGATGTCACCTGACCTCAACAGTAAGAGTAAAACCACTGATGACACCTGACCTCAACAGTAAGAGTAAAGCCACTGATGTCACCTGACCTCAACAGTAAGAGTAAAGCCACTGATGTCACCTGACCTCAACAGTAAGAGTAAAGCCACTGATGTCACCTGACCTCAACAGTAAGAGTAAAGCCACTGATGTCACCTGACCTCAACAGTAAGAGTAAAGCCACTGATGACACATCTGACCACAACAGTAAAAGGAAAGCCACTGATGACACCTCTGACCACAACAATGAGAGGAAAAAACCACTGATGACACCTCTGACCACAACAGTAAGAGGAAAAACCCACTGATGACACCTCTGACCACAACAGTAAGAGTAAAGCCACTGATGACACCTCTGACCACAACAGTGAGAGGAAAGCCACTGACGACACACCTCTGACCACAAGCTCCATGGCAGCCGGCAGAAACTGGGGAAAATAAAGCGGCCCGATGTACGTTGACCATTTGGACAGCAAACGAAAGAATAAGAAGGGGAAAAAAAAAGACGGGGATGGGATGGGGGTGGAGGTGGTCGGAATCCGAGGCTCAAGTCCAGTACGGATCAGATTTTATGTGGTAAATGGCTCAGGTATGCAGGCTGGATAAAGTCAGTGGGGTAAAGTCTGGGTTGAACAGCCGCAATCAGTGTGAACTGGAATAGGGCTGTGGATTTATTGATGTTTTGGGGTTTGATGAAAACGGACCCGGGGTGTTTTATATCGCTATTCGCATCTGATGCCCAAACACTGTTATTATTATTCTCGGGGTAATGAGTGTGTGTGTGTGTGTGTGTGTGTGTGTGTGTGTGTGTGTGTGTGTGTGTGTGTGTGTGTGTGTTGTGTGTGTGTGTGTGTGTGTGTGTGTGTTTGTGTGTGTGTGTGTGGTGTGTGTGAGTGTGTGTGTGTGTGTGTGTGTGTGTGTGGTGTGTGTGGTGTGTGTGTGTGTGTGTGGTGTGTGTGTGTGTGTGTGTGTGTGTGTGTGTGTGAGTGTGTGTGTGTGTGTGTGTGGTGTGTGTGTGATGTGTGTGTGTGTGTGTGTGTGGCTCGGAATATTAGATGTGTGTGTGTGTGTGTGTGTGTGTGTGTGTGTGTGTGTGTGTGTGTGAGAGAGAGGGTCGGGCAAGCAAAACTTTTATGGACGCATATTTTTGAAGATTTTTGACCCTGAAATGAAGTTGCAAGTGCTAACGTTTATATGGACGTCTCTTTTATTTTCTTGGCTGTAAATTAGCGAATGCAAGATTAATTCTACAAAACTTCTGTGCTATGATTTGTTTAGATTGTTTAGATTAATCACTTCAGTTTTACTAAACGTTTTAGAAAGGAGGCGAAGCAAAGAAAGGGTACAAAAACAAAAATTGATATATAGTGGGTGTATTTTCTGAAGGTCGATTTGATAGCTGTTAGTTTATCAGTTATTTCCTCCAAGTCAGCTGAATTCCAGGAAATTACATGACGACGTTCTTTGTCATAAATATAGCGAATTCGTTTTTTTTTTTTAAATCTTTTATGTAGTTTTTACAGAGGCCAGTTAATCGAAAATTTTTGCTTGCCTTGTTTCGTTAATTGAACACACGTTATTTTATTTTCATGTGTTTCTGTTTGCTTGAACGTTGGCAGTCATTTGTGAACCAGAGTGTTAAGTTTGACTATTTTATCTGTAATGTACATGCTTAAGTTATAGTAAGATGATGGATTCAAAACAGTGGAACCCTGAAGGAAAAATGAAAAGACAAATACATTTTTGAAGAGACTGAAATCGGGATAAATACGATCAGTCTTATTCATTGGCTGAAATATATAAATGAGTTTGAATAGGTTTATGAAGAAGGCCTGATTGAGCGCTGAAACGGAAACAGTACGTTTTTTTTTTAGCATGGGGCCGCCAAAAGCTGAAACTATACTCAAAGGCTTCATGTAGAATCACTGCTACACGGTGAAATGGACTGATTATCAAAAGACTTCCCCTGAACTGTCTGCTCCGGGTTATCGACCACAGATCGATAGTCGTTTGATTAAATGGAAATACAGTGCTCTGTTGGAGATCTCAGTCAATGTTTGTGTGGTTTGACTGAGACCACGACTTCGTGATTCCATGGCAATACGGTTCCACCGTTGGTTCGCCATGGCGGTTCTTATCATAGCGTTATTTTCATTCCCACTTAGCACAAGACGAAACTTGAGAAAGCGATGACAGGTTGGCACAACAGCTGCCTTGTGAAGACATTAAAAGAGAATAAGAACGCGTATACGTTTGGCGAAAAAAAAGAGTCTCTGATGTCATTGAGTTGGTCGTGTGACAAGCTAAACGAAATCGAAGAAGCATTAATAAACATTCTGTTATTTGTTCTTTCGTCCTAAACTTGTCTGTGTAATTGGTTGGTTGGTTTTGTACGCTTGACAGAGACCGGTTAGCCAACGGTGAGCATGTCTTGTTTTGTCAAATGTGGATCCTTATTCTCTTTTCGTGTATTTCTGGTTTCTATTTACTTGAGCAACGGCAATTCCTTTGATTGAGATTGTGTTGATTGCTTTTGAGGTGATTTCTGTCGAACTGCAGTTGAATATTATGGACAGTGAAATTTTTTTTAGTATTTGAATTAAAAAGAAAAAGAATCATTTTTGCGGACTGTGAACTTTTCTTCCACAACATTTTTCTTTGTGTGCAGTCCTGTTTATGATGTCTACTTTTCATATTCTTTCGGTCATTTCTGGCCGCTCAGATCTGCCACTTTTCTCTCTATAGTCTGTGGTCACACTCTCTGTCGTTGTCACCGTGCTCACGTTTTGTATTGGACGGTTGGACGTTGACCTCACAGGGGACTGTTTGTAAAGGTGGTCCCACAAACATGAGGTCGTGAGAGAGTTGGTGATAAAAAAGATCTCAGCTGCTGTCAGGGCCAGCGTTATGGGGGGGGGGGGTATCTGTTTACTTTCCCTTGCTGATTTCCTTTCTAGGTTTGACTTTCCTTTTAGGAACAAGAACAAGAACAAAACAAGAACAAGAACAAATTTTATATACGAGAATGTGAAATAAGCAATATAGATACATTTCTTCGTATTCAGTTCCTGACCAAAGAGGGTCTACACTGCACATGAACTGTACATGAATCGGTATCAATGTTGCAGCAGTGTAAAGATTAAAAGAGGGTCAGTTAGCCATTCACAGCTGGATGGACTGGAGACTATACCTACAGAGATTTTCTGTAGCGAGATGTTTTATCGGTGTAAACCAGAGCAGTCAGATTTGAAGGTAGGAGGAGCTGTGTACCTCTACGCCAAGCCAGGCCTGACTTGACTGCACCAGAAAAACACAAAAATAGAAGTAGACTGCGTATCTAATATAACAGCACAAGACAGGCGCAAATTTTCAGCCAACTGGCCTTTGTCAAGCGTATACAAGAGACAAAACAGAATAAATGCACAACACATAGCACACACACGCACACACACACACACACACACACACACACACACACACACACACACACACACACACACACACACACACACACACACACACACACACACACACACACACAACACACACACACACACCACCACACACACTCACTCACACACACACACACACACACACACACACACACACACACACACACACACACACATATATAAATAGTAGACAACTTCCAGTCGTAGCGTCCTGGCAGTAAAATGGCAGATATGTGTACTTGTACTAAGAGACAGGGGGAGACAAATGCATTCTGAAACTTTAAAATGGTTATGCCGTATAAAAATTGGTTTTAACCTGAGGAGGGCTGTGGTCAACATATTTGAAATAGATACTGGAATTTAACATCTATAATGTACTATTTGAGTGCATGTCTTAAGGGAAAGTGTACACACACACACACACACACACACACACACACACACACACACACACACACAACACACACACACACACACACACACACATTCCGTCTAATATCACTTATAGTGAAAAGACGCTAAATTAAAGAACGAACGACACACACACACACACACACACACACACACACACACACACACACACACACACACACACACACACACACACACACACACACACACACACAAACATACATATATACATACATAGTCAGTAGAAAGATATGATAGTGGTAAGTAGTAAAGGGACTGTGCCTGATGCAACAAACCCAGTCTGATCTTAGAAAAGGAAGAAAAAACATCCAAGCCCAACAGCCAAAGGGTTGAAGGGAAAACTGCAGTACCCAGAGAAAGTACCGTTGGTCAGACGCGACTGGGCCTGTCTGATAAAGAAGGAATAGACACAAATAGGAAGCAAAGAAACACGTGTGCAGTCACAAAGCCGGGACTTCATTGGAAGGGGAGTCACAGTCAAAGGGGATAAAGTGGTCAGTATCAGTAGGGTAAGACACGAAGTGTTAGAATGAAAATGTATTACATGTCAGTATTAACTTGAAGCGTGCATAAACACGTATCTAAGAAAATGGTATGAATAAATTCATCAAAATTACCAACGTACAATATATATATTATAATATATATATATATAATTATATTATATATATATTATACAACATTAATAAAGAAGTCCCTATCTATACACTTCGAGCACATACACGCTCATACATGTATACAGAGGCACATATCCATACATGCTCATAAAGTAATTGTGTATTTGTGAAGAATGCAAATATGGTGGTGCCTGTACGGGGAAAAATTGGAAAACAAGGTAATTGTTCTGCGATTTGTAGTAGATATTGTCATAATTTTTCAGAGACCACAAGGCTTTCGTGTTCCTTGTTTGTCTTTGAGATGGGATTCCAATCTTTTTGGTTTGCTGTTAATTTCCAGTATTTATTTTCCAGTATATTTACACCAGTTCTCTACCAGCTCATGGGTTTATGTGCAGGCTGAAGGCATGTGCCGTGATCGTTCTGGATTTTCTCCGTCACAAGGCATCTGTGACGTTAGCGCATATGGAATTCATTCCGAGCGCGGAGACGTCATCTTGAGAAATTGAATTGAAATTGAATTGTGTAGAACTCATTGTCGTCATCATCAATATTACAGCTGCCACAACTGTACATTGCGTGTCCTCTGTTTCTCCATTGGTCATTGGCCCATTAGCTCAGTTGTTAGAGCATCATACTCATAACACAGGCGTTGTGGGTTCAATCCTCGGCCCGTATAGTTGGTTTATTTGATAGAGACGTGTGGACTGACGATCCGATATCTCGAGTTCAATCCCTACCCACAACATTAGAAACTGCCCTATCTTAATGTTTCCATCATTCTGGTGGCGTCGGCTAAGAGTTTCATGGGTGACCAGTCGCCATGGTGTAATGGTTAGCGCAGCGGACTACCGACTGGAAGGTTGTGGATTCGAATCTCCGTCAGTTCCTTCAAAAATTATTGTGGGATCTTTCGGCTCTAACCTGCTCTTACCCAGAGTTGAGCGTGGTATGGGCTCATTGGGAAGACTTGGACCACACAGTGGAGTCTCATCCACTTCACGGATGCGTCATTGAGGGTGTTGCTCAAATCTTCTGACCAGCAATGCAGGTGTATCTCTCGGGCCTGGTTGATGCCAGGATATATTATGATAGTAAGCGTAGAGTACAACCTTGTCAGGCAGTCTCAATCCTAGATGGAACTCCATAGCATCATGATTATCATCCTCATCGACATAATCATCATCGTATTGTAAAAAAACTGTGCCAGTTTCTGTGACCATTATAGAAAATGGGACGAAAACAAACAAACAAACAAACAAACAAACAAACAAACAAACAAACAAAGGCGAGCACAATGGTAACCTCCCTGAGTGCAATGATCCTTAAAAAAGTTTCATCATTTCAAGACTTTTCCAGCGCTGACGGTTTTGCACAAATTCAGAGAGCCAGCCAGATAGTTGGCGGTACACTTGGGTGTAGCACATATGGAATTGTCCGATTGTAATGAATCCTTCTTGAACTAACTTCATACATGGAGAATTGTGTCATTTTCTTTACCGTTGGAAAATGAAGATTATTGCTCATTTTGTCGGTCACTCTGTCTGTCCGTCTGTCTCTCTCTGTCACCCTGCCTCTGTCCGTTTGTCTGTCTCTTTCTATGCATAGGTGTTTCGTGTATGTGTGTGTGTGCGTTGTGTGTGTGTGTGTGTGTGTGTGTGTGTGTGTGTGTGTGTGTGTGTGTGTGTGTGTGTGTGTGTGTGCATACAAACGTGTGTGCATGCATTTGTGAGTGTGTGTGTGTGAGTGTGTGTTGTTTTCTGTGTGTGCATGCTCGTGTGTGTGTGTGTGTGTGTGTGTGTGTGTGTGGTGTGTGTGTGTGTGTGTGTGTGTGTGTGTGTGTGTGTGTGTGTGTGTGTGTATGTGTGTGTGTGTGTGTGTGTGTGTGTGTGTGTGTTGTGTGTGTGTGTGATTTCTTTCACCGCGTCGCGGCTGGTAAGTAGTTAATGGCCCAATAATCCCTTTTTATTTTGTTTTACACACACACACACACACACACACACACACACACACACACACACACACACACACACACACACACAACACACACACACAGACACGCACACACACAACACAAGACACACACACAGACACACAGACACACACACATACATACACAGACACACACACACACACATCGGACACACACACAAACACACACACCGGACACACACCACACACAGACAGACACACACAGACACACACACACACACACAGACACAGACACAGACACACACACGCACACACACACACACACACACACACACACACACACACACACACACACACACACACACACACACACACACACACACACAACCTTGACTTCTGAAATCCACGGCATTACCTGCTCCCAAGTCTTCTTTCTCTCTTGCATAATCGTAATGTTTAATACGGTGTTACATTAACTTGACCCTCACGTGAACAGCACCCCCACGGCACACGATACGATCTTGAAAACACAGTGTTAGTTTGTGTTGGCTTTATCCGGCATGAGCTATCAATCTTCAGGCGATAGTCGAACAGGGTACAGGGAGAGTAACTTGCACTCTGTCAGTGCCTTGGATACCAGCCCTGTTTGGTTGCTATCTTTCAGTGTCATATTGTGTTGTTATGTTGTTTGTTTGTTCGTTTGTTTGGTTGTTGGGTTGGTTGGTTGTTTGCCTTTCATTGTCGTATTGTGTTTTGTTATTTTGTTGGTACGTTGGTTTGGTTGGCTGGTTGGTCACTGCCGTTCAATGTCACATTAAGTTGTTGTTATTTTGTTTGTTTGGTTGGTTGGTTGGCTGGTTGGTTGGTTGGTTGGTTGTGCTGGTTGGTTGGTTGGTTGGTTGGCTGGTTGGCTGGTTGGTTGGTTGGCTGGTTGGCTGGTTGGTTGGTTGGTTGGCTGGTTGGTTATGCCGTTCAGTGACTTATCAAGTTGTTGTTATTTTGTTTGTTTGTTCGTTCGTTTGTTTGGTTGGTTGGTTGGTTGTTGGCTGGCTAGTTGATCACTGCCGTTCGATGGCATAGTGTGTTTTGGTTATTTGTTATTTTGTTTGTTTGTTCATTTGTTTGGTTGGTTGGTTGGCTGATTGGTTGGTTGTTGTTATTGTTGGTGTTTTTAATCACCACGATGAACAGGTGCTCCACGACCTGCGTGGAGCTTAAATCCTTTGAAAAAGATTGAATCAAGTTTATTCCATTTCAAGTAATGTGTACTCAAATACATGTAGTTGCTTTGTCCTGCTTCTTGGCCCATATTGTGCAGGCATTATATTGCTGCGTAGTCTGCATACTCCGTCCTCTATGAGTTATATAATCACGGTAGCAGCCACAGTCCTTTTTTCAGTGGATATAAGCCAAGTATTTTCTGTTTGCGTAAGTCACAGGACAGTGATATGGCTTACAATGTGTTAAGTGTGCATTCGATGTGCTGTGTGCATATCCGCACGAAGACGGTTCGGGCACCAGCAGCACTGTACCTATGTTGATCTGGGAGATGGTAGAAAAAAAAATCTCCACTCCATACCCACCAGGCACTAGCCGGGCAGGATCGAACCTTCAGATTGGAAGCCCAACGTCTTAACCAACCTGCCTGTAGAGTCAGTTGTGTAATTGTCTCTTTGTTGTTGTTACTGTTTTCTTTTTTTTTTTTTTTTATCCCAAAGGCTGAACAAATGAAACCGGCAGTGAAGAGGTGAAATGCGCAAAAGTGGTTGACTTAAAAGTCGCACATTGGTTCTTATAGAATGGTGAAAATATTATTTGTGCCGTCTTATTTATTTGTTTATTTATTAAAGTATCTGTTTATTTGGTTGTTTGTTTATATATCATCATCCTCATCATCATCATGATCGTCGTCGTCGTCGTCGTCGTCGTCGTCGTCGTCCATCATATCATCTCATCATCATCATCATCATCTGTTATTGTTATTATTATTATTTTGTATATTATTGTTTATGTTGTGTATATGTGTGTGGTTTTGAAGAGAATTTGCTGCGATACTGTCTCGATTTCAAACGATAGTGCTGAGCTCTTCTTCTTCTGTCTGATAAGTTCTGTCTGCTTCTGAGTGTCTGCCTGTCTGTCTGTCTGTGTGTGCTGATCGCAATTTCAACGGTATCGTATATACAGACACACGCGCCAGACATACTATTCAACGGTTTGTTAGGAAAATCGATTGGTAAATGAAATTTAAGAGTTGAGAACAGCCCTGCAGGTCTTTTTTGCAAACGTCTTAGGCAGTTGAGTCCGCCACAATACCAGGCCTGAATGCGTTTTTCATGAGGGTTCTTGTGGCTAGAGCCATGACAGGACATTGATAGCTCTCAGACGACATGTTTAATAATGCTCTTTCCTCAGGTGAGCCATACGATACAATGGCTCGATAAATGATGGCGCACTGATAAAAGCCCAAATGGAAAACTTGTCATCTCACATTTCAGGATCTATGGGGACAAAATTTTTCGTAAGATACTGTATGCATGGTGCGTTGACAAAACTTCAAAGCAAAAAAGTTGTCACACACATTTCATACATTTTGGGGGTCTATCGAAACAATGCTTTTTTTTTGTTTTCATTTTATAGTGAATTATTGTATGCATCTATATTGGATCATGATTTTTTTCTTCTTTCTTGCGATTTATTGTATGCCGGATTGTGTCAACGTCCATAAAATAAGTTTGCTGTTTATGAAATAAGGACTGTTCGGTATAATAGTCAAAAGTCGCTGTGGAATGTAGTCATTGCCATTATGTTTTAACAAGGAAGACTGTCTCCAGAAACGGTTTTCCTTATAGAACATTAAGTTCTCAAAAACGTTATTTTCTATTGTATTTTTGTGTGTGCGGTGAACAACAGTCTTAACCCTTTGACTCCTGCACGTTATCTACCGACCGTAAAAACTTCATCTTTTAGTTCCTTCACCCTATCCACCAGAAACTAGTGGGTAGGATGAGGGAGTCGAAGGGTTAAGTTTTCGATTTACTAGCATGCTCGACAATGTAGGAAGCTGGTAGACAGGGTGCGGGAGTCAAAGGGTTTTAAGCGAATTCTTTACATAGTCTTTCTGTAAAAAAAAAATTCTTTGCAAAAACAACTTATCTGTGATACTTTTGTGGGTGTTATTTCTCCGAAAGAATTAGAAATCATCCACTCGATAGCGTTAATTTTTTTTTTTTTATCATAGGGACAAAAATCGCTGCGACTTAATTTCACGGTACTTGAGATAAGTGCGACTGAATTCCATGGCGACTCTATAGTTATAAACACGCCGGCACCGTTCCTCACAGGCGGTAAGTATGTCTCTACACAACACCTTATATCCCCACACAACCCTTCTGGGGACAATATGGCGTTGCTGGGGCGGCCTGCCTTTTGGAGTGTGTGCAAATATTATACTTCCTACAGTTCAACTGCCGCTCAATGCTCCGCATTACCCCGCGATCACAGCGGCACTTTTCTCTTTCTCTCGCTCTCTCTGTTCCGGCACTAGTCAGTGCTAGTGGTGGCTTTCCTTGGTGTATATGTACCGGTGTTACTGTTTGCGTTGGTACCAGTGGAGAAATGGTTTCACATAGAATTAAATGGTCTAGAAATGGGCTGATTGCTTTTCTTGTGCTGTTAATGGTCTCTGTATATACCACCATATGTATATACCACATTGGAAATGGAAAGGATTGGGGGATGGGTGGGTGGGGTGTGATTGCGGTTTTGTTTTGTTTTGCTTCTTATGGTTCAGTATTCCTATTTGGCAATATATTGTATATAGAACTATAGGGTCCTGTTCATCTGACCATTGCGATATACAACACTCAAGATTTCGGACATTGTCGATAGATTGTCCAGACATTGTCAATAAATAATATGTTCTCTATAATTTTCCATTGCTTTTATTCTTTCTCCCCATTTATAGCCGTGTGCGTGTGCGTGTGTGTGCGTGTGCGTGTGGTGTGTGTGTGTGTGTTTGTGTGTGTGTGCGTGCGTGCGTGCGTGTGTGCGTGCGTGCGTGCGTGCGTGTGTGTCTGTTTTAGCGCTTAGATTTGATTTTATCAAGATTTTGCGCTATATAAAATATTGTATATTATATTATTATAGATTGTTCAGACACTGTCAATAGATTGTCCACACATTGTCAACAGATTGTCCAGACACTGTCAGTATTGTTCAGACACTGTCAATAGATTGTCCAGGCATTGTCAAGAGATTGTCCAGATACTGTCAGTATTGTTCAGACACTGTCAATAGATTGTCCAGGCACTGTCAAGAGATTGTCCAGATACTGTCAGTATTGTCCAGACACTGTCAATAGATTGTCCAGCCACTGTCAATAGACTGTCCAGACATTCTCAATAGATTGTCTACTGTCAATAGATTGTCCAGACACTGTCAATATTGTCCAGATACTGTCAATAGATTGTCCAGATACTGTCAATATTGTCCAGACACTGTCAATAGATTGTCCAGACACTGTCAATAAATTGTCTAGACATTGTCAATAGATTTTTTTTTTATTGTCCAGACACTGTCAATAGATTGTCCAGACATTGTGAATAGATTGTCCAGACACTGTCAATAGATTGTCCAGACATTGTCAATAGATTGTCCAGACACTGTCAATAGATTGTCTAGACACTGTCAATAGATTGTCCAGACACTGTCAATAGATTGTCCAGACACTGTCAATAGATTGTCCAGATGGCCCTAGTCCAGACATCTGTATTGTACAAAGGACATGGACATGACCAGCATACTTAACTAAAGGCTCCGGTTCTGTTCCCATTTACTGTAATGTGAGAATGGGTGTAGCGCATAAGGTCACAGTCGCGCCATAATACTGAAAGTAAAATTGAAATTGAAAACGTTCAAGGAATGGATTGTACATTACCAAAAGGAACAGGTGGAACAGAAGAACTGGTTCTGTCTTTGGCAACAGTTTCGATCACATTTTGCAAAGTCAAGACTTAGAGTTTCGGTTTCAGTTCCTCAGGATGGCGTCTCCACGTACGGAATGAATTCTATATGCACTAACGTCGCTTATGTCATGTGATGGAGAAGATCTAAAATGCTCATAGCACAAGCCTTAAGCCTGCACATAAACCCATGAGCTGGCCAGATCCTGAGGTTTTTCCACGTGTGTGGGTTTTGTATCTTATCCTAGTATTTGTATCAGTCTTGTCATTGAAACAGTCTTTGACTGTATTGTAATGACGTTTGTATCTGACCAGCATAGTTGACTAAAGGCTCTGGTTCTGTTCTCATTTACAGTCATTTAGAATGGGTGTAGAACATACGGTCACACGTGCAAGATAATACTGAAACTCATTGAAATTGAAATCTTACAAGAATTGGATTGTACATTGTCAAAAGGACCAGGCTGAACAGAAGGACAGATTCTGTCCATGGTAACATTTTCGGTAACATTTTGCAAAGCCGAGATTTGGAATATGTAGGTAAAGATAAAGGATGTCCCTTAACGCTACATGTAAATTGTGGTGGAAGTGATGTGGTATAGATTTCAGCTATTCTGGGGCCAACATTATGAGGACAATACCCATCTCCTCTCCCTCGTTCCTTCATCTTCCATGACTGAAGACTGCTGTGTACCCATTCGCAGCTGGGCCGCACAAACTTTTGCTCGAGCGAGATTGGCATCCGTGCAAACCTGTGTAGCCCCATTGGAAAGCGAGTGTTTTACATCTGCGCCAATCATACCTCTTTAGAACATCTACCGCAGACTGTGCAGAATATTTGGAACATTCATAGGAGTTTGGGAGTTTGTTCAAGAGGGATTCGTCCTACTGGGACACTTCCACATGCGCTTCACCAAAATGTGCCAGCTGTTATCTGGCCGACTCCTTGGGCCCTCCAAAACTCTATCCGCTCGCAAGGTCTTGGAATGGGGACGGTGGGGATGGGTTCGAATGGAGAAAGAGATATGAAACACTAAGCTGACACCACCTAGAATGGATGGAAACATAAAGATGGACAGCGAACGGGCCAGTTGTTAATGTCAGGGGCTGGGATTGAACTCGACATATCGGATCTTGAGTCCATGACTGTTTTGAATGAACTAACCAGCTCACCATGGACATTCATAATCAACTGTGTATACAAGTTTGGATTTTCACGGCATCATCAATAATATCATCATCATTATCATCATCATCATCATCGTCGTCGTCGTCATCATCATCATCATCATCATCTCATCATCATCATCATCATCATCATCATCATCATCATCATCATCATCATCATCACCATCATCATCATCATCATCATCATCATCATCTCACGAGTGGTGGTAATAATGGGAATAGTTGGTGGTATCATTATCGTGATTGATTTGTTGTGTACAGTGGAGTTTCGTCCATTCTCCTCCTTTCTGTTTTGCATTGTCAGCATTGGCGTCATTTTCGTTCGTGTTCTATGTTAACTAGACTACAGAATGAGACACTGAATGCTGTACTGGTATGTGACTA
>JAPXFY010000012.1:11686529-11689029 GCA_030674185.1 Monoplex corrugatus
TTGCAAATCTAAAATGCGATTTAAGAACTTGACTACCACGTTTGTCGATGTCAGTTGCATCGTGGAGTTATCGGTCTTGGTATATATGTCTTAGCACTGAGTGGGTGCAAAACGTGGAGGTGACGACATTGGGGTCGTTGTGAAAACACAGCTCTGTGGGTCAGGCAACAGCAGTCTTGAGAACGATTGTACGTGAATCAGCTGTGTGTGACCTATTACGTTCTGTATGCTGGGCAAACATTGACACATGCACTGAGGTCACATTATGGTCATAAGACTTCATCCTGCTGACCCATAACACCCACAGATCTCCCATTAGATTTACAAATAAATTGCAGTCGTGGGCGTGAGTTCATTTGGCGGTACATATATTTGTTGGGTTATGGAATTATCCTTCAGCTTTTCCCTTTAATTTCTACGTGGATAACCTACAGCTTATGAAGCGTTCTTAAAAGAGTTGTATGATTTTTTTGTCACAAGTCTTGATGTTTTTGTAGTCATTTACATTAAAAATCTTAGTCTGAACACGAATGTTGAACTGCTTCTTTCCAAGGATCCACTTTGATGTGTTTTGGTTTTAGTATTAGAGGTGTGCATGCCTGTTTTGTCTGGCCATGATTAGAGTACCTGGTCACAACAGGAAAGTTGGAGGGAAAGAGAGCACCAGGTAGACTCAGGGAGAAAATATTGGACGGACTTGCAGGGTGGCTGAGGAAGAGAGGGTGGAAGATATGCTTGCGGCAACAAGGATAGATACATATGGAGGGCCATGATCACCAACGCCACGCGGCAGGGCACATGAGGATGCCTGTTTGACCGATCATTTCGACTGGTGAAAGTCCAGAACATCGAAAAGTCAGCCTAAAGGTGAAAGAAGTGCAGCCTGCTTGTCTGTGCCGTGGTTCTGTGACTTTAGCCCTGAGATGGTGCTTATGATAGCCTGGAATCTATGCATCGACACGAACTGCTTCGTGACTGAAAATAGAAATGAGGAAGGCCCTTAGTCTGTCTTGTCGGGATGATAATTGGGATGTGCTCTCAGAACCCATGAATTTCCAAACGGCAAGCGCAACAGTTAGCTTCGAAAAGCAAGTACAGGGAGGGGGGCGGTTTGAGAGGTGGGGGTGAGGGTAGGTTGCAAAAGCGACCACATAGCGCTTCGAACTAGATAGCTGCAGGCTTGTAAGCTTCATAGCGCTTCGAAACTAGATAGCTGCAGGCTTGTTAAGCTTCATAGCGCTTCGAAACTAGATAGCTGCAGGCTTGTTAACCTTTAAGCCCGTCGGAATTCAATACGTACCGAAGACGTAATAATGTTTGGTATATGCAACAGCCTATATTGCCTGCACAATATGAGCCAAAATGCCACTTAACGCCGTTTCAGACGAGCCCTACGACGCTTGGCATCTGTGACGTTGGCACGTACGGAATGTATTCCGTGCGCGGAGACGTCATCTTGAGAAACTGAAATTTACGTCATTGGCATGAAGGGCAACAACGAAAGGACAGACTGCCGAAACAACGCCTTTGATTGTATATCAAATGGAAGGCTGTTTGAGATGAGGCCATACACGAATACAGAAGAAAAAGAAAGCAGGGGCAAACCGAATAAGAGGTTAAAATCCACAATCCTAGATTGACTCATCCACGTTTTGATCCATTCTCCACGCAGTAATTCTCCATCCCCATCTTCACCTCCACCCCGAAATTCCTTTCTGTGCTGGGGCCTGTCCTCTGGAACATCTCCCTGTGATGACGGACGCTTACATCTTTCAGGCAGCAATCACTGCTGTCTCCATCCATGACTCCACAGCTCTAATCAGAAGGAGCGACACGTCATCATCATCATCATCATCATCATCATCATCATCATCATCATGATCATCATCATCATCATTCATGTGCCCTGCCGCCTGATGTGCGCGATCATGGCTGTCCATACGAATCTATCCCTTGTCGTTGCAAGTACATCTCCCACCCTCTTTGTTCTTAGCCACCCTGCAAGTCCGTCCAATATTTTCTCCCTGGGTCTACCTGGTGTTCTCTTTTCCTTCACTTTCCTGTTGTGACCAGGTGCTGTAGTTTCTCTTTTTTCATAAAATGTCCTGTAGATGTTGCTTGTCTTTTCCTAATCTTCTCTATTAATGAATGTCTTTTCTTAGTCTTCTTTATTAAGATCTTCTTGTGTCCACCTCTTCTTTATAATGCTCTTCTTGTGTCCACTCCTTCAGACTGTCTCGTTTGTTCTTTGCTGTCCATGGAATCTCAACATGCTTCTTAGAAACCACAGTTCAGTTGCCTCACGTCCCTCATCCATTATTCAAATTCAGCTCCGGTTTTTGTTTGGTGTATACGAAGTTCAAAGGAGGATTTGTCTCAGATCCCTGTTTAACTACCCCGCTCGTATGCTTCGGTTTTCACAAGGGATGACTACGAGGGCCAGAAGAATAAGTCATGATGGGAATGATTTTAGCACTCAGTGAGAGAAAGGACATTGATT
>JAPXFY010000012.1:11699029-11726529 GCA_030674185.1 Monoplex corrugatus
GTATAAAAAAACTACATGTTTGTAATTTCGGTGTATAGATATTTCTGCCTGTTAGATAAACTTGGGTTGGCTGCACAACACAATAAATTTCATCTGAACTGAATTTGTGGTGTAATCAGTCCAAGTTTCTTCGAAATTTACACGTAAATGTCTCGAATTCCTTGATGTTGTCTGCAAGTCTGGGCAAGAAAAGCAATAACGGCTGAAACAGATTCAATGATGCATAGGAGAACGTACGTAAATAAACTAAACGAGGGACCTGCTTGCTTCAGTGCATGAGACGTAGGTGTTCTTTGTGGGCGTGAACGTAGCGTCCAGTGTCTGGTACAGATTAGTACCTGCAGCCTGCTGTGTCATGAATAATTGACCAAGACATGAAGGTACTGGTTTTCTTGTCTGCACGCACCGTCACACACTGATTGATGTGACCTCCTACTCGTGCACGCACGCGATATCAACATGTTGGCTTCAGCGCATGCTGGCAGGCAAATACACACACACGCGCGCGCACACAACACACACACACACACACACACACACACACATGACACACAATATATACATACATATATTATATATATTATATAATATATATGTATATATATATATATATATAACACACACACTTGCGTGGCGCGCGCACAAACACACACACACGCACGTACGCGCACACACCCACATGACATACATACATACATAGATGCGCACATACGCACACGCAGATACGTACTCATACACGTTCAAACACACTCACACACACCCACACACTCACATACACGCACACACACTCACATGCATATGCACACATACACACACACGCGCGCGCGCGCACACACACACAGATACACACACACACACACACAACACACACACAAACGCGCGCGCACACACACACAGACACACACATACAGACACACACACATACAGACACACACATACACACAGACACACAGACAGACAGACACACAACACACACACACACGCACAGACAGGCACACACAAGACAGACAGACACACAGACGCACACAGACAGACAGACACACAGCACACACACAGACACGCACACAGACACACAGAGAGAGAGAGACACAAACACATACACAACACACACACAGAGACAGACAGACACACAGACACAAGACAGACACACAGACTTACATAGACAGACACACACACAACACAACACACCACACACACACCACACAGACACACAGACACAGACACAACATACACACACAACACCACCCAACACACACACACACAACACACACACCGACACAGACACACACACACAGAACAGACACACACACACACACACACACACACACACACACACCACACACACACACACACACACACAGACACAGACACACAGACACACACACACACACATACACACACACACATACACACACACACACAACACAACATACACACACACACAACACACACACACACACACATACACACACACTCCACAGCCCACTTCCAGGCTGATTGCACAGAATCGAGCCCGGCTAAAACAAAACAAAACAAAATAAAACGAAACGTAACCAAACAAAGTAAAGTGAAAATCAATGCACGCAACCTCCGGTCCATCCAGGTTCGAAGAGATATCTGGCCTCGTTCAAGATTGGAGGTTGTAAAGCAGCGATGACGAGGGAACGGGCAATCATCTTCATAACGCTGGTCCCAAAATAAAGTTGAGGCTTCTACCTCTGTCTTCTGTGATCTCAGGGTTACAGGACAACCGTTACCTGTTACCTTCCAACTCTGCAAAATGGACTGTGTCTAGAGCATAGAGCGTAGAAGATCTAGAGCATCATGCCTGGCTACTTTTGCGGCCGTATGCGCACCCCCTGTTTCAGTTTCAGTTTCAGTTTCAGTTTCAGTTTCTCAGGATGACGTCTCCGCGCTCGGAATGAATTCCATATGCACTAACGTCACAGAATGATCACGGCCCAAGCCTTAAGCCTGCACATAAACCCACGAGCTGGCCACGTCTTGAGGTCCTTCCTAGATTGTTCCATAACCCTGGGGTCGTATGGGAGTGAGGTGGCAGAGACCGAGACTTCATAAAGGCAAGAAGGCTAATTGGTCTTCAAGGGGTGGGACCTGGGAAATCAACCTATCTCTCCAGTGTTGTTGTTTTTTTTTAACCAAGGCAGTCAGGCAATGCCCTGCTTTTAACAATTTTCAACTGCCGTGGGATCTTAAGCGTGCGCAGCCAGAAGGCACACGGGTCCGGCTCGTTTGTTGTCCCCTTCCGAAGAACTAGACTTTCAGTTGGATTTTCCGGTCAAACTGAGGAGAAAAATCGAGGCCTCAACGGGGAGCGAACCCTGGAACCTCGAGTTTAGTTATTAGCAGGCGAACGTCTGAACCATTCTGCCACTCGTCTCCCCGTGTGGTTGTAGTAAAGCAACGTTGGGAGCTTACGATTTGTAAGTGTCGGGACTATTTAGTAAGTGGGAGAGGAGCTGGTAGCTGTGCGAGTTGGCGTCTGGTTAGCTGTCTAGTAGAGAGATGAAGGCCCAGAGTAAGACAAAGGAGGGATCTTTCATTCTGTCTTGGTCCCGTAGCTGGGCTGGACCTGGTTGGTGCACGTTGTGTGGCTGTGTCCCAGGGTTTGTAACCCCCCTACCTTGCCTTCAGATTTGTAAACAAGGTAACTGATGACTGGGTCCGAATGGGTCATGCAGCGCATGGATAGCTCCCCCCCCCCTTTGTTTGATGGGATGTCTGTGTCGGGAGTTGGGAGGTGATTGTCTGGAGAGTGGTAAGGCATTGGTGCTGTGGTTTCCATCCAGTACCCTCGGGTGTTTCTTGTTTGTATGCATGGGTCTGTGGACCAGTCTCTTGATACAGATTACAATCTGTAGCCTGCTGTTCTTTATAATTCATTGAAGGCTGAGGTTGCATCTTACAGTCTGCACGCGCATTCACACGCATAGTGTGTGTGTGTGTGTTTGTGTGTGTGTGTGTGTGTGTGTGTGTGTGTGTGTGTGTGTGTGTGTGTGTGAGGTGTGTACGAGTGTGTGTGTGTGTGTGTGTGTGTGTAGGTGTGTACGAGTGTGTGTGTGTGTGTGTGTGTGTGTGTGTGTTTGTGTGTGTGTTGCGCGCTTGCTTGCTTCAGTGCGTATGTTAATGTGTTGTTAGTGTGCGTGCAGATACAAAACACAACGTCATGTACGAAATTAGATTCAATTATTTATAAAACAGCGGAAAACGGATCCTAATCTACACATATATCGGGGCGCTAGTCGAAACAGCAGACAGCCCGAGCCAACGCAAAACCTGTGCGCTGTCGAAGTCATGAAATGGGGTGGGTTGGGATGAGTGACCTATGAAACACTAAGCTGACGCCACCAGAATGATGGCAACATTAAGATGGGTAACGAACAGGCCAATTTTTAATGTTGCGAGCTGGGATTGAACTCAAGATATCAGATCTTGAATTCACGTCTCTATCAAACAAAAACAAAAAAAAAAAAAGCAACCAGCCCGTAGGAACCTGAAACAAACAAACAAACAAAAGAAAACAACAAAAAACAAAACAAAAACAACAACAACAAAAACCCCCACGAAAATAGAATCAGAACGCGTATTTGATAAAACCAGACGAGACAGGCGCGAATTGTCGGCCAACCGGCCTATGTCAGGCGTAAGATCACAAACAAACACCAAATACAAAAATTACTAGAAAAAGACTGAAACTTCCCCGCTGCTTCGTCCAGTGCGAGAAAAAGACTAAACTGACTAAAATGGCATCATAATGTGTTTGTGAGTAAATATGTTGTTTTTTTTGTTCTGCTTCGTGTTTGTTTGAACGCGGGCAGTCACACTTGTTTTGGATTTCGTACAACCAGCCTGTGATAAAAATTAACCCCCAAGGACCGTAATACAGAATGTAAGCCCATGGCCAAAGTAACCGTTTGTAGCAAGTTACACTTTGCAATCCAAAACAAGTGCGACTGCCCGCGTTCAAACAAACATGAACCAGAAAAATACGAAAATAGAATCAGAACGCTTATCTAATACATCAAGACAAGACAGGCACAAATTTTCGGCCAACTAGCCTTTGTCAAGCGTGAATGTAAGATCACAAACAAACACAAAATACAAAATTAGGAGAAAAAGACTGAAACTTCCCTGCTGCTTCGTCCAGTGGGAGAAAAGGGAAAAAAGAAAAAAAATCCTGTTTTTCTGGTTCCTGTTTGCTTGAACGCGGGCAGTCGCATTTGTTTTGGATTTTTTTGAAACATGGTTAGGTAGAAAACAAAAGACCATGTCACAACATGGAATTTGTTTCCTGTCTTTGTCAATCAGAAGGATGACAATGTCTGATCTTACAAATGATTATGTCACAGCATGGAACTTGTTTCCTGTCTTTGACAATCAGAATGATGACAATGTCTAATCCTACAAATTTCCATATCACAACATGGAATTTCTTTCCTGTTTTTGTCAATCACAACGATGATAATGTCAAACCGTACAAATGACATGTCACAGCATGGAATTTGTTTCCTGTCTTTGACAATCAGAATGATGACAATGTCTAATCCTACAAATTTCCATATCACAGCATGGAATTTGCTTCCTGTCTTTGACAGTCAGAACGATGACAATGTCTAATCTTACAAATGACCGTGTCACAGCATGGAATTTGTTTCCTGTTTTTGTCAATCAGAACGATGACACTGCCTAATCTTACGAATGACCGTGTCACAGCATGGAATTTGTTTCCTGTTTTTGTCAATCAGATCGATGACACTGCCTAATCTTACGAATGACCGTGTCACAGCATGGAATTTGTTTCCTGTTTTTGTCAATCAGAACGATGACAATGTCTAATCTTACGAATGACCGTGTCACAGCATGGAATTTGTTTCCTGTTTTTGTCAATCAGAACGATGACACTGCCTAATCTTACGAATGACCGTGTCACAGCATGGAATTTGTTTCCTGTTTTTGTCAATCAGAATGATGACACTGCCTAATCTTACAAATGACCGTGTCACAGCATGGAATTTGTTTCCTGTTTTTGTCAATCAGAACGATGACACTGCCTAATCTTACAAATGACATGTCACAGCATGGAATTTGTTTCCTGTCTTTGACAGTCAGAATGATGACACTGCCTAATCTTACAAATGACCGTGTCACAGCATGGAATTTGTTTCCTGTTTTTGTCAATCAGAATGATGACACTGCCTAATCTTACGAATGACCGTGTCACAGCATGGAATTTGTTTCCTGTTTTTGTCAATCAGAATGATGACAATGTCTGATCTTACAAATGACCGTGTCACAGCATGGAATTTGTTTCCTGTTTTTGTCAATCAGAAGGATGACAGTGTCTAATCTTACAAATGACATGTCACAGCATGGAATTTGCTTTCTGTCTTTGACGATCAGAACGATGACAATGTCTAATCTTACAAATGACCATGTCACAGCATGGAATTTGTTTCCCGTCTTTGACAATCAGAACGATGACAATGTTTGATCTTTTTCTCTTGTATTGTGTTGCAGCGACAAAAAGTCAGGAACCCTAGTCCTCATATGTGAGCTGATGGATATGAACATATACGAGTTGATACGAGGTAAGCGGTTTTCTGTGTGTGATTGAGTAGAAATAGTGGAGTGATCGTGCATGTGTGTGTGTGTGTGTGTGTGTGTGTGTGTGTGTGTGTGTGTGTGTGTGTGTGTGTGTGTGTGTGTGTGTGTATGTGTGTGTGTGTGTGTGTGTGTGTGTGTGTGTGTGTGTGTGTGTGTTGAAAGTGAAGTGTGATTTTCCGTGCATTCGTGTGTTTGTATATGCATATATTTATATACATAGATATAATCTGTATGTGTATTATTTATGAGTGTGTATGTGTGTGTGTATGTGTGTGTGTGAGCGTGTGTGTTTGTGTGTGTGTGTGTGTGTGTGTGTGTGTGTGTGTGTGTGTGTGTGTGTGTGTTTAGGCATGAACGCTAGCCGATTTACGGGTATGCATGTATGCAAAGGCAATGTACGTGCATGCACGTATACTTGTTTAGTTATGTGTTTGCACGCTCTCGCACAGTATGTGTATGGATGTGTATATAGAATCAATGGAAGAGGTACACTTTACATTGTACAATCTGCTAGAAGTGTTTTTTAAGGTTAATAAAGTTAGTAAATCACACATTACAAAGAAAACAATCACCGTTGATTTGATAGGAACTGTCAGATCAAGAGGTTGAGTGTTTGAATATTTGAGAGTGAAACGAAAAGTTAGAACACGTAATACATTCTCAGATTGAGAAAATTTGATAATGATTAGTAGGCAGTATTAAAAAATCGTTATAGTAAGGTGGAGAGAAAACAAAATCTGTGCCATAGAGAAATTGCAAACATGCCCAAGAGAACATAGTGAAAAGATTAGAGGGAGTAAGAAGCAAGAAGGTTGTGTCAGCATAAATGGTGTGTACAGCCATCTTAAACAGTTGAATGAAGAATGTATTGCAGAACAATCCTTTATGCTGATGACGCACACTGGAACTTTGATGCTGGTGTTTTAAATAAAAAAAATTACAAAGGAAAAAATTGTATGAACGGTCAGAGATATAAAGAGCGGAAAGGCTGTAGGAAGAGATGAAATGCGCGGTGAATACAGTGAACATATATTATTTGTTGTGAGTCATGTTTTTTTTCTTTTTTTTATAAATACGCTAGTCGACAAAATTTTGAATTCGGATTCTGTTAATTAAGAATGGACTGTTGGTTTGATTCTGCCTCGTTATAAGGGTAAATGTATTAAATTTGGTCGTGATAACCACAGAGCTGTTTACCCTGTTTATTTTTATTGATAAGTTGTTCACAAGAGTTTCGAATAAATGGCTCAACGTGTTTCTTCAAAATACATTACTGTCATACTTTTCGTACACAAACGAAGAAATTGTATTGTACATTTTGTTGAGTAGAAGCAAGCTGTAAATTCCATCTGGAGGCAAAGCTTATGCTTAAAACTCTTTAGGAAGACGTCGAAGGCGTTTTAAAAGTTTTTGTGAATGTCTATAGTTAAGTCGTGTTTTTGTTAATTGCAGTTGCAAAGGAATTGTACCTATTTTCATGTATGGTTGTGAATTATGAGGATGTGAGAACTGTAATTATTTGAGAAATTGCCTCTCAAATTTTCTGAGTATTTGTTGAAATATTCAAGACGCGTTATGACTGAGATGGTGTGTGATGAAACAGGGTGATTCCAATTTCATTGCTGGTTAATTCTAAACTGATTTAGTTTTGGTGTAATCTTGTGTCAAGTGATAGCGCAGAGAAATACTGTGTGAAATTATTCAAACTTTTCTATGATTTATATGTAAAAATACTGTTCGGACTGGATAGGTCATATCAACAAATTATTGACTGACACGGGCTTTGATTTGGCTTGGGAATGTCAAAGTTATGGGAATAAATCCAGAGTTTTTAAAGATATTACTTACTCACTCCGGGCAAATTTTCAGCAAAACTGGAAGAGAGATTTCAGTAAAGGTAAAATATCCATATTGATTAGAAGTTTCTAAAACCGAATTAGGAAAAGAGAAAAAAAATACACAGTTAACAGATATAATGAAAAAATCTAAAATGAATTAGGAAAAGAGAAATATTTGACACAGTTATCCGATATTTATGTTTGGCCTTGGATAAAATGGATAAAATTTCGATGCAGCTGTCTCATATTTGACATTGAATTCGACGCAAAGGAATAAATACAAAAAGCGGAATACGTAAATTTTGTTATGATATATTTAATGCCTGAGGTGACGAGTTGTACTTTATTTTTCAAATTTCCTAAATTTCATGGTAACCGATCGAAATTTATTCCAAAAATATCTGCCAGTTAAATCATGTTTTCTTTGTATGAGTTCATATCTGGAAGGAAATAAATAAGGGCAATTGAAATGAGCAAAGTTTGTCAATCTTTTAAAAATCGTATAGTTACATTCTTAGCATTTTAAATATCTGAAGGTAATTTCGCATTTACTTTTTTCTGTTGAATTGTTAATATTCTTTCTAATAGGATGTTATGTAATTCCATTGCATTTTTGTATATTTGCTGGTGTTAATAGATTTATTAAACATTGGACATTGAATGTTGTGTTTGGAATTGAATTGTATCTATATGCAGTCGTATGAATACATGTTTATAAGGTTAAGATTGTTTAGAGAAATGTATCTATATGCAGTCATTTGAATACATGTTTATAAGATTCAGACTATTTGTATCTATGTGCAGTCATTTGAATATATGTTTATAAGGTTCAGATTATTTGTATCTTATGCAGTCATTTGAATATATGTTTATAAGGTTCAGATTATTTGTATCTGTATGCAGTCATTTGAATATATGTTTATAAGGTTCAGATTATTTGTATCTGTATGCAGTCATTTGAATATATATGTTTATAAGGTTCAGATTATTTGGACTTTGTTGTGTAATAACATATCACACTGTTGTAGATATAAACATAGAGCTAGACATGACTTGTGTGATTAACGTGTTCGTTGACTTGATTGCAGACTTCGTCGTTGTGAAGATGAGAATGTTGTAATTCATTTTTATTTGATTTAATTTCTGTTTATCCCCCCCCTCCCCTGGTAAGTTTTAGGAAAGTTATTTTGAGAGAAAGCGTGTTCTTTATTTTTGTCAAAAGACTAATGATATTTATCGAATAAATGGTTGTGAAGTTTATTCACGAGGGATTCATGGCACTCGGACAATTCCATATTCGCTCCACTCAACTGCCACCTGTAAACTGGAGATTCTTTGAGCCTGCACAAAACCCTATGTGCTGGGAGGGTCTTGAAATGGAAGGGGAAATGTTATGTGTGGATGGGGAGAGAGGGGGAGAGGGCGAGGAGGGGGGTACAGGACCTATGAAAAAATAAGACAACATCACCAGAATGATTGGAGCATTGATATGAGCAGCAAAACAGGTCAGTTTTTGTAACGCATGCTGGGATTGAACTGGAATAAGAAATAAGATAGTTACTGTATGCATTGTTTTCTATGATAAAGGTTTTGCTTATGTAAACAGAAAATTAAATGTATCGTGTTTTCAAGAAAGTTAAATGTATCATGTTTTCAAGAAACTTAAATGTATCGTGTTTTCAAGAAAGTTAAATGTATCATGTTTTCAAGAAAGTTAAATGTATCATGTTTTCAAGAAACTTAATGTATCATGTTTTCAAGAAAGTTAAATGTATCATGTTTTCAAGAAACTTAAATGTATCATGTTTTCAAGAAAGTTAAATGGTATCTAGTTTTTTTTCAAGAAAGTTAAATGTATCGTTTTCTTTCCTTTAAAAGAAACAGGCTTTTGTGGACAAAACAATGCCAACAGATTTTGGTATGTTCTCAGACAGACAGAGGAGCAGTATTGTCTGCAGTTGTCTTTTAGTACAAAGGTTTTGTATCCATAAGAAGAAGTCCTTCTAAAGAGACATTTTTCTGGAACCCCTCCCCCACCCCCAAAAAATATGTAGGACGGTTAAATCTGTTATTGTGTATCAGAAAAGTATGCCTTTCGAACGGAAATTGTAACCAAAATTTAGTATAACGCTTAGAAAATATTCAGGATCTTAAATGAAAATTGTACATGAAGTCTGTGTGTTTCGAAAATATTCATTATTATCTTACATGAGAATTGTACGTAAAGTCTATGTGTTCTTTCCTTGTAGGGAAAAGGCATTATCTTCCGAGAGGAAAATTAAACAATATATGTACCAGCTCCTCAAATCCATAGACCACGTGCATAGGTGAGCCAGGTGACAACATGGCCCAGTGTATCCGTGTAGATTTTTCACCTGCATGTATTATCTCCTGCAGAGGTTTGTCATTCATGTCCCCCCATCTTGTGAGCTTAAGAAGTAGTACTCGCATTAGCTTCGTATAAAAAAATTTTTTTTTCTTATAATGGAGGGGAGCGAGAGAGAGAGAGAGAGAGAGAGAGAGAGAGAGAGAGAAGAGAGAGAGAGAGAGAGAGAGAGAGAGAGAGAGAGTGGTGGTGGTGGTGGGCTTTGATTTAATGTCTTTTCACTAAAGTGATTTTAGACAATAAAGAGAGAGAGAGAGAGATGAGGTGTGTGTGTGTGTGTGTGCATATGTTTGTGTGTGTGTGTGCGTGCATTTGTTTGTGTGTGTGTGCATATATGTGTGTGTGTTTGTGTGTGTATGTGTGTGTGTGCGTGCTTGTGTGTGTGTTTGCTTAGGTTTATGTGTGTGCGTGGATATACACATGTAAATCTATGAAAATCTTTTTATATTTTGATTAATGAAAAATATAGGCATATTTCGTATTCTTTCCTTGAGTTTAAATGTATGTTGAATGTTACATGTAGAATGACGTTGCTTGTTACAAAGTAAAATTGAAAAAAAGCTTACAGAATTATATACATAAATGAAATAAAAAATCTTTTAAAAGTTTGCAGCCTACATCCCAGGAAACATCTGAATACACATATTTGACATCGAGCAGTTTGAAAAACCTGGAAACTTCAAAGCATTATATTCCTCAAGAATAGCAGCATATGGCCCCACTGGATGTCTAGTACTTACTAGTCTACACTACACATATAAGCATGTTAAATAGAAAAGCGAAGCCTTGAGCATTATTCACTTTGCAGAATTCATGTATTTCAGAAAGCCGACAATGTGTCTCAGAAAGGAAAAAAAGAAGAAAAAAAGAAAGGAAAAAAGAAAGAAAGAGAGAGAGAGAGAGAGAAAAGAAAAAAAAAAGAAAAGAAAAGAAAAGAATTTTCGTTTATCTGATTCTTTTCTTCAAGACAGTAAAAGTCAGTAGTGTGGGCGAAATAATGGTGGCCATTTTATTTTGCAGCTTCCATTTATTCTCTCGTTCATTTACAAGTTCGCTGACCTAACGATTTCCATTCATACGAGTTTGGTACTGAAATAGGGCAATGAGTTTGTGCGTGGGAGCGTGAATGTATGAATATCGTGTGTGTGTGTGTGTGTGTGTGTGTGTGTGTGTGTGTGTGTGTGTGTGTGTGTGTGTGTGTGTGTGTGTGTGTGTGGTGTGTGTGAGTGAGTGAGTGAGTGAGTGAGTGTGTGTGTGTGTGTGTGTGTGTGTGTGTGTGTGTGTGTGTGTGTGTGTGTGTGTGTGTGTGTGTGTGTGTGTGTGTGTGTATTGTGTGTGTGTGTGTGTGTGTAAGTAGGTAGGTTGGTAGGAAGTAGGTTTACGAATGTGAGATCACGTACTCGCCTGTTCACCTGCGCGTGGCGGGTGTTCAACAACATGTACGTGCATAAATTTAGATCAAGAACCTTATATATTTTAACCCTTTGATTCCAGCACCCTGTCCACCAACATCCTGCATTGCCAACCATGCTAGCGAAGCAAAAACTTAATCCTTTGATTCCCTCACCCTATCCACCAGCTTCCTGCAGGAAGCTGGTGGATAGGGTGAGGGAATCAAAGGGTTAAGTTTTTGCAATTGACAGATAGGGTGCGGGAGTCAAAGGGTTAAACAGACTTCTTAAGCTCACAACAGAGTGCGGAGGAACGATGGACGAACCTTTTTTTTTTCCAGCCCTTTTTTTTAACCCCCCCTTTCCTCAAAGCACTTGTTGATATGTACTGTAAAAGCTCTGGGCCTTTCGCTTCAGTCTGATGTCAGGTTGTGGATTCAATAGACGTTTTCTAGACGGTAGCTGCCGTTGACTTTTTATTACTCTAGACGTGTAACTTTTTTTCTGTGTGATCCCTTCTCTCGCTGTGGTATTCAAGTGCCTGCTTATAGTTTATACACGTTCTTCCCCCTGTTTTTGCATGCTTGTAGCAGTGCTTGTATGTTGTTACGCTCCCTTGTGTGTGTTTGATTAACTCTTTAACTCCTTCAACCTATCCACCAGTTTCCGCCAGCTTCCTACAGGTGCAGAAGCTGGTGGATAAGCTGAGTGAGTCAAAGGGTTAGGGTAGGTGGTGAATTTCGTATTGTGGGTAGTTAGTTGTTAGAAGGAGAAGCTAAGTGTAGTCTTTTTGTATTGATCACTGGTGTCGTGTTTTGTCGCGTTACGTTGGTGTTTGAGGATTACTGCTACTGTTTGTCTCGTCACGTACAGTTAGGACTTGTTTGAGGATTACTGCTACTGTTTGTCTCGTCACGTACAGTTAGGACTTGTTTGAGGATTACTGCTACTGTTTGTCTCGTCACGTAGAGTTAGGACTTGTTTGAGGATTACTGCTACTGTTTGTCTCGTCAGTACAGTTAGGACTTGTTTGAGGATTACTGCTACTGTTTGTCTCGTCACGTAGAGTTAGGACTTTTTTGAGGATTACTGCTACTGTTTGTCTCGTCACGTACAGTTAGGACTTGTTTGAGGATTACTGCTACTGTTTGTCTCGTCACGTAGAGTTAGGACTTGTTTGAGGATTACTGCTACTGTTTGTCTCGTCACGTAGAGTTAGGACTTGTTTGAGGATTACTGCTACTGTTTGTCTCGTCACGTACAGTAGGACTTTGTGTTGTGCGTTTTCTTTCTTTCTTTCTTTCTTTCTGTTTTTTTCCCTTTTCTTTGTTGTTATTGTTGTTGTTGTTGTTGTTTTGTTTGTGTTGTCGTCTAGGTCCCTGTCGTCCTCCACCCACTGTCTGCTTCGTCTCTCCTGTCATAAATGTCTTTGATTGTGTTCAGGTGGGCGGGAACTCTTTTTCTCTTTCCCCTCTTTTGTGCTGTTCCCGCCCCCAAGTCTTGGGTAGTGGGGTCTGCTTTTGTGTGGCGTAGGGGGTTTGGGGATGGGGGGGGGGGGGTGGAGGGGGTGAAAGGGTTCAGGTCTTTGTTGTTCAGTACCTGTTTCCCGTTGCAGGCAAAAAGCAGTTTATTCCCGAAGCCATTGTGAAAAAGTTCATGTATCAGCTAGTTAAAGCCATTGACCACATGCATCGGTAAGCTCCCTTGGCTGGCTCTCCCAATGCTGGCTTGGCTGGTGTGGTTTTTGCAGTGGTTTTTGTTTGTGTGTGTGATTCTGTGTTTTGTTTGGAATGGTTTGTGTGTTTGGTTTTATTGTTATTATTATTGTTATTATTATTATTATCATTATTATTGTTATTATCATCATCATTATTATTATTATTATTATTATTATTATATTATTATTATTATTATTATTAAATAAACGCTTTGAACAGTTAAAGAAAAGCTTTTTATTTGAGAACAGGGAACGGGTATGGGAACAGTTTGCTCTGTCTTTCAATCATTGCCCTTGTCTCTGTCTCCTCCGCTCACTCTCTATCTCTCTCCCTCTCTGTCTCTTTCCCCCTCTCTCTCTCGTTGTCCTTGTCCCTGTCTCCTCTCCTCCTCCTCCTCTCTCTCTCTCTCACACACTCTCTCTCAAGTCTCCGTCCTTGTCTCTGTCTTCTCTTCCTTTCTGTCTCCCTTCCTCTTCCTCCTCTCTCTCATCTCTGTCTCTCTTCCTCCTCTCTCTCATCTCTGTCTCTCTTCCTCCTCTCTCTCATCTCTGTCTCTCCTCCTCTCTCTCATCTCTGTCTCTCTTCCTCCTCTCTCTCATCTCTGTCTCTCCTCCTCCTCTCTCATCTCTGTCTCTCTTCCTCCTCTCTCTCATCTCTGTCTCTCCTCCTCCTCTCTCATCTCTGTCTCTCTTCCTCCTCTCTCTCATCTTTGTCTCTCCTCCTCCTCTCTCTCATCTCTGTCTCTCTTCCTCCTCTCTCTCATCTCTGTCTCTCCTCCTCCTTTTCTCATCTCTGTCTCTCTTCCTCCTCTCTCTCATCTCTGTCTCTCCTCCTCCTCTCTCATCTCTGTCTCTCTTCCTCCTCTCTCTCATCTGTCTCTTCTCCTCCTCTCTCTCATCTCTGTCTCTCCTCCTTATCGCTGTCTCCTCCCTCTTTCTTTCCTCTTCTTCTCACTCTCATCTCTGTCTCTCCTTCTCCTCTCTCTCTCGTCTCTGTCTCTCCTCATCCCTGTCTCCTCCCCCTTTCTTTTCTCTTCTTCTCCTTCCCCCCCCCCCTCTCTGTTCCGTCCTCTCTCTCTGTGTCTGTGTCTTTGACTGTGTCTCTGTGTCTGTCTGTCTGTCTCTGTCTGTCTGTCTGTCTGTCTCTTTCTCTCTTCCCCTCCCTCCCTCCTTCCCTCTCTTTCGCTCTCTCCAAGAGCAGGCCTTGATGTAGAGTTCGGGTACTTGCCTTCCAATCTGCCTGCGCCAGTTTGCACGGGTGCGAGTCACACTTTGGGAACTTGAGATTTGCGTGATCTTTCCCTGTACCCTGATGTGAAGGGGTACCTAACTTTGTTGAGCAAGGGAGAGGAGATGGGCACCGCCCTCGCCATGCTGACCTGGTGTGAAAGGTCTCAGCCACCTCACTCCCTCACGACCTCAGGGTTATGAGACAACATTCACCTTCTGTCTGTCTGTCTGCCTCCTCTGTCTGTCTGTCTGTCTTTGTCTCTGTTTCTGTCTGTCTCTCTGTCTCTGTCTCTCTGTCCATGTTTGTCTGTCTGTCTTTCTCCCTCCCTCTCTGTGTGTCTTTTTCTGTCTCTGTTTCTCTCTCTGTCTCTTTCTGTCTGTCTTTCTCTCCCCTCTCCCTGTAGCTCTCTAACTCTCTCTCTCTGTCTCATTCTCTCTCTGTGTCTGTCATCCCTTCGTTTCGTCTTTCCTTTCTCACATTTTCTGCCCTCTTCATTTCGTCCAGATCCTGTTTGTTGTTGTTGTTGTTGTTGTTGTTGTTTGAATTAAGTTTTGATATGTGGTTCAGTTTTTTCCCTTCCCAGTTTTGAGTTTGTGCACTGAACCTTTCTTGCTTGCTTGTTCTTTTGTTGTGTTGGTTCTTTTGTCCTGGCCAGAGCATGAGACAGTCTAACGGTTCTTTGCTCTCAGTATTTGACTGACTTTTATCCTTTGATGTATCATGAAAAGATTTACCATTTGAAAACGTATGGCTAATCATTTGTACGCTAACCCATACCTTTCCACCAAAGTAATCACAACGAATGTTTGTGTACTAATGGAAATTGTCGGACGAACTCTAATTATTCCCCTTGGCTTGGGTGTATAGTATGAAAGCTTAACCCTTTGACTCTTGCACCTTTTCCACCAGCTGCAAAAAGTTAAGCCTTTGACTTCCTCTCCTTATCTATCAGCTTCCTGCAAGCAAAGCAGAAACTTAACCCTTTGACTCCCTCACCATGGTGAGGGAGTGAGAGGGTTAAGTTTTTTTGCTTTGCTTGCAGGGTTGACAACGCAGGATGCAGGTGGATATGGCGAGGGAGTCTAAAGGGTTAACATGTGTGGATATGGCTTTTCTTTTATCACCGCTATTTGCTAATATCATGCTTGGTGTCTTTTCCTGCTTACCTTTAATCTGGTTTGGACTGCTACTCTGCTGATATTAACCGGTTTTCTTTTATTACAATATTTCTTATTGTGATATCTGGTTTATTGGATCTTATTTAAGAGAAAATATCGTTATCGTGTTATGATTGTTACCATGTTAGTATATAAGAAAATCCATGTATTACAGATTATTGATACTGATGACGACATGACAGACGAGTGAAATGTCAGTCTGCTTGGAAAATGTAAAAACTTGGAGAAACAAACCAGGTGGTGATGGTGGTGGTGGTTGTGATGGTGGAAGTGGTGGTGGGAGAGGTGACAGTGAATGTTCACTGATTTGTCGATTGATTCATGGATTAGTTCATTGATTTGAAATATATTTATTTTGAGTGATCTGAAGTGCATCTTTTTGATTGATTTGAAGTAGGTTTATTAATAACCGTTTAAAGTAAATTTACCATTACTGATCTATTTTTTAGTTTATTTAAAAACAGTTGAATTCTTTATCTATTTATTTATTTGCTTGTTTGTTTGTTATTTGTTTTGTTTCATTTGTTTGTTTTGTTTCATTTTGTTTTTTTAATAATTTTCATTATAAGATTTGGTAACAATTGCACTTTGCGTGAAATGAAACAGCAAATACGTGCATTTGAAATAAGTAAATTTCGTACTTGTTGGTTGATTAATACAATTTTGTGTAAATCATTATTGCCATCATTTAGTTTTCATTCTATTAAAACAGAGAGAAGATGGATTTGCCAACGTACATGTATGAAATCCAAACCTAACTGAACGCCCGTCTTTTATAGATGAAAATAATACGCCTGGATAAGAAAGCCTTAGAATGTGAAAATCACAAGTAGATATTTATATCTAATGGTCAGATTAAGTCGTCTGTCGTGATCATTTTGATTTTCTTCTTCGTGCTTTTCTTTTGTTTGTGTATTGTGTTTGTATGTGTTTGTGTTTCTGTATAATGGTTTGTTGACACAGATTAAAAAATAAAGCAAGAAAAAAGTCCCAGCCCAACCCAACCCAACCCAACCCAACCATCCTGAACCAAACCGAACCGAACCGAACCAAACCAAACCAGACCAAGCTAAACTAAACCAAAACCAAACCAAACCAAACCAAACCAAACCAAACCAAACCAATCCAAACCAATCCAATCCAAACCAAACCAAACCAAACCGTACCATACCATACCATACCATACCATACCATACCATACCATACCATACCATAACCATACCATACCATACCATACCATACCATACCATACCATACCATACCATACCATACCAAACCATACCATACCATACCAACGAAGCTAAACTGAAAACAAGTTTCTCTGTCAGTCATATGCTACAACATTTCATCAGCGTATCAACCAGTCGTTGACCTCACGCGTCTGCTACACATAACAACTCTTTTTTAATTTTTTTTTATTAGGATCATGGCATTTAGGGAGGTTACCTTTGTGCTTACCTTCTTTTTGTCCCATTTTCTACGCCACCTTGATGGCCACAGAAGCTGGGAAAGTTTTTACAATGCGATGATGATGATGTGGATGAGGATGATAATCATGATGGTATGGAGTTCCATCTAGGACTGTGAGACTGCGTGACAGGGCTGTACTCTACGCTTACTGTCATAATATATCCTGGCGTCAGCCAGGCCCGAGAGATACAGACACCTGCGGTGCTGGTCAGAAGGTTTGAGCAACATCCTCAATGACGCATCCGTGAAGTGGATGGGACTCGACTGTGTGGTCCCAGTCTTACCAACGAGCTCATAGCACGCCCAACTCTGGGTAGGAGCTGGTTAGAGCCGAAAAATCCCACAATGTTATATTTTTGAAGGGACTGAGGATTCGAACCCACAAACTTCCGGTCGGTAGTCCGTTGTGTTAACCACTACACCACTGCGACTGGTTTAATTTTGTTGTTGTTGTTGTTTTTGTTGTTGTTGTTGTTGGTTAACCTTGGCCCTGGCTGGGTATAATAGAATCACACACGCACGTGGACGCGGTGTTGTTGCTTAGACACACTAAGCATTGACACCGTAAGGCAAACCTTTCACTTCATCAGCTTACAGGAAGTTGTGGACATGGTGGGAGAGAGAAAGGGTTATTTAACCCTTTGACTCCCGCACCCTATCCATCAACTGCGAAAAGTAAACCCTTTGATTTCCACACCCTACCCACCAGTTTCCTACGGGAAGCTGGCGGATAGGGTGAGGGAATCAAAGGGTTACGTTTTTGCTTTGCTAGCATGGTTTGCCATGCAGGGAGCTGGTGGACAGGGTGAGGGAATCAAAGGTTACATATTTCGCTTTGCTAGCATGGTTTGCCATGCAGGGAGCTGGTGGACAGGGTGAGGGAATCAAGGGGTTACGTTTTTGCTTTGCTAGCATGGTTTGCCATGCAGGGAGCTGGTGGACAGGGTGAGGGAATCAAGGGTTACGTTTTTGCTTTGCTAGCATGGTTAGCAATGCGGGAAGCTGGTGGACAGGGTGAGGGGATTAAAGGGTTACGTTTTAGCTTTTCTAGCATGGTTCGCAATACAGGAAGCTGGTGGATAGGGTGAGGGAATCAAAGGGTTAAGTTTTTGCTTTGCTAACATAGTTGGCGATGCAGTATGCTGGTAAGTAGAGTGAGGGAATCAAAGGGTTAAGTTTTTGCTTTGCTAGTATGGTTCGCAATGCAGGAAGCTGGTGGACAGAGTGAGGGAATGAAAGGGTTGTTTTTGCTTTGCTAGCATGGTTAGTAATGCGGGAAGCAGGTGACAGGGTGAGGGAATAAAGGGTTACATTTGAGCTTTTCTAGCATGGTTCGCAATGCAGGAAGCTGGTGGACAGGGTGAGGGAATTGAAGGGTTACGTTTGAGCTTTTCTAGCATGGTTCGCAATGCAGGAAGCTGGTGGACAGGGTGAGGGAATTAAAGGGTTACGTTTGAGCTTTTCTAGCATGGTTGGCAATGCAGGAAGCTGGTGGACAGGGTGAGGGAATCAAGGGGTTACGTTTTTGCTTTGTTAGCATGGTTGGCAATGCAGGAAGCTGTGGACAGGGTGAGGGAATCAAAGGGTTACATTTTTGCTTTGTTAGCATGGTTGGCAATGGAGGAAGCTGGTGGACAGGGTGAGGGAATCAAAGGGTTACGTTTTTGCTTTGCTAGCATGGTTGGCAATGCAGGAAGCTGGTGGACAGGGTTTGAGAGTCGAAGGGTTAATGGTAAAGGGGGAAAAAGTGTTACTTAATGTGATCGGAATGTCGATCAGTAGTCATTAAGCCTGCAGTGGTGCTTGGTGCCAGAAGCTCATTAGCCCAGTGAAAGGATCAAGGTATTTACTGAAAATAGACTTCCTTGCACGTCCCCTGTGCCGTTAGAAGCCTTCGTTTTTGTGGTACCGTTGTAGCCTTGGTTTGTTATTACCTGTAATCTCTAAATTTGGCCTGCAGGTGGTGAAGGTTTGTTCCATGTGATTGTGACTAAAGTTTAACTTTAAGTAGTACAGATAGTCGCATGATATTGTTCCCTGTGATTGTGAGTTAAGTTTAGCTTTAGGTAGTACAGATAGTCACATAATATCGTACCATGTGATTGTGACTTTAGTTTTAGCTAGTACAAATATTCACATAATATCGTACCATGTGATAGTAACTTTAGTTTTAGCTAGTACAGATAGTCACAGAATATCGTACCATGTGATTGTGACTTTAGTTTAATTTTAGCTAGTACAGATAGTCACATAATATCGTACCATGTGATTGTGACTTGAGTTTTAGCTAGTACAGATAGTCACAGAATATCGTACCATGTGATTGTGACTTTAGTTTTAGCTAGTGCAGATAGTCACAGAATATCGTACCATGTGATTGTGACTTTAGTTTTAGCTAGTACAAATATTCACATAATATCGTACCATGTGATAGTAACTTTAGTTTTAGCTAGTACAGATAGTCACAGAATATCGTACCATGTGATTGTGACTTTAGTTTAATTTTAGCTAGTACAGATAGTCACATAATATCGTACCATGTGATTGTGACTTGAGTTTTAGCTAGTACAGATAGTCACAGAATATCGTACCATGTGATTGTGACTTTAGTTTTAGCTAGTGCAGATAGTCACAGAATATCGTACCATGTGATTGTGACTTTAGTTTTAGCTAGTGCAGATAGTCACATAATATCGTACCATGTGATAGTGACTTTAGTTTTAGCTAGTGCAGATAGTCACATAATATCGTACCATGTGACTGTGACTTTAGTTTTAGCTAGTGCAGATAGTCACATAATATCGTACCATGTGATTGTGACTTTAGTTTAATTTTAGCTAGTACAGATAGTCACATAATATCGTACCATGTGATAGTGACTTTAGTTTAGTTTTAGCTAGTACAGATAGTCACATAATATCGTACCATGTGATAGTGACTTTAGTTTAGTTTTAGCTAGTACACATAGTCACATAATATCGTACCATGTGATAGTGACTTTAGTTTAGTTTTAGCTAGTACAGATAGTCACATAATATCGTACCATGTGATAGTGACTTTAGTTTAGTTTTAGCTAGTACACATAGTCACAGAATATCGTACCATGTGATAGTGACTTTAGTTTAGTTTTAGCTAGTACAGATAGTCACATAATATCGTACCATGTGATAGTGACTTTAGTTTAGTTTTAGCTAGTACACATAGTCACAGAATATCGTACCATGTGATAGTGACTTTAGTTTAGTTTTAGCTAGTACAGATAGTCACATAATATCGTACCATGTGATAGTGACTTTAGTTTAATTTTAGCTAGTACACATAGTTACATAATATCGTACCATGTGATTGTTACTTTAGTTCAGCTTTAGCTAGTACAGATAGTCACAGAATATCGTACCATGTGATAGTGACTTTAGTTTAGTTTTAGCTAGTACAGATAGTCACATAATATCGTACCATGTGACTGTGACTTTAGTTTTAGCTAGTACACATAGTTACATAATATCGTACCATGTGACTGTGACTTTAGTTTTAGCTAGTACACATAGTCATATAATATCGTACCATGTGACTGTGACTTTAGTTTTAGCTAGTACACATAGTCACATAATATCGTACCATGTGACTGTGACTTTAGTTTTAGCTAGTACACATAGTCACATAATATCGTACCATGTGACTGTGACTTTAGTTTTAGCTAGTACACATAGTCATATAATATCGTACCATGTGACTGTGACTTTAGTTTTAGCTAGTACACATAGTCATATAATATCGTACCATGTGACTGTGACTTTAGTTTTAGCTAGTACACATAGTCATATAATATCGTACCATGTGACTGTGACTTTAGTTTTAGCTAGTACACATAGTCACATAATATCGTACCATGTGACTGTGACTTTAGTTTTAGCTAGTACACATAGTCACATAATATCGTACCATGTGACTGTGACTTTAGTTTTAGCTAGTACACATAGTCATATAATATCGTACCATGTGACTGTGACTTTAGTTTTAGCTAGTACACATAGTCACATAATATCGTACCATGTGACTGTGACTTTAGTTTTAGCTAGTACACATTGTCACATAATATCGTACCATGTGATTATGACTTTAGTTCAGCTTTAGCTAGTACAGATAGTCACATAATATCTTACCCTGTCACTGGGTCTTATGTTCAGCTTTAGCTAGTACAAATAGTTGCTTAATATCGTCCCTTGTGATTGGATAAACCCATTGACTCCCGCACCCTTGCCCACCAGCATCCTGCATTGTCAACCATACTAGTAAACCAGAAAGTTCACCCTTTGATTCCTTCACCCTATCCACCAGCTTCCTGCAGGAAGCTGGTGGATAGGGTGAGGGAATCAAAGAGGTTTTGTTTTGTTTTGTTTGTTTTGCAGTTGATGGATAAGGTGCGGGAAGTCAAAGGCTTTTAAATAACTAACCCTGATGATGATTTAAAGTTGCAGAAGCTTTTTTTTTTGTGGTGCGTGTTGGTTTTGTCGGCATAGATATACACCATTGGTGAAGTAGGTGATGTTTCACAACAAACACAAGAACTCCGTTTTTCGATCGATTAATCGTGTAGTTACGTCATTGTAATAATGCGTCGTTTGCAGGTCTGTGTGTGTATGGGTACACATTTCGCTTTTTCAGCGGCAGTGTTTGTGAAAGGGCTGCGACATTACGGTGTTACCGCCCTCTTTCCCCCCCTCTTTTTTGTTTTGTTTTTCAATTTCTTTAACAGACACGACTCAGAACAGTACATTGATAGTCATACAAGTTTAGTTGTCACACACAAAATGCGTCAAAATTCCATAAATGTGAGTTACCGCCCGTTGTATAACAGATGGCATCGCTAGTTTTACAAGCATTGTTTGTCTCTGTTTCTCTGTCTCTCTCTGTGTCTGTGTCTGTCTGTCTCTGTGTCTCTGTTTCTCTCTGTGTCTGTCTGTCTGTCTCTGTCTGCTCTGTTTCTCTCTCTCTCACGGTATGGTTCATCTGATATAAATCAATCCCCCTCTTTTACTAAAGAAAACAGAAAATAAAAAAGCCCATCAACGCACTGAGAACGCTGGTACATACATGGTAGAACGGCGTCAGTATTTTTAACATCGACTTCTTCAATTCCCCCACCTTTCAGTTAGGGCATGCACTTAAAAAAAAAACCCACACCCAAAAAACTTACAATTCACTCTGGCTTTCTGTGTGCTAGAGCGTGCCAGACAAGGGCATGTCAACCTGTGTGCCCACACATACACACCCTGTCTACAAACACTGGAGCTCTCTTTACAGTAATTTTAATTCCTCTGCATGCATTACGTCTGCGATTTGTTCCGGCATTGATCGAGTAGAGAGAAAGAGTGTGTGTGTGTGTGTTTGCTCGTGAATAGAACGTTGTGAAATGCGCACCTCAAGAGATTAAATTTGTATTGAGCGTGTGCGTGACTGTGCCGCTGACGTGATTGGCTGGTGACGTGTGTAACATGACGTGAAAGATCCGACCAGAGACATGGATAGAGAGACGGGCAACTCGCTCTGTAGACTGCTGTGTAGGTTTCGTTGCGGCAGCCCAGAGCACACAGCGGCTGCAGAAGGCTCGGGGCAATGCTGAATGCAGGTACTTGTAGCTCTGTATCAGTTTCAGTTTCAGTTTCTCAAGACGTCTCCACGCTCGGAACGAATTTCATAATTATGCACTAACGCCACAGGTGCCATGTGTATGGTGATCATGGCACAAGCCTTAAGTTTGCACATAAACCCACGAGCTGGCCAGGTCCTGAGTCCTTACCTAGCCTATGTTTTACTTAGTTTATATTTTATACTGGTATTGTATGGGATCGTGTCGCACACACTCAAATTGTTGGTATCGAATCAGTGGAATCGTGATCTCCAGCTTATCAGTTTTAGTGTATCTGCGCTTTTGTTGTTGTTGTTATTGTTGTTTAAAGCCCAGCCGACTGTGTAGAGCCATATCAGGGCTATGATCGCTTCCAAACATACAAAACTTCAACAGGGGAAAAAAAAAAAGAAGAAAATTTAAGTAAGCATAGCAATGCATTCGCGCACATAATCTAAGGACATGCCCCCGACGTTGACCTGTCTGTCCACTTCATCGCACAGTGGATTTACAAAACACACCTGAATACAAATTCAAGCATACATAAGGACACCAAAACATATCAAAGAACAGGCATAAATTACCTAAAATTGCTTCTGCATATCTCACCTCCCTCGAGCAAAATATACACTTAATACATGTACCCAATTATCAATCCTAAGAAAAAGTATGTAAGACTTCATCGAACACATACAGGTGACTGGATCAGCAAGGCAGAAAATGATAGGAAGAAGTGACAACAAAGGAGGAAGAAAGAAACAAAGAGAGTGACAGAGAAGAGGAAATTTCTAGCACAGAATTTCCAGAAGGTGGGGATATTATTTATACTGAAAGAGCCCCCGGCATCCCCACGGTGGTGGGTGGTGGGTGGGTGTTATGCACTTGGACTAAATTCACATACAACAACAGTGCATAAATGCCATAGGATGGACAAGGATAAAAATTATAATGGCCCTCCATATGCATCTATCCCTTGTCGCTGCAAGTTTCATCTTCCACACTCTCTGGCCTCAGCCACCCTGCAAGTCCGTCCAATATTTTCTGCCTGGGTCTGCCTGGTGTTCTCTTTCCCTCCACTTTCCTGTTGTGATCAGATGGTCTATTTCCCCTTTCCTCACAAAATGGCCTATAAATGTTGCCTGTCTTTTCTCTAATCTTCCTTAACAATGATCTTCATGTGTCTGCCTACATCAAGACTGTCTCGTTTGTTTTCTTTGCTGTCCATGGAACTCTCAACATTCTTCTTAGAAACCACATCTCGGCCGCCTCAATCTTGTTTTGGCCTTGCGTGTTGACTGTCCTCGCCTCATAACCGCATAACATTATCGGTTCTATACAACATTCAAGAACTCTCTTCCTGATGTTAATTGATAGACATTTGTTGGTAAGAGTGCTTTTCATCTTCTTGAATGCTGTTTTGGCTTGGCCGATTGTACTGGCTATTTCTGCTGTGCATCTGCCGTCTGGTGAGATGACCGTTCCCAGATATTTAAGCTTGTCAACCTGTCTCAAAGTTGTGCCAAAATGTCAGCTTTCTGAAAACCGAGAAATCGTGCAATTGCTGGTCTCTGTGTCTAATAATATCTCTGGACTGACGTACGGAAGTGACCCAGTGACTGTTTTAAACACTTGTAGGGGAATATCAACGGTCACTAAGCCCTGATCATTAACGCTTTTACGATCGTGACTACTCCACTATCGGGTTGGTTGTATTATTTTCACGCATCCCTTCATCTCACCTTCTTGTGTGGCACCGTACTGTGGCGATGGACTTTCCCAGAGGAGAGCTGTCTGTATATTACGCCGAAAATTTCCATTTTGAAAAAATAAAAGTCCTATGTTAGTCTGTGTTTGACACTTTGTTTTTTCTGGGCAGCCGCCATAGAAGTTTATCGCAGTGAAATGAATTATTCGTCAGACCAAAATGAAACAAGACACCCAGTTTACCGCTTCGTCGCTGTATCGGAGATATGAATAATTTTAAATTAGAATGTTGACAGTGAATTTTATTATAACCTTGACAGTGATTTGACTGACGTTTGGAAAAAGGGGGGGGGGGGGGGGATACCTTGATCACGCAGTTGCGGTGCACATTGCGAATATACGTTTTAGATTGTTAGGGATCTGCGATATATCAGTATACCGTTGTTTTATGGTTTGGTATGTTATTTCAGATACACATGGCACCACTGTCAAACCATTTATGAATGGTGAAGGGACAGTTAAGACTGTATTAGCCAGTTGAAAAGCTCTGAGTTTTTCTGGCTGACCAGCTAATCAAAGTTGGTTTGCTAGATCTAATAAGGGTCCTGTGGCTAGCTAGCTAATCAAAACTCACAGTCACATCGGAAGTGGGGAATTGTAGGTCTACAAGATAGAACACAGAATAGGCTTAGAGCAATAGAGCTGTGAACACAGAATAGGCTTAGAGCAATAGAGCTGATGAAAACAATTCTTTGCCCCACATCATTGTGCCAAGCTAATCGACGAAATCTTGTCAAATATATTTTACAGATATATTTTTTTTCATACAGTTGACCACTCAGTAACATCTTTAAATCCTATTACAAAACAGCCGTAAGAAGCCTCATCAGACTAATAATCAGATTGACAATGGAACTGAGAATTCATTGGTGTCTTGTTTTAATCCCGTAAACAATGTGGTTATTGGGGGAGGGGAGGGGGCACTGATAAGTCGCAGCAGCAAACAGCATTCTGTCTCTGAGGTACAAGAGCATGGGACATGCTGGGACTGGTCCAGCAGAATCGGCTAAACCAAAACAGCTTTCAAGAAGATGGAAAGTGTTCTTACCAGCAAATGCCGGCCAGTTAACATCAGGAAGAGAGTTCTTGAATGTTATATAGAACTGACACTGTTATACGGTTGTGAGGCGTGGACAATCAACACGCAAAGCCAGAACAAGATCGAGGCCACCGACATGTGGTTTCTACGAAGAATGTTGAGAGTTCCATGGACAGCAAAGAAAACAAACGAGACAGTCTTGAAGGAAGCACACACAAGAAGATCATTGATAAAGAAGATTAGGAAAAGACAAGCAACATTTATAGGCCATTTTATGAGGAAAGGGAAATTAGAGCACCTGGTCACAACAGGAAAGCTGGAGGGAAAGAGAACACCAGGTAGACCCAGGAAGAAAATATTGGACGGACTTCAGGGTGGCTGAGGACAGAGAGATGGGAGATGTACTTACAGCGACAAGGGCTAGATTCTTGCTAACGCCGTGATGATGGTCCATGGTCCATTCTATAATTTGCTGCCTGAGTCTTCCTCAGTCGACTTTGCGACTGGCCTCAGTCGACTTTGCGACTGGCCTCCTTCTGAGACACATACACACCCTCCCCCTGAAGGATATTCTTGGACAGCGTCGTCGCGCGTGACGTGATGAAACAAAGCCAGCTTGCGCTGTTTTATGTTTTTATGTGGGCTGGTTGGTTCTTTTGACAAAGCCATGGACTCAAGATCCGATATCTCGAGTTCAATCCCCGTCTGCAACATGAAACCTGGCCTGGTGCTGCTCATCTTGATATTTGCGTCATTCTTGTAGCTTCAATTTAGTGTTTTATAGGTCCCTTCTTCCCTCCCCACCCCCATTTCAAGACCTTGCTAACGCATAGGGTTTTGCGCAGGCTTAGGAAGTCAGCACGATAATTGCTGGCAGATTTGGAGTGCATTAGATTAAGGTGGAGCGCATATGGAATAGTCTGAGTGCGATGAAACACACGTGAACAAACTCCGACTTCCAAACTCCTCTGTTGCCAGAAGACTTTCCAGTAGATCCCCTGGACAGCTGATATGGAAATAGCCACGTCTGTGATGACCAAAATGCAGTAGGTTCCAACTGGCCACAACACACACATTCCTTCAGTAACAGTTTTTCTCCCTATTGGCTAGGGGGTGTTTGCACTTCTCTAAAGACGTTGTATTGACGTGCAAATTGAAATCTACCCCCCGCTGCCATGTTCGTGTTGCCGGCAGGGGATAATGAAACAGATAGTGCCTCTTGCCGGCCCTCCTTAGACTCCCCGCGTCGATCTTGCTCCTGAAAGATTATGGGTTGGATACATTGTCGTCTGAAGACGTTTGTGTGGAGATTTAGGCTGTCTGTGTGCTTGAGGTGAAGTGACGATAAGGGGAAATCACAGGATGATTGACGTCTCCTTTTTGTAGAAATGTAAAGGACATAGCCGCCGTGCATACATAATATTAGTGATTTGTTCGCCGTGCATACGTAATATCAGTGATTTGTTCGCCGTGCACACATAATATTAGTGATTTGTTCGCCGTGCACACATAATATTAGTGATTTGTTCGCCGTGCATACGTAATATCAGTGATTTGTTCGCCGTGCACACATAATATTAGTGATTTGTTCGCCGTGCACACATAATATTATTGATTTGTTCGCCGTGCATACGTAATATCAGTGATTTGTTCGCTGTGCATACGTAATATCAGTGATTTGTTCGCTGTTGCATACATAATATCAGTGATTTGTTCGCTGTGCATACATATATCAGTGATTTGTTCGCTGTGCATACATAAGTATCAGTGATTTGTTCTTTGCATCTATCTATCTATCTATCTATCTATCTATCTATCTATCTATCTATCATCTATCTATATATCTATCTATATATAGTATATGTAGGCCTACATATACATGTATATATATATATATCATATATATATATATATATATTATATATAATATATATATATAATATATATATACATGTATATAACTAGTGATTTGTTCGCCGCGCATACAAAATTTCACTTTGTTCGCCATGCCTACATTATATCAGTGATATGTTTCCTGCGCCTACGTAATATCAGTGATTTCTTCTTTGTATGTATAAAATATTAGTGATTTGTTCGCCTTACATACATAATCAGTGATTTGTTCGCCGTACATACATAATCAGTGATTTGTTCGCCGTGCATAAATTATCAGTGATTTGTTCGCCGTGCATACATAATCAGTGATTTGTTCGCCGTGCGTACATATGAATG
>JAPXFY010000012.1:11729029-11736529 GCA_030674185.1 Monoplex corrugatus
AGATGAAGTCAGAGCCGTTTTTTCAGGAATTTCTTACAATATTTTCATTGTGTTTTCACAATTGTGACACTCCGCCATATTCTCTTTTAATTTTATTTCGTCTGATGCCTCTTGAAGGTCACAGTGACCTTGAGAAGTACACAATTTGGATTTTACGTGGTGATTTGATATAAAGAGATATTGTTAGAATGGCATGACCATCTTGTGTTTATTATCGTTTATGTTGATTTTTTTTTTCTGTATTTATGTTTTCTCCTTATAATGCTTGTTTATTTGTTGTCTGTGCTGATTTTGTTTATTTTGGGGGAACAAACTGTTTTTGTTGTTGTTGTTTTTTGTTTTTGTTTGTTTGTCCTTGCTCTCCACCATTTTCTCGTCGTGTCATTGTTGGTTTTAAGTTGTTTGGTTGTGTATGGTTTGATAAGAGAAGAACCACACACACACACACACACACGCACACAGAGAGACACAGACACACACACACACACACACACACACACACACACACACACACACACACACATACAGACACACACACACACACACAACCTCACACACACACTCACACACACACACACACAGACACACCACACACACACACACACACACAGACACACACAGACACACACACAACACACACACACACACACACACACACAACCTCACAATCACACACACACACACACACACACACACACACACACACACACACACACACACACACAACCTCACACTCTCTCTCTCTCTCTCTCACACACACACACACACACACACACACACACACCTCACACTCTCTCTCTCTCTCTCACACACACGTACGCTATGTGTTTGTGTTGTGTGTGTGTGTGTGTTGTGTGTGTGTGTGGTGTGTGTGTGTGTGTGTGTGTGTGTGTGTGTGTGTGTGTGTGTGTGTGTGTGTTCGTGTATATATTGTATATGTATAATTTGTTTGGTTAGTTGATGATTAGTATTTTGATCAATACAAAGTGGATATGAGCGGAATGAATTCTATGGACTTGAATACTTGTTGTACTGAAAATTGAAATTATAGTGAAAACAAAATAGATGTGAGAAAATGTGTATAGGCGTACATATTTTGAATATTTGCTTATTTAGTTGGTGACTATTTATTCAACGCAAAGTGGATGTGGAAGAATTCTGTATTCTACATTTGGGATATGTGTTTGTTTAGTCATTGAGTAGTGTTTTGATATATTTTAACCGGATCTACTCCTTATAATCCTTGATATTTTTACATTGCAGAAACGGTATATTTCACAGAGACGTCAAGCCAGAAAACATCTTGATACGGGTAAGACTTGTGTCTGCTTTTTGCACTGAATAAAGCGAAATTGTAATGAATGTACTGTAATGAGAAAGAAAGACAGAAGAAAGACTGAAAGACAGAAAGAAAGACTGAAAGAAAGACTGAAAGACAGAAAGAAAGATTGAAAGACTGAAAGAAAGACGAAAGAAAGACAGAAAGAAAGAGAAAGAAAAAGACAGAAAGAAAGACAAAGAAAAAGAAAGACAGAAAGAAAGATAGAAAGAAGGACATAAAGAAAGACTGAAGAAAGACTAAGAAAGACAGAAAGAAAGACAGAAAGAAAGACATAAAGAAAGACAGAAAGAAACGAAAGAAGACAGAAAGAGGACATAAAGAAAGACAGAAAGAAAGACTGAAAGAAGGACAGAAAGAAGACTGAAAGAAAGACAGAAAGAAAGACAGAAAAAGACAAAAGAAAGAAAGAAAGAAAGACAGAAAGAAAGACAGAAAGAAAGACAGAAAGAAAGACAGAAAGAAAGACAGAAAGACAGAAAGAAAGACGAAGAAAGAAGAAGAAAAGAAAGAAGACAGAAAGAAAGACAGAAAGAAAGACAGAAAGAAAGACTGAAAGAAGACAGAAAGAAAGACAGAAAGAAAGACAGAAAGAAAGACTGAAAGAAAGGACATAAAGAAAGACAGAAAGAAAGACAGAAAGAAAGACAGAAAGAAAGACAGAAAGAAGACATAAAGAAAGACAGAAGAAAGACGAAAGAAAGACAGAAAGAAAAGACAGAAAGAAAGACAGAAAGAAAGACAGAAAGAAAGACTGAAAGAAAAGGACATGAAAGAAAGACAGAAAGAAAACAGAAAGAAGGACTGAAAGAAAGACAGAAAGAAAGACAGAAAGAAGACATGAAAGAAAGACAGAAAGAAAGACTGAAAGACAAGCAAAGAAAGACAGAAAGAAAGACAGAAAGAAAGACTGAAAGAAGACAGAAAGAAAGACAGAAAGAAAGACAGAAAGAAAGACTGAAAGAAAGACAGAAAGAAAGACAGAAAGAAGAAAGAAAGACAGAAAGAAAGACTGAAAGAAAAGACAGAAAGAAGGACATAAAGAAAAGACAGAAGAGAAAGACAGAAAGAAAGACTGAAAGAAAGACGAAAGAAAGACAGAAAGAAAGACAGAAAGAAAGGCATGAAAGAAAGACAGAAAGAAAGACGAAAGAAAGACAGAAAGAAAGACAGAAAGAAAGACTGAGAAGAAAGACAGAAAGAAAGACTGAAAGAAGGACAAAAGACAGAAAGAAAGACAGAAAGAAAGACAGAAAGAAAGACAGAAAGAAAGACAAAGAAAGACAGAAAGAAAGACAGAAAGAAAGACTGAAAGAAAGACAGAAAGAAAGACTGAAAGAAAGACAGAAAGAAAGAAAGACTGAAAGAAAGACATGAAAGAAAGACAGAAAGAAAGACAGAAAGAAAGGACTGAAAGAAAGACAGAAAGAAAGACAGAAAGAAAGACTGAAAGAAAGACAAGAAAGAAAGAAAAAAATGAAGAAAGAAGGCGGAGGACCCAGCACTGGTCCCCTCGTGAAAGAAAGACGAAAAACTAAGAAAAAAATGAAGAAGAAGGCGGAGCGCATTCTTGTGTGATGTGGATGAGCGTGTACATGTAGACATTTGCATTAGATTGCATTGCGTGGTACCATATTTGTTCGAAGGCGTCTTTGGGCCTAGTATTCTGACTTTAGCCCTCTATAGTTTTTCTTCTTCTTCTGTTGTGTGGCCACAATCAACACGCTGATTATTTTGGCCACAGAATAAGGGTTTCCACGAACCGGCTGCCTGACTTAAAAAAAAAAAATTTGGCTCCTCACATTTACACACTCCTTGCCCACTAACTGGATCAGAGGGGACGAGAAGTGACGGGCAGGCATCCTAGTGATGGCCCCCGGCACCCCACGCCGCAGCGGCCCTCCTACCAGCACACCTCCTACCCACTACCTACCTGACCAAGCACTCTCACATTCATACAGGACAGTTTGTGTTTGTATTTGTTTGAGCTTACTCCTGAAGTTTCGCAGTAGCGAGACTGTCAAGAGTGTCAGCATTGAGGTCGGAGGTGACTGTTTTTGAAACTGTTTTTGGGGAGGGTTCCCCCAGCCCCCAGCCCCCGGCCTAAAGACCTGCCCTGTGAGTACAGGAGAGTGGTGGAATGGTGATAGGGGTAGGGCTTTTGGCGGCCTTCTAACTTTGTTCCAAAAGGTTTTAGACTGCTGTCTTTTTTTTTTTTTTTTTACACAACACGGATTTTAAAAATACAGTAGTAATAACAATGTTGCCGTTCTGAAAACAAACAAACAAACAAACAAACAAACAAACAAACAAACCGAACAAACTCAACTGTCATACACATATATATGTGTTGTGTCTGCAGACTCAGTCTCGAGACAAGACTCCCAGATGAGTAGACGGGCACTGCGTGTGTTTGATACCAATGCATTAATGTTTGTGTGATATCAGTGCAATATGTTGACGTTTGTGTTATCACTTGGCGTGTTTGACACCAGTGTCATATATTGTGTTGTTACTGGTGTTGTGGTGACAGTTTTAAGTGGTGTGTGTGTTTGCATATGTTTGCTAAAACACAACACTCCTGTGTTTGTGGCTATACTTTTTTTATAATGGGGTATGGGTTGTACGTTTGATAGATATAGAATTAGGTCATTTTTCATTATTGTTGACTGTGTTTTTTAAATCTGTGTCATCATGTCTTTAATTTTCATAAAGGATATTGGTTCCCAAAGACACGAAGCAAGCTCCGTCCCTCTCCCACCCCCTATTCCTCCTTCCCTCTCTGACATTCACTTTTCTGTTGATTTCTACAGTTTGTTGTTCAGTCTCACTTGGGCGATGTAAAACAGCATTCAAGAGCTTATCTATTACAGTCGTAAATAATCTTATCGTTTCTTACCTATCGTATCTTATCTGACCTTATTTGTTATTGTATCGTATCTTATCTTACCTTATCACCGCCTCCCCTCTTTCTGTCTGTCTGTCTGTCTGTCTGTCTGTCTGTCTTTCTGTCAGTCTTTCAAAGAACGACGTGTTCTGCAAAGGATTTTCCTAAATGCAAACCAGAGTTTGCCTTAAAGTCCTGCTCGAAAAGAAGGTGTCAAATGCTCAAATAGAATTAACTGTAATGTAGTGAGCACAGCCAGACTCAGGGACACAGTAGTTTAGAGAAAATAAAGAGTTAACCCTTTCACTCCTGCATCCTATCCGCCATCTGCTAAAACGTGACCCTCTCACTCCCTCACCCTATCCACCAGCTTCCTATTGGAAGCTGGTGGATAGGGTGAGTGAGTGAAAGGGTAAAGGTTTTGCTTTGACGTTATGGCTGACAGTGCAGGATGCTGGTGAACAGGGTGAGGGAGTGAAAGGGTTAATGTTTTATGGGGGTAGTGGTGGGGTGGTCAAGAACGGAGGACTGGGATAATGGCCATAAACACAGGTTGCTGTGTGTTGGAGTCTTGTGTGTTGAGTGCACAACTAAACATTTATTCACACACCGGCTACATATTTATCGACATTTGCTATCTAATGTTTTGAGATATCAGCCTGAAGTTTGTCTGCGTCTGCGCGTGCAGTGTGTGTGTGTGTGTTGTGTGTGTGTGTGTGTGTGTGTGTGTGTGTGTGTGTGTGTGTGTGTGTGTGTGTGTGTGGTGAGGTGGTGTGTGTGTGTGTGTGTGTGTGTGTGTGTGTGTGTGTGAGTGAGTGTGTGTGTGGTGTGTGTGTGTTGTGTGTGCGCGATAGTGTGCCTACATGTCTGTTGTGTGTGTGTGTGTGTGTGTGAAGAGAGAGAGAAGAGAGGGAGACAGAGAGAGAGAGAGAAAGTGTGTGTGTGTGTATTGAGAGAGAGAGAGAGAAGAGAGAGAGAGAAGAGAGAGAGAGAGGAGAGAGAGCGTGTGTCTGGGTGTATATGTATGTATTTGTGTGTATATATTTTCGTGTGTTTGTGTGTGTGTGTGCACGCGCGCGTGCGCGCATGTGTGTGTTTTGTGTGTGCGAGCGCGCACCCAAAGGAAAGGTTTTGGTTTTGGTGTGTCACTTGTCACTTAACAACATGTCAGTGATTGTTGGATAGTGATGTTGATAAACAGTACAGGAATGGTAAACATTGTGAAAGGACATCTAAGCTTGTGTTAATGGTCTTTGGGTGGAATGAAGCCTAACACAACAGACTGCACTTGTGTTTTGGGATGCTTTCTGTTTGAACAGTCATTGAAATATTGGTGCACTCTTCCCTCCCACCTTTTCCCATTCCCACCGTCCGCCTTATTCTGTGTTCATTCCATTATCCTCTCTTTTCTTCTTTTTATAACTCTTATCCCCACTCACCTCTCACACATGCGCGCACAACACACACACACAGAGAAACAGACAGACAGACAGACACACATACACACAGAGAAACAGACAGACAGACACACACACACACACACACATACATACATACATCATACATACACACACACACACATACGAGCTCGCGCACACACACATGCACACTCGAGCTCGTGCGCGCACACACACACACGAGCTCGCGCGCGCACACACACACACACAACACAAACTCATACACACACACCACACAGACACGAACACACACGCTCACACACACACACACACACACACACACACACACACACACACACACACACACACACACACACACACACAATTCGCACACACATTCAATTTAAACTCTGCAAGGGTCATTCATGAACAAACAAGCAAGCAAACGAGTCAGGAATAACAACAACACACGCACATACACACGTGCGCGCGCGCACACACACACATACACACACGCTCATGCACACACGCGCACACACGCACACGCATTCATGCACGCACGCACAGACACATGACGAATAGAACAGAAAAAAACAGACGATTTCATTTTCCAACAATCTAATATGTGATATTGATTGTGGTGGTTCATTCTGTTTTTGTTTGTTTTTTGTCTGTTGATAGCAAGTATTGTAGGATAATATGGGTTTTGATGGATAGTAATATTTTTGTTTTCAGATTTGACTAAACAGACAAAGTATACGTTCTGCTTTTTTTTTTTTTTTTTTTTTTTTTCACAAATATAGCATATTATTTAACCAGATTTATTATGTTGACAGCTACCGTTTCTCATTCTAACGTCTCCGCGCTCAGAATGAATTCCAAATGCGCTGACACCACAGAGGCCATGTGATGGATAGGATTCAAAACGATCATGACATAAACACCAAAATCCTGCGCGTAAACTATACGCCCTTGCAAGGTCTTGGAGCCTTGCTCTATCATGGGCAGATATTCTCAAGACCAGAATACAAGAATTGACGCCAGGATCTTTTAAGAAAGGAAGCGTCGAGTGCAGGCCTGTCGTGCAGTCTCAACCCATAATGGAACTCTATAACATGATAATTATCGTTTGTATTTGTTGTGCATCATTATAGCATTGTGAAATGTGGCCACTGAAATGACTCAGAACGTTGGTTAAAAGAAAAAAAATGAATGTGGGTTTACTGGGATGTAAGGATTGTGGCTTGACGTGTGTGTAACCAGTGTTGGTGTGTGTCGGGGGTAGGGAGAAAGGGATGCGCTGGGTGTGCATTTTACATAACTCTGTCATGCCTCTACCTGATTGTGATCGTGATTGTACGAGTGATCATGATTGTTGGAGTGATCAGGATTGTGCGAGTGAGTATACGATGATACTGGTGGCAGCAACAGCATTCCTTTATATGGAACTAACTGGTTGTGTTTTGTGGCTGTCAAAAGTAAATACAACAAAAATAAGAGATGGTGTACCGTGGTGATTATTTTTCTTTTGTTAACAGTTCTTCGTTGTAATGTAAGGGCAGTATTCACCACAAAGATGTTATCAGTTCTTCGTTGTAATGTAAGGGCAGTATTCACCACAAAGATGTTATCAGTTCTTCGTTCTAATGTAAGGGCAATATTCACCACAAAGATGTTATCAGTTCTTCGTTCTAATGTAAGGGCAATATTCACCACAAAGATGTTATCAGTTCTTCGTTCTAATGTAAGGGCAATATTCACACAAAGATGTTATCAGTTCTTCGTTCTAATGTAAGGGCAATATTCACCACAAAGATGTTATCAGTTCTTCGTTCTAATGTAAGGGCAATATTCACCACAAAGATGTTATCAGTTCT
>JAPXFY010000012.1:11739029-11789029 GCA_030674185.1 Monoplex corrugatus
AATCTCCTCCTTGCAACTGATACTGGCAAAGTCTCTCTCCTCACACTCCTTGATCTGTCTGCAGCCTTTGATACCATTGATCATGGTATTCTCCTTTCTAGACTTCATCATACTTTTGGCATCTCTGACATTGCTCTGTCTTGGTTCACTTCATACCTATCCAACAGAAAACAAACCGTTCTCATCAATGGCACTTACTCTCAACCTGCATACCTGACCTGTGGTGTTCCACAAGGATCTGTCCTTGGCCCTGTTCTTTTCACTCTTTACACCTCCCCCCTGTCCACCATCATCAACTCCCATTCTATAAAACACCACTTCTATGCTGATGACACCCAACTTCAAGACAGTGACTCACCTGATAATATACAGCGCCTGTTGACTCGCGCCACTGAGTGTTACTCGGACATTAAGAACTGGATGACACACAATAGACTTCAGCTTAATGACGACAAAACAGAAGCTATCCTCATTGGCACCCGTCAGAAACTTTCTCAGCTGTCTCCTCTTTCTCTCCCATTATGTAACACATCAGTCCCAATTTCTGATTCAGCTAAAAACCTTGGTGTCTGCATTGACTCTACCCTCTCCATGAACAACTTTGTTTCTCAAACTGCCAGATCCTGCTACTATCATCTCCATCGTATAAGGCTGATCAGGAAGTATCTCTCTGTCGAAACAACTGCAAAACTCGTTCTCTCCTTCATAATGTCTCGCATTGACTATTGCAATTCACTCCTGTCTGGTCTTCCTGCCTCCACCATTCACATCCTACAGCGCATTCAAAACAATGCTGCACGCCTTGTACTCAAAAAGAAAAAAGCTGACCACATATCTCCTCTCCTGGCACAACTTCACTGGCTCCCTGTATCAAAGCGCATACAGTACAAACTAGACACCATGTGCTACAAAAGCCTCAATAACGCAGCCCCCGATTACCTGTCAAGCCTACTTGAGATCTATCTTCCCTCACGTACCCTCCGCTCTGCCTCCGATCCTCTGACTTTTCGCTTTCCACGCACTAAGCTCAATACCTACGGTCCACGAGCCTTCTCTGTTTCTGGTCCACTCTCCTGGAACAAACTTCCTCTCTCAGTCCGTCAGCAACCTACTTTTGTCTCCTTCAAGTCCGCTCTCAAAACTCACCTTTTCTCCTCCGCATAAAATCCTAACCTCACTCAACCCCCCCCCCCCCCCCTCTGCAGCCTGTCTCCGCTCGGAGGGAATCACATGGTTATAATATATAATTGTATATGCTATGCTCTCTATAATTTTCCATTGGTTTTATTCTTGCTTTTATTGCTTTTATTCTTTCTTCCCATTTATAGCCATGCGTGTGTGTGTGTGTGTGTGTGCGTGCGTGCGTGCGCGTGCGTGCGTGCGTGCGTGCTTGCGTGTGTGTCTGCTTCAGCGCTTAGATTTGATTTTATCAAGATTTTGCGCTATATAAATATTGTAATTATTATTATTATTATTATGATACAGATGTGTCTGTAGATAGACATGGAACAGAAGCCCATGAGGTTTACGTTCGAAGCGGTATTGCATAAGAAGTCATAAGTCAGAGGAAGCCCCCTTGCGATGCCGTAGGCTCTTTCAATATAAATAGTATCCGCACCTTCTGGAAATTCTGTGCCAGAAATTTCCTCTTTTCTGTCTTTCTCTTTGTTTTTGCCTTGTCCCTTGGCTTTCTGTCATTTCTTCTTATCATTTTCTGTCTTGCTGGTCCGTTCACCTGTTCGATAAAGTCTTACATACTTTTTCTGAGGATTGATATTTAAGAACATGTATTAAGTGCATTTTTGGCTCTAGGGAGGTGAGATGTGCGGAAGTAATTTTAGGTAATTTAGGCCCGTTTTTATAAATCTTTTGGTGTTCATATGTATTCTTAAATTTGTATTCAGGTGTTTTTTTTAATCCCCTGTGCGATCAATTGGACGGAGTAGTCAACGCCAGGGGCATGTCCTCAGATTATGTGTGCGAATACATTGATATGTGTGTTTAATTTTCTTTTCTTTTCTTTTTTTCTGTTGAAGTTTTGTATGTTTTGAAACGGTTGTACCCTGAAATGGCTCTACGCAGTCGGCTGGGTTTTAATTAAACAACAATAACAATAACAGTAAGTCAGAGGAAGAACGGAGAGAACGAGAGGAAGTGTATAGAATGACCAGATCAGAGAGAAAAGCAGATGCATTGCCAGTGATAGTATTGTAACAGCAGATGCGGTCTTTCAGAAACAATAAGCCAGTGTAGTGTCATTACAGACGCGGATGAAAGACCGACCGGTTTCGACTTTGGGGGTCTACGATTAGGATACAAAAAACAACACACAGACACGCTGATGGTGGTGATAGTCATGAATCAGTCTTGACCTTTATGTCATACAGGTACCGTGCACCAGAATGTCTCCTGACGGACGGTTACTACACCTACAAGATGGACATCTGGAGCATTGGCTGTGTCTTTTTCGAGATACTCAGGTCAGGGGATAATAACGATAATAATGATGGTGACAATAACAACAATAATAATGATGATGACGATGATGATAATAATAATAATAATAATAATAATAACATTGATGATGATGATGACGATAATAATGATAAAATTATAATAATGGTAATGGTGGTGGTAGTGATGATGATGATGGTGGTGATGATGATGATGATGATGACGACGACGACGACGATAATGACGATGATGATGATGATGATACTAACGATAGTAATGATGATATAATAAGAACATATAGATAAAAAAGGGGGAGTCCAGGCGGATTGAACCCAAGACTTTCTGACTGTAAGACCAACATTTGTCACTTGACTATCGCACCTGTCAAAAGAAAGACGGGTTTGCACTTCTATTGTTTGACCTGTAGTTCTTGTATTGTTGTAGGCCTACTTACTGCACGATAAAACTCCTGTACATATGGTTAATTTTCAGTTGACAAAATATCTTTTTTTTTTAGCAGATATAAATATATGGCCCATTAACTCAGTAGGTTAAACGCTTTGCTGTTAACGCGGGGGGTCGTGAGTTCGACCCCCATGTGACCCATGTGGATTTTACGGCGGACTGGCTGGCTGTCTGTTGAAATAGAGCTGTGGCCCCGATATCTGATGTCTTGAGTTCAGTCCCAGCATACAACATACGACGTACAAGCTGGTCTGTTCGTTGCCCATCTTGATGCTGCAGTCATTCTGGTGGTGTCAGCGTAGTGTTCGATAGGTCTTGTTCCCCCCCCCCCCCCCCATTTATTTCAATACCCTGCCAGCATACAGGATTTAGCGCAGGCTCAAGGAATCTGCCAGATTGTTTAACTGTTTTTACAATCCCTGTTTTTATACAAGAACTATTCATAGAAAGTCGACCATTTGTACTTTTCGGGGTATCTGTATCTTGGAGAAACATGAAGTAAAATTTGAAGTAAAATTGGCAATAATAGACTATCACAACAGGGCAAACAGATTTTGAATATTGTCAGAAGTTCTTGAGAAAGGACTGCACACTCCTTCCTCAAAAAGTGCTGATTTTAGGAACGTTTCGATCTGAGCTTGGTACATATACATTCACAACTCCTCTGTAGTCTTTGACCCAAATTTGGTCAGTGTAGAAACAGCTGAGGAAACATATTTTTGTCTAAGATACATGCACAGACACACACGCCCCACACATACACACACTTCAACATACACATAAGTACACACAAGCACACACCTTTACACTCACACATACACACACACACGCACCCACATGTAAGTTCGCACACACACACATAAACACATGGATTCACGCACACATAAACACACCCACACATAAACATATACACACATAAACTCGCACGCATACACACATAAGCAAGCGCGCAGACACACACACACACACACACACACACACACACACACACACACAACACACACACACACACACACACACACACACACACACACACACCTCTTCCCCTGACTTAATGCTTTTCAAGAAGGGAGATTGAACAGAAAACCACTACAACAATTAATTCGCATTATATTTTTCCTGTATATATATAGGAAAGACGAGTGAAGGTTTGTAAAAAGTTATAAATCTCTTTCGTATGTGTTTGCAGCCGGTAGTAGTCTGTGTATATGTCAACAACTATTAACAGCTACAGCAATGTTCAGATTTGATGGACATTGAGCTTAACGAAAAGAAGGTCAAAACTATAGCACAATAGTGTGCTAACACTCTTCATGTTGTGTGCAGCTTACACCCTCTGTTCCCTGGGTCCAACGAGGTGGACCAGATCGCCAAGATTCATGACATCATGGGCACACCTGACCCCAGTGTTCTCAACAAGCTGAAGAGGTCAGAACACACGCAGTCATCCACTGTCATCCTTTGTCAACATAAATCTGCATTGTTAACAAGTACAAACCGTATTGGACAACAAAAGAATATATACAACAAACACGATCATGTAATGTGCAGCCCACGACCTATCATTGTCCGTTTTTACTCCAGGCAGCTCAAATCTGCTGTGTTGACATCACGCAGGAAATGAAAGCAGTCTGGAGAATCTGCGGGGAAGACCTCACACAGGCCAACTATAAATTGTTGATGAAAGTCAAAAATCATACTGCCACAATGGCATCATGGTCGGCCAACGAGAAAATTTTGGCTACATTTAAAATCGGACAAACTGTTCGCAGTAACATCGACACCAACATCGATGAGGTGTTTAAAAAATTGAAGTAACTGACCTGATGTAAACCTGCTTGGTCAGTGGTGAAACACGCACCTTCCGATATGATTACATGGGTTTTGCAAAAGATTCACTAGAGTAAAACTTTGTGCTTGAAGCCTGTAGTCCATCAAGTTGTAACTGCTTTTCTTCAGAGTTTAGGAAGATAAAGCTAAAGAGGAAGAGGAGATTCGCACCACCCTTATAATGCTCATCCTCTTGAAAAAAGTGAGGTCTCTACCACCTCTTTCCCCTATGACCTCACGGTTGTCATGGGATCACCTTTTACCTGTAATCAAGAATAATATAACGATGTACAAAATATGTGCATAAAAAGTGTTGCAGGTGAGGGACGTGTGTGTGTGTGTGTGTGTGTGTTGTGTGTGTGTGTGTGTGTGTGTGTGTGTGTGTGTATGTGTGTGTGTGGTGTGTCTGTGTGTGTGTGTGTGTGTGTGTGTGTGTGTGTGTGTGCGTGCGTACGTGCGTGTGTGTGTCGGTATGTGTGTGTGTGTGTAGACATTATTATTCTGATCGTATATGCACGTGGATAGGCACACACCCACAAAGATGAGCGTCCACTCACAAGATCATGTCATGCAAAAGTGTGCAAAGATAATGGATTGACCATTTTCTTTCTCTTTCCTCCCTCTGCCCTTACGTCTTTCTTTCGCTCTCTTTCTCGCTTTTGACGGGCGGAATGGGGCGGAGGAGAATCTTACATATGGTTATGCAGGTGTGTATGTATATCCATGTGTTTATAAATGCATATGTATATGTCTTTGTGTGTATGTGTGTATGTATGTGTAGGTATATATGTATGTGCGTATACATATTTATGTGTATGTATATGTATACATTGTGTATGTGTATATATATTATATGTATGTATATGTATGTATGCATATATACATATGGGGTATGTGTATGCGTGTATATTACATGTGTGCTTATATGTGTGTGTATGTATGGATCTATGTATATGAATACATGTGGGTGTATATAGATGTTATGTATGTGTATGTTTTGTGTATCTGCAGATGTACATGTTGGCAGATATGTAGGAAGACATGCACATGCATGTAGATGTGCGTACGTGCGTGCATAGATCTTGATTCAGGCCATTTTTCAATATGTTAATTTAATTCGTGAAGAAGGATATGCTATTGTAACCTACTAGATAAACTAATTGTTTGTTCAACACTGTACATTTCCCTCGCCAGTGACGATCACCAAAAAAGGTTACCGTTTTTATGTAATGTCAGTATGTTTGTTTGATTAGAATGCTTTTTGCTCGGAAAGTTGGTTTAGCTGTTTGCTTTTTCGTGATTTTTCTTGTTATGTTGTGTTGAGATATGTCAGTGAATGACTTTTTGCATGAAAACATGTGTATACTTCGTCACAACAAAGATGTTTGTATTCTTTATTGTTGTAATATTGATAATTGTGTTGAGACAGTATTCTGGTTTTGTTACATATAGAATTGAAAAAATTTAAATCTTTATATATGCCAATTTATAATTATAATGGAAAACCTTAGCATTGCATCATTAAATTGTCAAGGTCTTGGAAATCCTCAGAAGAGGAGAGATGTTTTTCAATATCTCAAACAAATAAAAGATTGTTCTGTTTATCTCTTACAGGATACACACTTGGACTTAAAGCTAGAACCATACATTAAATCTGAATGGGGACATACATGCTACTTCGCTTCTTACAGTTCTCAATCCAGAGGAGTAGCAGTAATGTTTAATAATAATTTTGTATTTAAGATAAGGAAAGTGTACAAATATACAGAAGGTAATTATGTATTTGTTTCCCTCACAACGATGAATAAAGATTTTCTACTTGTCAATATTAATGGTTCAAATAAAGACACACCAGAATTTTACGAAGAGTTGGAACAACACATCGAAGTAGGGTCTTCACATGTAATCATAGGGGATGACTGGAGCCTTGCACTGGACACCAGACATGGATTGTTACAATTATAAACACGTCAATAATCCAAATAATTCAAAGATTTTTTTCATGGACATCATTAGAAGAAAAAAAAAAACAGCATGCAGTTGTCGTTGACATATGAAGCTGTTGTATTTCGAGATTGTTCGTCCAATTATTTGTTTTTGTTTGCTTGATTGTGTGTGTGTGTGTGTGTGTGTGTGTGTGTGTGTGTGTGTGTGTGTGTGTGTGTGTGCGCCGCGCCCATGTGTGTGTGTATGTGTGTGTGATTTTTTCCTTATTGTTTCATATGTACATTCGTGTAATTTTCTTCTTAAAATGCGAATTTATCTGTATCTCTTCACCTGCTACAGTTAGACATATGGATGTTCATGTATGTATAAGTATATACATATGTAGGTGTATATGTTTGTATATATGTGTGTGTACATGTGTGTATGTATTTGTCTATGTGTGTGTATATATATGTGTATCATGTGTGTATATACATATATATATATATGTATGTATATATATATATATTACATATATGTATATGTATATATGTGTATATACATATGTATGTATGTGTATATGTGTACGTGTATCTATATGTATATATGTGTGTGTTTATATGTATGTATATGTATGTGAGTATATATATTGCAACGAATTGCTTGTTTTTTTTACATTTTGTTTGATCTGTTGATTATGCATTGTACACATTTCAAGATGTTTGTAAATGCTATGTAATTGAAAATGAACAAAAACAAGTTGACCAAAAACAAAAACAAAAACCCCAAAAACAGGAGTGGCAGAATGGTTCAGATGTTCGCCTGTCAATAACTCAACTCAAAGTTCCAGGGTTCGTCTCCTTTTGAGGCGTTGACTTTTCTCCTCAGTTTGACTGGAAAGTCAAACTGAACGTCTGCTGCTTTGGAAGGGGACGAAAAACAAGTGGGACCCGTGTGCTTTCTGGCCTGCTAAAGATCCCATGGCAGTTGAAAATCGTAAAGAGCAGGGCATTCGCCTGGCTGCCCTGGCATAAAAATTGGAGAGATAGGTTGATTTCTCAAGTCCCTCTCCATGAAAGCCAATTACCTTTCTTGCCTTTCTGAAGTCTTGGTTAAAAAGAAATTGGGTGGCGCTGCACTGCGGCTACGCGCTCTCAAAAAGGAGAGCAACGCGAATTTCAGATGGTAAATCCACTGTGACAAAAGAATGAATATGAATATAAATACGAACATGACATGAAGATGAATATGAACACGAAACTGAAATGAATATAAATATGAATACTTGAACCGAACTGAACATAAAGTAAATATGAATATGACACGGAACTGAAACATGATTTGAATATGACACATCTGAACATGAATGATATGATACTTCGTGCGTATGGCATTTAAAGCATGTTTATGACTTATGGCATTCAAAGCATGTTATGACTTCAGCAAAGTGTTATGGTTGTACTCAGGTCACGGGGCATGAACTTCAACTTCCCTCCGAAGAAAGGTTCTGGCATCGAGCGTCTGCTGTCCCACGTATCACAGGAGGCCATTGAGCTGATCTACCAGATGTGTACCTATGACCCCGATGAACGAATCACAGCACGACAGGCCTTGAAACACCACTACTTCAAAGACCTCAGGTCAGGATCTCCTCCCGAGGGGATGTCGCGGGCTCTTTCAGTATAAACAGTATCCCCACCTTCTGAAAGTTCTATGCTAGAATTTCCTCTTTTCTGTCACTCTCTTTGTTTCTGCCTTGTTCCTTTGCTTTCTGTCATTTTTCCTATCATTTTCTGATTTGCTGGGCGATTCACCTGTATGTGTTCGATAAAGTCTTATATATTTGCTCTTGGACTGATGATTGAATACATGTATTGAGCGTGTTTCTGGTTCTAAGGAAACGTGATGTTCAGAATCAGTTTTAGGTATTTTGGTCCGTTTTCATATATGTTTTAGTGTCCTTAGTCATGTTTACAATGTATTCAGGCGTGTTTTTAATCCCCAGTATGATACATTGGACGGTGTGGCCAGCGCCGCGGGCATATCTTTAGATTATGTGTGCGATTTCATTGATATTGTACTTAGTTTTCTTTTCCAGTTTTTTTAATACTCTTCTGTGAGGTATGGTGTACTCTTTGAGATAGTTATAACTCTGATATGGCTCTGCGCAGTCGGCTGGGTTTTAAGCAGAATAACAGTACCAATAATAGGTCAGGATGTGACATGCTGCGTTTTTACATTACGTCTAAAACAGAACGGCCTTTTTATGTCAAAAGTTAACCTTACCTATATAATCAGTGAGTTGCTGTGACTTCTTATATGACAAGTAAAGTATATGTGGGTAGATTGATACAGCCTCAAGAGAGGAAACACAAGAGTTGTCTTTCTTGGAAACGTGCGAGCAGACAAAAACGAGCAGACAAAATAGACAAACTCGACAGAAAAAAACAACAACTGTCTGGACTAAAATAGTTTTGTCTGTTCGCACCTTTGCAAGAGAGATAACCGTGTTTCCTCTTTCATTTTTCGAGTTGAAAAGATAAGAGTAAGCTTAGTTTTTAACTGTTATGTTTTAAATTAAATTTGGACTTGTTTTTAAGGTGGTGGTAGCCCTGATATAGCTCTAGTAGTCAGCTGGGCTCTAAGCAGTTTGAACGTGAACATGAACATCCCTTGAAGCTATAACATTCTTCTCAAATTTGGTTTACTTTACATTCTGGTCCCTGGTAGTCACTCTCTACTATCCTAGAGTCATAAAGTTTTCTGAAGTCAGAAATCCCTTTTTATAAATACTTATATGACAGTTACATGGCTGCGTGTGTGCGTCTCTTTCTTTGCTCATAGCCAGTTTGCAAATTGGGTCAATACGTTTACACAAATGGAATTGAATAAACAACACCTGTAAAGATTTGCACCATAGCAGCTGATTTAGACTTGAAACTAATCGATATAGTTTGTTTAAATTGTTTTAAATCCTCTTTAAATGCATGATACAAAGCACTTGCTGTGAAAAGTATACAGTGTACAATCAGTAGGTACGGTGAAAAAAGTATCAAACAATGTGCAATCAATAGATATGTTGGTCAAAGTATCCATTGTGATACATACATATTATCGAAATATGGCAGGTGAATGGATATGGATAAATGAAGACTACAACATAATGCATTACGAACACACAAAAATGCACAAAGAACAGACAAAGAAACAAAACAAACAGATGGACAAACAGGATTGAAATTAAATGACATTCATAATTGTTACGTTCTAACAGATAACTTTACAGCCAGAAGTGACTGACACATAATTTTCATATCCATCTCACAGCACACTAAACAAACAGATGGACAGAGTTGAAATTAAATGACATTCATGCGTATTACGTTCTAACAGATGTCTTTATGGCTAGAAGTGACTGACATATAATTTCCACATCCATCTCACACCACACTAAACAAACAGATGGACAAACATTATTGAAATTAAATGACATCCACGCTTAGTATGTTCTAGCAGACATCTTTATAGCCAGAAGTGAATGACACATAATTTTCACATCCATCTCACACCACATTAAACAAACAGATGGATAAACTGTATTGAAATTCAGTGACATTCATGCTTATTACGTTCTAACAGACACCTTTATAGCAACCAGAAAAAAAACCGCGAAGAAAGAATAAGAACGCGTATTTGATACAAGACAAGACAGGCGCAAATTTTTGGCCAACTGGCCTTTGTCAAGCGTAAGATCACAAACAAATAAACACCAGATACAAAAATTAGTAGACAAAGACTGAAATTTTCCTGCTGCTTCCTCCAGTGTGAGAGAAGATAAAGTTTCAGTCTTTACTAATTGTTGTATCTGGTGTTTGTTTGTTTGTGATCTTACGCTTGACAAAGGTCAGTTGGCCGAAATTTGGGCCTGTCTTGTCTTCTTGTATTAAATACGCGTTTTTATTCTTTTTGGGTGGTTTTTTTTCTGGTTCCTGTTTGCTTGAACGCGGGCAGTCACACTTGTTTCGGATTTTGTAAGACATCTTTATAGCCAGAAGTGACTAACACATAATTTCCACATCCACCTCCCGCCACACTAAACAAACACACACTATTGTCCACACAGGGATTCAGACAAGCGAGCGGCAGCACTGGCCAAGCGACAACTGCAGGAGAGCAAGCGCGTAGAGAAACCACCCGACACCGCCACCGTGAACGGGGACGTCGACACTGCCACCAAGACCATGCTGGTGAACGGAGCCGGCACGCACGACAAGACGACGCCGGACGAGCCGCGGTCCCCTCTGAAGAACCCACCCGCCGAGATCCCCATGTACCCGAGCATCAAGGCACAGTCCCTGCCCATCCAGGCTCAGACGCTGAAGGAGCGGAACAAGCGGGTAGGTGGGGGTGACGCGGGCAAACTGTCCCTTCCCAAGGTCGATGGCTACTCGTCCTCCGAGGTGGAGGATAATGCCTCCGGTGCCACCAAGGACACCACCAATAAGAAAAAGAAGGTATTGATGGGATAGGGGTGGGAGGATGTGTTGTCTGGTGTGTTGCTGCTGCTCACCGACTCACTCACTCTCTCACTGGCTCGCCGGCTCACCTGCTCACCCTTCTGTGACGTGTGATGTGATGTGCTCACCGGGCTGCCTGCGTCGTCTTGATTTTGACTGCACTTTTTTGTTATTTTGTCTTCAGTTTCCTTTTTGTGTGTTAGATCTGTGTTGTGTTGTGGTGTGTGTGTGTGTGTGTGTGTGTGTGTGTGTGGTGTGTGGTGTATGTGTGTATGTTTGGGATCTGTGTGTGTGTGTGTGTGTTTTGGAGCTTTGCGTGTGTGTGTGTGTGTGTGTGTGGTGTGTGTGTGTGTGTTGTGAGGTGTGTGTGTGTGTGTGTGTGTGTGTGTGTGTTGTGTGTGTGTTGCGTGTGTGTGTGTGTTGTTTGTGGATCTGTGTGTGTGTGTGTGTGTTTTGGAGCTTTGCGCGTGTGTGTTGTTTGTGTTTTGGAGCTCTTTGTGTGTGTGTGTGTGTGTATGTGTGTGTGTGTATGTGTGTGTAAGTATGTTTTGGAGCTCTGTGTGTGTGTGTGTGTGTGGTGTGTGTGTGGTGTTGTGTTTTGGAGCTTTGCTGTGTGTTTGTGTATGTGTGTGTGTTTGTGTTTTGGAGCTCTTTGTGTGTGTGTATGTGTGTGTGTGTATGTGTGTGTGTGTGTATGTATGTTTTGGGCTGTGTGTGTGTGTGTGCGTGTGTGTGTGCGTGTGCGTGTGTGTGTGTTTCGGAGCTCTTGTGTGTGTTTTTGTGGATGCGTGTGTGTGTGTGTGTGTGTGTGTGGTGCGTGGTGTGTGTGTTTTTGAGTTCTATGTGTGTGTATGTTTTGGATCTGTGTGTGTGTATATGTGTGTGCATGTGTGTGTGTATGTGTGTGTGCGTGTGTGTGTTTTGGAGCTCTGTGTGTGTGTATGTTTTGGAGTGTGAGTGTGTGTGTGTGGTGCGTGCGTGTGTGTGTGTGTGTGTGTGTGTGTGTTTTGGAGCGTGGTGTATGTGTGTGTGTGTGTGTGTGTGTGGGGGTGGGGGTGTGTGTGTGTGTGTGTGTTGGTAATTGATGACCAAGATTTTCACACAATTAACCAGTGACCCTCTTTCACGTCTGCCGTTCACTTCTCAAATGCTAAAGAGAATTTCTACTGTTGTCTATAAAGTTAGTCACTGTTTGGTGTTTTTCTTCTCTTCCTAATTTTTCAGTGGTTCTGTTGAAGTGCTCATCTCTCTTTTTTGAGTGTGTATTAGCTACAACACAGTTCCATTCAAATGTGACTTTTCCTGTTGAAATAAAATGATACATTGCCATTTTTGGTCACTTTTCAAACGTGTCCAGAGGGGAGGCTTACACTGTAATGAAAGTTTAGAAGAAAACAGCGCCGCCATCGGAAGTCTGTCAGATATTTCTGGCAGATTTGGGTGGAGCGTATATGGAGTTTTCCGAGTGCAGTGAATCCCTCTTGAGCAAACTACAAACAAACTACAACATGCTGGGCTGATGATACGGTTATGTGAATGTGATGTGAAAATATAGTCGTATGGATGGTATTTTCAGATCATTTAAAGTATAGTTTGTGAGGATAAATTTACAAAATGTATGCTCAGCGTTATCAAATATTCCAAGAAATGAAAAGAGAAAAGGATGAGAGAGAGATAGGGAGAGAGAGAGAGAGAAGAGGAGAGAGAGAGAGAGAGAGAGAGAGAGAGACATGTTGCTTGATGTTTTGAAGAATATTACCGTATGATTTAGCTGTTTTCACAGTGAAGCGATAGCAGTGACGTAAATGTATAAAACTGATTATTAATGTTTTATCTTAGTATTTCATTGTACATACACATATAGTCAGTGTCACTGGTTTTTTTTAACGTAGTAGATTTGCGTGCAATGTGGTTAATGTCTGTTACATTTAATGCATTTATGATACAAACACACATATGCGCATGCCAGTACGCACACACAGAGACAGACATGCAGATAGATAGACAGACAGACAGACAGACACACATGGTTTGAAGAAGGCGCCTGCAGCCTGGTACCTCCGACTTCAAGTCTTGTTTCTAATATATTTTTTTTTAGGATCATCACTTCAGGGATGTTACCTTTGCGCTTAACTTTTTTTTCGTCCCATTTCATGCGCCACCTTAATGGCCACAGAAGCTGGCTCAATTTTTACAATGTGATGATGATGACGTCGATAGGGATGATAACATGATGCTACGGAGTTCCATCTGGATTGAGACTGTGTGACAGGGCTGAACTCTACGCTTACTATCATAATATATCCTGGCGTCAACTAGGCAATGTTGGTCAAAGATTTGGACAACACCTTCAATGACGCATCGGAAGTGGATGAGACTCGACTGCGTGGTCCCAGTCTTCCCAATGAGCCCATAGCACGCCCAACTCTGGATAGGGCAGGTAAAGACCGAAAAATCCGGCAAAGATTTTTGAAGGGACTGATGGGGATTCGAACCTGCAAACTTCCAGTCAGAAGTCCGTTGCGTTTATCACTACACCACGGCGACTGGTCTTTCTGTAAGGGTTATCCTGTGCTTAGCTCATGGCCAAAAGTCTGAAGTGTGAACTGAGGGAGCTGGGCTTTTGGCGCGGCCCTTATCTGCCTGGTCTTCTGTAACTGAACATCATCATCATCATGTGCCGCTGCCACATGGCGTTGGCGATCATGGCCGGTGTTCGTTTTTTCTCCAGTGAGGTATTGCGTACTTTTTGAAATCATTGTAGCCCTGATTAGCTTTGCGCATTGACTGGGCTTTAAACAACAACGGAAACAATAACATGATCATATTTTGTACTCATACAGTCGTTGATTTGATTGCATGTCATGCCCCCTGTGTTGTGTGTTTTGACAGAGGCGACATCGTCAGCGACAGACAGAGACAGGGTTCTCACACCACACAGGCCTCTTGCCGCGCGTGCCCATGCACACGTCGACCTTTAACCCCAGCTTCCACTCCACCTCCTTCCCCTCCTCCTTCACCAAGGTGGGCGACTCCTCCACCTCTCTCCTCCCCACCATCACCAACAACGCTTACAAGCCGCACAAGGTAAGCTACCTCACATCTTGATAAAAAAAAAAAAAAAAGTAAAGATGGTGTATTTTACAGTTTGAAAAGTTGTGTGCTGAATTTGCTTATTCCAAAGAACGAAAAATGTCTCACAGTGACGTACAAGATGCTTGAATCTTTCATTTTGAACACGACGGAAATGGGTTTACTTATTGCCTTGAGCAGCAGCAGCAAACCACGATCTTCCCCTTCGCACTGGACTCGGCCACTTGTTCCCACACAGTGCGCGTGGCTGTCCCATATCGACAGTTAAACATCCCTGCCAGACGGGGCCACAGTCCTCAGACCATGTTCCGCAGCCTCGTTGAGCGAGACAGTCAACTGGGTAAGACATGGACTTCCAGTTGGTAGGTCTGTGTTCGATCCTGCCTGGTACCTCCCTCCTGTGTGTAAAAGGGTGGAGAATTTTTTTTATCTTTCAGGTCAACATGTGGGCAGACCTGTGGCATGTTTAATCCCTGTTCGTGTGTATACGCGTGCAGAACATTACTAGATATTTACGTCAAAGATCCTGTAAGTCATGTCCATAGTCCAGTGACTTATTGACACGTGAAAAAACCAGCATGCATGTGCACCAAAGATGACAACAGCAACATACCGCCTGCTCAGTGTGGGCGAAACAACATGGCGTATACAGATAAAAAAAAATCAGGCGTTTAAAAAAAAACGAAAAGCTTCCACAGTTTTGCCCACTGTTCAGAAATAAAAAGAAAAGCAAGCTGTAGTCTAACAGGGCAACACTGAAAGAAATTTGAGGCAACACTGAAAGAAATTTGAAGCAAGACTGAAAGAAATTTGAAGCAACACTGAAAGAAATTTGAGGCAACACTGAAAGAAATTTGAAGCAAGACTGAAAGAAATTTGAGGCAGCACTGAAAGAAATTTGAGCAACGCTAAAAGAAATTTGAGGCAACACTAAAAGAAATAAATTTGAGGCAACGCTAAAAGAAATTTGAGGCAACACTGAAAGAAATTTGAGGCAACAGTGGCAGAAATTTGAGGCAACACTGAAAGAAATTTGAGGCAGCACTGAAAGTAATTTGAGGCAACACTGAAAGAAATTTGAGGCAAGACTGAAAGAAACTTGAAGCAAGACTGAAAGAAATTTGAGGCAACACTGAAAGAAATTTGAGGCAACACTAAAAGAAAGTTGAGGCAACGCTAAAAGAAATTTGAGGCAACACTGAAAGAAATTTGAGACAACACTAAAAGAAATTTAAGGCAACATTGAAAGAAATTTGAGGCAACAGTGGCAGAAATTTGAGGCAACAATGACAGAAATTTGAGGCAACAAAGACGATTTGTTGAAGATCACACCCTCCCTCCAGACCACATGATTGACCATTTGAGATGTACATATGTGGCTTGCTTTCAACGTAGAAGAAGCAGAAAATGCTCATGAGTTTTTGATCTCATCATGAGTCTTTCGTCAGGCGAAATGAATGTTCTCTGCAGCATCTGGAAATAAAATCCATGTCTTTTGTCACTTGATGCCAGTATTGCTTGACTGGATTTTGCAAGGTGTGACATTTTTCTTATTAAAATTGTATGTTGTCAAGGTGAGACATTTTTCGTTGTTAAAATTGTGTGTCACTTCTAGGTTCTCAGACACTGTTGAAATTATTCCTTATATGAGTTCTTATGCCATTCAGTTTGTTAATTTGAATTTCATTTTGTATTGTTTGGAGTGCGTAGAAGCATGCACATACACACACACTCGTGCATGCACGCACACATGCATGCACACACGCGCAAGCGCCATATATGCGTATGTACATATGCTTTTGTTTGGCATGTTCAGTATCTGCCATGTTCACATGTTAAGTTGTACATTGAGTGCGAATTGCTGCATGCTTGCATGATTTTTATATATCCCTGATTTGAAGTGTGTGTTTGAAAAAAGAATTGCATGCATGTTTGGAACAATTTGCAAATATATCTGGTTTGTGACAGAAATCATTTACATCTACTGCATGCTATCATCAGCTATGATTAGGGATAAGACTACTAATACAGTGTGCAATTACTTAGTATAACAGAGTTCTATCTAGCCGTCTGCCTGATGAGATGACTGTAGACCGCTGCATTTGTACATGTTCATAATTATTCTGAAAACTATTTTCATCAGACAACGTATATTCTGAAATAGGATAAACTCCAGTAGGGTTTTAAAACTATCAACAGGGTAAGTTACACGGAGTTTCAAAAAACAATACATTCCCGAAAAACTAGATGTTAAATTGAAACCTACAAGGTGATCTGTACAAACAAACGCGTGCACACAAACACATCGTATGTAGTATGTATGTATATATGTATTATGTATGTATGTATGTATGTATGTTATGTATGTATGTGGTATGTGTGTATGTATATATAATATATCACATATATATGTATACATATGTACATGTATATATATGTATACATACATACATAATACATAATACATACATACATACATATATGTATATATATATATATATATATAATATATATATATATATATATATATATGTATGTCTACACCATGTATGTATGCATATTAATATATATAAATAATATATAATATATATATATATGTATATAACAATATATTAATATATATATGTGTGTAATATATATATATAAAATATATATATATTAAAAGAAAAGTTTGTTGCTTTAGATTAGAGTTACGTCAAAATAATAAAGACAACAACAGAAATAGCAGATTGAAACCAGAACTTCAAGTACATGTCTGCATCAGTATTATAATGTTAGAAACTAACATTAAGATTTGTTTTAATATTGTTTCATTTTGTGTTTGAATTACTACATAATATTATATATACGTATGCAGTGTCAGTATTATCGTTTTTAAACAATGCACAGTTATACTTTTACCTCTTCTCTGTCATTTCCCGGCACAGAATAACTCGAAAAACTGACACAATTAATGAATTGACCAACAAAAACTTCACTGAAAGCAGCATTAGAGGCTACAATAGCTTGAAGCGAGACATTTGTAGCTGAAATACCATCTTTTGATCATTTTGGTTTAAAATTGTTACAAAATTGTGTTAAGTTGCGTGCAAATATTCCTGAAGGAAAAGAAAATGAAGAAGAAGAACAACAACAAAAAGAAAGAAAGAAAGAGACAAAAGAAAAAGAAAGAAAGAAAGAAAAGAAAAGAAAAGAAAGAAAGAAACAAAGAAAGAAAGAAAGAAAGAAAAAAGAAAGAAAGAAAGAAAGAAAAGCTCCAAAAGGTAAATGAAAGTGACAATGAACATGAGAATACAGTTTAGAGATGTGTTGCTTGTAGGAGCAGTAATGGCCGACACAATACTGATCTGAAGGTCACCTTACGACAAATGGTTTTCTTAAAAAAAAAAAAAGGAAATGCATATTCCTTGAAATAAAATGGACTTTTGATGCACTCATTCGTGACCATAATATCTGGCTGCGAATGACATTTTCTTGTTGTTGCCAACTTTAATCAACATTTTCAAAATTTCGCAGCAAGACACTCGCATTCAAACATGGCTGACTTGCTATTAATGAACGAGATACTAGTGCATTAACATGTCAGATGATGTCTTAACAGCTAAGAATGGGACCAAAATTTTTAGATCTGAAGATGAAAAAAATCTAGTCAGGTATGCTTCTGGTAGTGTAATTTCATTCTTTTTTGTTTGTTTTTGTTTCGTTTGTGTAAAATGGTCATTTTTGTGTAAAGAAAACCGTTTCACTTGCGGTCGGTGCCCCCAGCAGCCTGTAGCTGCGTGTGGTGTGGTGTGATGGTGCCAGTAGTGAACGGTGTTGTTTTATGCATGGCGATTGTGTGTGTCAGGACTCTGTGAGACAGGGCAGGTTGGGGATGAAGGTGGGGCAGTTTGCTCCCCCCACTAACCCCTACAAACAACACCAGGTCAGTTGTGCCACGTGCCTCCACACCCCCCCCCCCACCATCACTACCCTTCTACACCGCTTTTCTCCCCCTCCCCTTCCTCTCTTCACTCACCCGGATTGTGGTCAACGTTTTTCCTTTCTTTTCATTTGATGTAGTGTAGTGTAGTGTAGTGTAGTGTAGTGTAGTGTAGTGTAGTGTGTAGTGTAGTGTGTAGTGTAGTGTTGTGTAGTGTAGTGTAGTGTGGTCTGGTGTAGTGTAGTGTTGTGTAGTGTAGTGTAGTGTAGTGTAGTGTGGTGTAGTGTGGTGTAGTGTAGTGTAGTGTAGTGTAGTGTCATGGTCTTTTTACCGAATTTCGCTAGATCAGTTGTGCGAGAAATTAGAACACATTCATCTGTCATCGCTTTGTGTGGACTTACCCTCCATCCTTCTAGGCCTGTACCGGTTGTTGTAGTTTATATTTTATTTTATTAGTTGTTTTGTTGTTGTTGTTTTTTTGTTACTCACCCAGGTTCTAGCTGCCTTTTTCTTCTGTCGATAACGGACGTTTTCTTCTGCCAGTAACTTTTCATTTGATGTCAAGCCTTGACCTTTTATCAGACCATACTAGATCAGTGTGCTTTCTGCTTTTAAATCCAATTTTAAAAACCCACCTCTTTTCCCAACACTGAATTCTACAACTACTTCTTTCCCTCAGTCTGTGTATTAAATATTATCAGGTGGTCACTACCTCTTTCCCTCAGTCTGTGTATTAAATATTGTAAGGTGGTCACTACCTCTTTCCCTCAGTCTGTGTATTAAATATTGTCAGGTGGTCACTACCTCTTTCCCTCAGTCTGTGTATTAAATATTGTCAGGTGGTCACTACCTCTTTCCCTCATTCTGTGTATTAAATATTGTAAGGTGGTCACTACCTCTTTCCTTCAGTCTGTGTATTAAATATTGTAAGGTGGTCACTACCTCTTTCCCTCATTCTGTGTATTAAATATTGTAAGGTGGTCACTACCTCTTTCCCTCAGTCTGTGTATTAAATATTGTAAGGTGGTCACTACCTCTTTCCCTCAGTCTGTGTATTAAATATTGTCAGGTGGTCACTACCTCTTTCCTTCAGTCTGTGTATTAAATATTGTCAGGTGGTCACTACCTCTTTCCTTCAGTCTGTGTATTAAATATTGTCAGGTGGTCACTACCTCTTTCCTTCAGTCTGTGTATTAAATATTGTCAGGTGGTCACTACCTCTTTCCCTCAGTCTGTGTATTAAATATTGTCAGGTGGTCACTACCTCTTTCCTTCAGTCTGTGTATTAAATATTGTAAGGTGGTCACTACCTCTTTCCCTCAGTCTGTGTATTAAATATTGTCAGGTGGTCACTACCTCTTTCCTTCAGTCTGTGTATTAAATATTGTCAGGTGGTCACTACCTCTTTCCCTCAGTCTGTGTATTAAATATTGTCAGGTGGTCACTACCTCTTTCCTTCAGTCTGTGTATTAAATATTGTCAGGTGGTCACTACCTCTTTCCCTCAGTCTGTGTATTAAATATGGTCAGGTGGTCACTACCTCTTTCCCTCAGTCTGTGTATTAAATATTGTAAGGTGGTCACTACCTCTTTCCTTCAGTCTGTGTATTAAATATTGTCAGGTGGTCACTACCTCTTTCCTTCAGTCTGTGTATTAAATATTGTCAGGTGGTCACTACCTCTTTCCTTCAGTCTGTGTATTAAATATGGTAAGGTGGTCACTACCTCTTTCCCTCAGTCTGTGTATTAAATATTGTCAGGTGGTCACTACCTCTTTCCTCAGTCTGTGTATTAAATATGGTAAGGTGGTCACTACCTCTTTCCCTCAGTCTGTGTATTAAATATTGTAAGGTGGTCACTACCTCTTTCCTTCAGTCTGTGTATTAAATATTGTCAGGTGGTCACTACCTCTTTCCCTCAGTCTGTGTATTAAATATGGTAAGGTGGTCACTACCTCTTTCCTTCAGTCTGTGTATTAAATATTGTAAGGTGGTCACTACCTCTTTCCCTCAGTCTGTGTATTAAATATGGTAAGGTGGTCACTACCTCTTTCCCTCAGTCTGTGTATCAATTATTGTCAGGTGGTCACTACCTCTTTCCCTCAGTCTGTGTATTAAATATTGTCAGGTGGTCACTACCTCTTTCCCTCAGTCTGTGTATTAAATATGGTAAGGTGGTCACTACCTCTTTCCCTCAGTCTGTGTATTAAATATTGTCAGGTGGTCACTACCTCTTTCCCTCAGTCTGTGTATTAAATATTGTCAGGTGGTCTTTGTCGATTGTATGCACATGCCTGGTGCGTCAGTGCGCTTTGATTTGAATAGTCGAGATTTGGCGCAGTATAAATACCGTAATTATTATTATCAGTTTCTTGCTGTTGACGAACGCAGTGGGTCACATCGGAGTTCCAGTCGGAAGGTCCTGGGTTCGATCCGCCTAGATTATAAGTAGATACCCTCCCTTGGTGGGTGAAAGGTGGAGATATTTCCCATCTCCCAGGTCAACATGTATGCAGACCTGCCAGTGCCTAAACCTCCATAGTGTATACACGTGTGCATAATGTCAAATACGCATGTTAAAGATCCTCTAAGTCTTGTCAGTGGCTGGCTTATGGAAACATGAAAACACCCAGCATGCGTGTCCAGCGAAGACAGAGTATTTAGACTGTGCAACAACGTACTGCCTGCGCAGTGTGCAGAAAACAACGTGCATACACGCATATACACGCATCTGAGAGAAAATCGGACCGGGGAATAAAAAGTTAAAAAAAAAAAGAAAGGTTTCCCGAAGCGTCAAAATGAAACCAAGCGGCTATCATTGCTTTGTACGACCTAACCCATTTCCAGACGTAATTTTTCTTATGACCCGACTGGTGTGAACATTCTGATTTTGGTCCTGCTTCTGTTGTGGTACCCATATTTAATTGAACGCTCACTTTGTGTTCTGATTTGTTGTTGGTCACACTGATCACTGCCAACTTCTGTTGTATTGGTCTGTGAAAGCAGGTCGTTGATCCAGATAAAACCACAGCTCTGACCAAATTAGCTCATTTGATGGGGGTAAGGAGGTGGTTGGGGGGAGAGATTGATTTTTTTTTTCAGGAAAATGAAACATAATTCAAAAATAGAGTTTTCAGAGATGAGATTTCAAATTTTATTTTGTACTTTTTTTGTTAGAGTAGTCGTTAGACTCAGTACATCAAGATTTCCCCCAACTCTCTCTCTCTGTCATTCTGTTTCTCTCTCTGTCTCTCTCTCTCTCTCTATCTGTCTGTCTGTCTGTCTGTCTCTCTCTCTCTCTCTCTCGCTCTCTCTCTCTCTCTATGCATATATATTTATGTCTGTCTATCTATCTATCTATCTATCTATCTATCTATCTATATACATGTATCTATATATATATTATTATATATTAATATATATATATATATATATCATGTATATATATAACGTATAAAACTACCAGCCCACAGAGACAGTGTACAGCAGAACTTAATTCTGAGCAACAGTCTCATAAAAAGATTAAAGCTATGAGAAAATATCATTTCGATTATATCTTCCTCAGTCCTTAACCCCCTGTCCGTGTTTCATCGAACTGTAGCTTTTCCACTTTTCATCAGTCACGTAGGCAGCAAAATGTATAGTTTTGTTCAGTACTTTTAATTTTGTTTCATGTAGTCTTTTGCTGAGCATGTTTGCTGTGAAATTCCTTTCTCTTTATTTGAGATGCTTTTATAGTAAACTTTTTTTTACAATGAGTAACACTTTCTATAATATTCAAATGGTGCATGAACTAATCTCACTAACCAACAGCTTCATTTTTGACAATATTAATTTATTAATCAATTCATTGATAGAACACTCGTCACGCACAATCACACACACGTACACACATATTTAGATATAAATATGTTATGTATATTACACACATATTTACTTGTAAATATATTATGTATATATATCGTGTATATGTATACATAGGGACATATATGTATTGTTGATTTGTTGTCGTTTCTGTGTACATGCTCTCTCTCTCTCTCTCTGTGTCCTCTCTCTCTCTCTCTGTCTCTGTCTCTCTCTCTCTCCTCTCTCTCTCTGTCTGTCTGTCTGTCTGTCTCTGTCTCTCTCTGTCTCTCTCTCTGTCTTTCTCTCTCTCTTCCCTCCCTGTCTGTTTCTCTCTCTCTGTACACACACACACACACACACACACACACACACACACACACACACACACACACACACACACACACACACACACACACACACACACACACACACACTCATGTATGAACTGTGGTTTTTAAAAAGAATGTTGAGAGTTCCATGGACAACAAAGAAGACAAACAAGAAAGTCTTGAAGGAGGCAGACAGAAGAAGATCATTAATAAAGAAGATTAGGAAAAGACGAGCGACATTTATAGGACGTTTTATGAGGAAAGGCAAATTAGAGAACTGGTCACAGCAGGAATGCTTGAGGGAAAGAAAACACTAGGTAGATTAGGGAAAAAATATTGGACGGACTGGCAGGGTGGCTGAGGACGGAGAAGGTCGGAGATGTACTTGCAGCGACAAGGAATAGATTCGTATGGAGGGCCAGATCGCCAACGCCATGTGGCAGGACACATGATGATGATGACATCTCTCTCTCTCTCTCTCTCTCTCTCTCTCTCTCTCTCTCTCTCTATATATATATATATATATATATATATATATATATATATATATATACAGATATAGATATAGATGGATAGATATACATAGATATACAGATATATATCTATATATGTCTGTGTGTTTTGTTGTTTAAGAAAAAAATTATGGCAGTCAGACTGATCCAAATGCCCTCCACCCAAATCTGCCAGTAATTGTCCAGCAGACTCCTCGAGCCTACGCAGTCCCTTATGCGCTGACAAGGTCTTGAAATAAAGTGGCGAGGTCGGGAGAACCCATGGAAAGCCAAACTGACACTCCAGAATGATTAGAGCATGAAGATGGACAGCGAACATGACAGTTTCTATGTTGCAGATTGAGGCTGAACTCAAGAGATCATATCTTGTCCATGGCTTTGTCAAAAGGAAAAAAATGGGGGTAGGGGTGGAAGAGGGGATGAAAGGGACAGCATTATTTCATATCAGTCGGAGAGAAACTTTAAAGGGGGTGGGTGGGGGGAGGGCGTTGGGGTACTTTTTCATTAAATTGGAAGGAACATATATGTTTGTGTGTGTCTGTGGACTAAATGGGCCAACAATTAGTTCTGAACTGTTCATTTATGGGTTTCCACTGATCCATGGCATTGTGACATAGAACACGATAGGACGGGAGGGAACAGGACAAGACAGGAAAGACAGGACAGGAAGGAAAAGAGAGGACAGGGCAGGGCAGGACAAGACAGGACAGGACAGGAAGGAGAAGAAAGGACAGGGCAGGGCAGGACAAGAGAGGACAGGACAGGAAGGAGAAGAAAGGACAGAACAGGACAGGACAGGAAGGAGAAGAAAGGACAGAACAGGGCAGGGAAGGAGAAGATAGGACAGGGCAGGGCAGGGCAGGACAGGACAGGAAGGAGAAGAAAGGACAGAACAGGGTAGGAAAGGACAGGGCAGGACAGGGCAGGTAGCACAGGGCAGGGAAGGAGAAGATAGGACTGGGCAGGACAGGACAGCGCAGGACAGGACAAGGCAAGGCAGGACAGGGCAGGGCAGGGCAGGGCAGGGCAGGACATGGCAGGACAGCGCAGGACAGGACAAGACAGGACAGGGCAGGACAAGGCAGGGCGGGAAGGGCAGGGCAGGACAAGGCAGGACAGGACAAGATAAGACAGGACTGGACTGGACAGGACAAGGCAGGACAGGACAGGGCAGGACAAGGCAGGACAAGGCAGGGCAGGGCAGGACAGGACAGGGCAGGGCAGGGCAAGGCAGGACAGGGAAGGAGAAGATAGGACAGGGCAGGACAGGGCAAGGCAGGGCAGGACAGGGCTGGACACGGCAATACAGGACGAGGCAGGACAGGGCAGGGCAGGGAAGGAGAAGATAGGACAGGGCAGGACAGGACAAGACAGGGGAGGACAGGGCAGGGAAGGAGAAGACAGGACAGAACAGGACAAGGCAGGACAGGACAGGGCAGGACAGGACAGTGCAGGACAGGACAAGGCAGGACAGAACAGGGTAGGACAGGGCAGGACAAGACAGGACAGGGCAGGACAGGACAAGGCAGGACCGGACAGGGTAGGGTAGGGCAGGGCAGGGCAGGACAGGACAGGAAAGAGCAGGAGAAGAGAGGACCGAACAGGGCAGGAGGACATGACAGGGAAGGAGAGAACAGTACAGGACACGACAGGACAGGAGTACATTTAGACTGGGCTGCAGAAGGATTCACAGCCCATGGAATAGTTGTCATTAGTGATCAATATATGGACAAGAGCAAGCCTGCATTCTGCACTGTAGTACAATCCAAGAAAAACTTCATTCTAGATTAAACAGTTTTGTTGAATTAGTTGACAGTCTATGACCTCTGTTTTGCACTGCAGAAGCCACGAGGGTCGCAATCGAAGAAACAGTGAAGCCGCAGAGTGCTTGTAAGAATGGGCTGGGGCAATGAATTCATGTGATGGTAGACACTGGTGTTAAGAGGTGACGGTAAACACTGGTGCTAGAGGTGATGGTAAACACTGATGTTTAGAGGTGATGGTAAACACTGATGTTTAGAGGTGATGGTAAACACTGATGTTTAGAGGTGATGGTAAACACTGGTGTTAAGAGGTGATGGTAAACACTGATATTTAGAGGTGATGATAAACACTGGTGTTAAGAGGTGATGGTAAACACTGGTGTTAAGAGGTGATGGTAAACACTGGTGTTAAGAGGTGATGGTAAACACTGGTGTTAAGAGGTGTGGACTTGATCTGATAATTTTTTTTGTCTATTTTCTTTTCTTTTTTTTTCTTTTTTTTTTCTCTTTCTTTTTTCTTTTTTTTTCCCTTTTTTTTCTTTTGAGCGCCTGCATTTTTAGTTGCCCACTGACTCAGATGTTTAGAGTGCCGTGACGGTAACACAAGGGTCATGGGTTCAGTCCTCACGTTGACCATTTTGGTTTTTTTGTGGGCTGGTTGGTTCTTTTGATAGAGCCACAGACTCAGGAACTGATATCTTGAGTTCAGTCCCAGCCTGCAACATTACACATTGGTCTGTTCGCTGCCCATCTTTAATGTTTCCATCATTGTGGTCGTGTCAGCTTAGTGTTTGAAAAGTCTTCTCCCTCACCTCCCCATTTCTGCTTCTCAGTTCAAGACCTTGCGAGCGCATATGGTTTTGCGCAGGCTCAGGGAATCTGCCAGGTAATCTGCTGGGAGGTTTGGGGTGGGGCGCATAGGGAATTGTCCAAGTGCGATGAATCCCTCTTGAACAAACTCCAAAGTCCAAAATCCACTTGTGTTTGGGAGCAGTGTCGGTTGTGTTATAATCAGAGCACCTGCCTAAAATCTGAGGTATCTAACTACAATAGCCTGGTGATCTAGTGAGGTTATTTCCCTTCCGCTGGACTCTGAGTGGTGGTCAGGCTGTCAATCCTTCGACATGACCGTAAACTGAAGTCCCATGTATAGCGTGCATTTGGTTGCATGTTTTAAACCCCTTTTATATCAGAGGAATGATGGGGGTGGGGGGTGGGACGTTTGGGGATTTTAGTTGGGAAATCTTGTCTTGTAGTGGTGGCTTTGTAGTTGCTTTGTAACTAGCATTGGTTCTGAGAGCTATGCTCTGCTGGTGTGTGTGGGCTCTATGGTTTCCTTGTAATACTCACTTGTTTTTCTGACGGTGCATGTGCTGTGTTGGCTGTGTTTGCAAGGTTAAGGGAAACTGAACCATAGAATTGCCATCCAGCCTTAGTATGAGATATGTAACTCATTCCTCTCTTTTGAACGAAAATGTTATTTAGTCAAATTGATAATAGTGCTATAATTTCATGGAAGATAGTTTGAGGATTGGTTTGGTTTGGAAACTGATAGGCATGTGCATTTCAGTGTATAAATTGTGTCAAATACATGCATCTGCAAAGATACACATGATTGTCATTTTTTTTTAAAGCATAAAACCTATTAACGAAGAAGTTGAAGACTTGAGAGTTCATAGAGGTTACGCATAGGCCTATAGCTTTTGCCATGATTACCTTCACTGTTAATCTGCCATCACCTGGGTCAGCACTTACGGAATCACCCACATGCTGTAATACTGTCATGAGTAAAATGAAAAAAAGGAAAACTTCTCAATGTATTGACACTGTGATAGGCACGATAGTTGAGTGGTTAGGACATTGATTTTCCAATTGCAAGGTCTGGGTTTGAACCTGCTTGGGTAAGGCGTTGGGATGTCTTTTATCTCCCAGTTGCACGTCTGCTAGTGCCTGAACCCTTTGCGTATATATCCACACGCATAACGTCCGATATACACGTTGAATGTCCTGTAAGTCCTGTCAGTGTTTGGTGGCTTATGCAAACACGAAAACACCCAGAATGCACATCCCCGAAAATGGAGCACGACTGCCTGAACAGTGGGATAAAAAAAAGTACTTGGCCATATGCGCCAAAGCCATTCCGTACATATATTCGAGGAGTTCCATTCACGATCAACAACAGCAACAACAACAACAACAACAACAAAAGTAGCAGCAACAGTAACAACAGCAGCGGCAACAACAACAGCAACAACAAACAACTGACACTTTCCCTTGTATTTATCATTATCGTTGCAGTACTTGTTAATAAGTGCACATCTGTAAGTCTTGAGTTACGTTGATGAGGTTTTTTTTGTCATGTTTACAAAGTTCTTTGGGTTTTTGTGATGAGAAAATGAGTCTTGAAAGAAGGCTTGGCTTGTATATGTGTGGGGGTCTTAGTCAGTCCTTCTCTGTGCTTTGATTTAACGTGTATAGATCATTTACATTCTGTTGAAGATTTTATGTCAGTGGCCAGACCTTCATGTAAAAATTTGACGTTGCATATATGAGAGTTGGACGATAGAAGGTCTGGGGAGAGCTGGACAGCAGAAGGTCTGGGGTGAGCTGTCCAGGACAGCAGAAGGTCCTCAGTAGAAGGACCTTCTCGCTGTCCAGCTGTTGTAAGAGTTTCTCATTATTATGTGATTACTTGTAACGCCAGTATTTAGTTTTATTACAACTACAACATCATATATGTATTAGCACGAAGATTGTGTGGTTATAAAGATTGGACATTATGCGTTTCTGGCTATCTGTTGTCATTTTTTTGTATATAATCATAAACGTAAATACATGGTCGTGACGTATGGCTGCGGTTTTTTTGTTTCAGGCGACCGCTGCCAAGACTTCTAAAAGTTTCCTAAGCAACTATACCCTCCCTTCTTTGGAGAGACGATACTGAGTGGGGGGTTGTCTTCCTTGAATCTTCAGCCTTACCTCCCCTCTGACATGCTCAATGTGATTGACTGGAAAGCAGTGTGACGTCACTGCCTGTGTGTTCTCTTGTTCCCTGTGGTTATCGTCTGGGTTTTGGGGGGTTGTTCCGAAGACAGCTGTGTTTGTTTGTTTGTTTGTTTGTTCAGTCTGTTTGTCTGTCTGATGGTAGTCGGTTGGTTGGTTGGTTGGCTGATTGGTTGATTGCCTTTTCCCTTATATAGGTGATAGAGTGGGTGTCGCTAGTTTAAGAGGTTTGAAGTATGTCATTGTTCGAGGTGCGGGTGGCTATAGAATGCAGCTTGTCTCTGATTTATCCTGATAATGTTTTTTGAAATTTTGTAACTTTCTTGTTTGTCACGAACAGAATCAACCCCCCCCCCCCCCCCCCCAATACAACACACACACACACGTGTTTGTTATCTCAGGAAGGTTCTTCTCGCCTAGAGACGCTATTATCCTTGTTTGTTCCCCGTTGAATGTGAAACACTAATTGTGACAGAAGAACCACCAATGTAAACAGAAGGAATCGGTGGAATAAGTGGTAACTGGTCTGGAAGTAAGGAGGAACAGGTGATAGACTGCATTCTATAGTCAGCCGCCTGTTATCGTTAACGGTAATGCTAGTGATCTTAAATTATTGTCAGCTTGTCATGGCCAGAACACAAATACAGTATATTTATGATGTACATAGTGCACGTCGGTCATAGAAGATGACTGTGTTCCTGTTGAACATGTTGACCTTGTTGACTTTGAAATTGAAGTGACTGTTGACAGTATGAGTTAAGGACAGGGTGTCCTCCCAACAGCTGAAGTGTGGCAGGTATTTTGTGTGACTGCTGACAAGGAAAACTGTATGAGTTTTCCTACTTTGTCAAAATGTGTATTCAAGAATGTTTGATATGCGAAAAGTACATGATTGCTTTTATCTACTTTTGAAAAAGCATCGTATAGGAAAAGATTGATTTCGCGTCATTCAAACTACGATAGACAATGATTAAGTCTCCAAGTCATGAAATTGCTCTGAACAAGCAAACTTTTTTTTTTTTTTTTTATGTTTTAGAAATTTGTGTTACAGTGGTTTGATAGGTTGGAAGGATTGAATGATATGATCCTTTTTGAAGGGTGTATATACACATGTGGCCACGTTTGAATGAGGGATGTTTTTTGATCATTTTCTCCCACTTCTCCTGTACTTTGATGACCTGTTTTTATTTGTATATCTTCCTGAATGGACCCCATCCCCACGCCTCATCTCGTTTAGATGATCTTCCAGGCAGTGCAAACTATTATCTGTATCCACACTGTATATGTAACCTGCCACATGTGTGATTTATCGTTACCTTGTGACGAGGTGATAACGTGTCAAAGAGCGCGAGTATTCATTTGTACATGAACTTAGTCTGGTGTAACTGGCTGTGATCTATTTTGGATTGATCTTTATTGCAGTATTGTCATGTGTTTGTACAAAGCAATTTATTTTACAGAGTTTATTTTTTTTTCTACATGCCTTTTACTTCGAGTCTTTGGAAGTTTTTTTTTCTATGAATGAATGAAAGAATCATGTTAAGAGGTGTATAGAAACTTCAGTCACAGCCTTGTGGTATGTTTTCTTTCACTTTTTTGATATACGTGTTTCTTGTTTCCTTGCTCGTTTCATTGCCTTTGCTCCTGTTTCACCGCTACAACATCGCTCATTTCCACTGTCCAACATATCTCCAAACGTACCGAAACTTGGGTCACCAGGATAGAATGGCTTGAAGGGCTATAGAATCTATGACAGTATTTGACAATGCTGTGATGATGAGAATCGGGATAGTGATGATATATTGGAGTCCCATTTTAGATTGAGACTGCGTAACAGGGCTGTACTCTGTGCTTACTTTCATCATATATCCTGACGTCAGCCAGGCCCGAGAGATATAGACACCTGCAGTGTTGGTCAGGAAATTTGAGCAGTACCGTCAGTAACGCATCTGTAAAGTGGACGAGACTCAATTGTATGGTCCTAGACTTCCCAAAGTGCCCATAACACTATCAACTCCGGGTAGAAGTCAGTCGAGGCTAGAACAATTTCACAGTAATCGTTTCTTTCTTTAACTGGAGGGGGTTCGAACTGATGATTTCCCACAGTCATAGTCCGCTGTGCATACCACTTCACCACATTCACTGGTTAGCTTGTGATATGTTTGTACTTCATTCATCTGTGTGGTTGTATCATAAATCGTGGAGTCTGCATTTGACTGTGGAGTAGTAGAGAGTGAGTGAGTGAGTGAGTGAGTGAGTGTGAGTTAGTGTGTGTGTGTGTGTGTGTGTGTGTGTGTGTGTGTGTGTGTGTGTGTGTGTGTGTGTGTGTTAGAAACTTGGAACTGAAAGAAGTTACATGTACGTGCATGAGGTCTATTGATAATGAGTGGTAGTTTTCTGAAAAGAAATGTCACATACATTTTTTATCTTCTGTACATTATGATGCACTTTTCCTTACTTGAGTTTGGAATGAAACAGACTGTCACTTTTATGAGTTCGTGTCCATGATATATGTCTGCGTGCGCTGCATCTACCTGTGTGTGTGAGAAAGAAAGTACATGTGTACAATCATATGTGGTAGTGTGTTAACAATGCATATATATATATATACTTATTATGTATATATATATATATATATATATATGTGTGTGTGTGTGTGTGTGTGTGTGTTTGTGAGAGGAGAGAGAGAGAGAGAAAGTGTGTGTGTGTGTGAATTCTTTAGACGTGTGTGTGCGTGTGTGTGTGTGTGTGTGTGTGTGTGTTCTTAGATATGCAAAAAGAATGAAATAGCACGTTCATTTCTAAGGACACTTGCAACTGAAAATCTACAGAAAATCTCTTTTCTGTTCTCTTCTGTGTAAAAGTAGTCTTCTTCCTATTTTGTAGTTTTCGCCTTCAGAATGTTTATACTCATAGGCACGGTAAACTGACTATTTCAATACCAAGATGCCAAAGAGACGTTTTGCCAACGTTTATTGTATTTTTCAAGGTTTAGTCAACAGATTGATTGTCACACATTTTAGATCCGATTGATCAGTCACACAGTATAGGTCAGTGTCACAGCCAAAGTGTTCTTGTAAAATTGTTCTTTTTTTTTTTTTTTTGATCAAGCCTGAAAGATTATTGTTTTGTTTTCCAATTTTCCGTTTTGTTTATTCTGTTATGTGTCTTTGTTTAATTCATATTCATTAATGAAATATTCTGGTATGTCTTTGTTTAATTTATATTTCTAAATAAAATGATTTCATCATTTTCTCAGTCTTTTATATTTTCGTTCCAAGCAATATGGTAGTTTTTAATTTTCTCTCGTTTTTTTGTTTTGTTTTTTTTTTGGGTGCACGTATGCCTGTTGTTTTGACGTATACACTGTGCAGGCAGTATGTCGCTGCGCAGTCTGCTTTCTGGCTTTTCGGTAGGCATGCATGTCGGGTGTTTTTGTGTTTCCGTAAGACACCTGGGAACGATCATTTCACCAGACGGCAGATGCACATCAGAAATAGCCGGAAGAATCGGCCAAGCCAAAACAGCATTCAAGAAGATGACAAGCATTCTTACCAACAAACGCCTATCAATTAACATCAAGAAGAGAGTTCTTGAATGTTATATAGAACCAATACTGTTGTACGGATGTGAGGCGTGGACAGTCAACAAGCAAAGCCAGAACAAGATTGAGGCAGCCGAGATGTGGTTTCTAAGAAGAATGTTGAGAGTTCCATGGACAGCAAAGAAAACAAAGGAGACAGTCTTGATGGAGGCAGACACAAGTAGATCACTCATAAGGAAGATTAGGAAAAGACAGGCAACGTTTATAGGCCATTTTATGAGAAAGGGGGATTTGGAGCATCTGGTCACAACGGGAAAGCTGGAGGGAAAGAGAGCACCAGGTAGACCCAGGGAGAAAATGCTAGACGGACTTGCAGAGTGGCTGGGGATGAGGAGGGTGGGGGAGATGCTAGGGGCAACAAGAGATAGGGACAAATGGAAGTCCATGATCGCCAACGCCATGCGGCAGGGCAGCTGATAATGATGATGATGATGAAGCCACCGAATACATACACGGCTGATGGAATCTTTAACGTGCGTATTCGATGTTCTGTATGCGTATGCATACGAGGAAGGTTCAGGCACCACAAGTTCATACATTTGTGGGATGTAGGAGATGGGGAAAAATCTCCATCCTTTACACATCGGGCAGAATCGAACCCAAACTTTCCGATAGCAAGTCCGATGTCTTAGCCAATGGCTGCTGCGCCCATCGTTGCTCTTTTGAATTTACATCTGTTGCTTGTGTTTGTTTGTTTATTTGTTTGTTTATATTACATGTTTATTTATTGCGTTTGTTTTTGTTTACTGCTTTGTTACATGGTCTTATTGCGTTTGTTTGTGTGTTCAGTGCTTTATTACGTGTTTGTTTAATGTGTTTTATTGCATGTACATTTATTTTGTTTGTTTAATGTTTATTACATGTTTATTTATTGCGTTTGTTTGTTTAATGCTTTATTACGTGTTTATTTATTGTGTTTGAGTAATATTTTTTTTATATTACATGTACATTTGTTGTGTTTGTTTAATGCTTTATTACATGTTTATTTATTGTGCTTGTTTGTTTAATGATTTATTACATGTTTTCTTGTCGTGTTTGTTTGTTTAATGCTCTATTGCATGTTTGTTTACTCGGGTTTTTGTTGTTGTTTTTATTTAGTGATTTGTTACGTTTGTTTACTGGTCTGTTAGCTTGTCAGGACGTATGTTAATGTTTTAAGAGGCATTATGGTATGTTGAATGTCTGTGATATCCTTTAATAAGTTCATATATTGTCTGCATGAGGAGAGGTAATTGAATATGATTGTGCCGTAGTACAATGTCTGTTTCCGTTTTTAATAATTATAATAAAAAAAAGTAATCACAAAGAATGTCAGCAAAGGTTTCTTTTGTCCTTTATTGTAGGAATCTTTTGCCAAGTATTTTAAATTATCATCCCAAAGAAAAATGATAAATGCAGAAATTTGACCTTGCGTGACCGATAGCTGGATTACGTTGTTTGAGATGTCAAAAAAAAAACCAGCAAAAATCTCAGTTTTAATAAGTGGAGAGGACAGTCAACACGGTCACACATCTCAGCCCCAGGAGGGACAAAATAGTGTTGTCACCCTTGCAAATTGTAAGCCCAAACAAAGAGATAAACAAATTAACAATCAGGAAACTGTCTCACTTGTAAATTGTAAGCCCAAACGAAGAGAAAAATGGAAATTAACAATCAGGAAAATGTTTCACTTGTAAAGTGTAAGCCCAAACGAAGAGAGAAAAACAAACAGAAACGAAAGAACCAATCAGAAAACATGTTCTTCTTGTAAATTAAGAAGACAAACAACAGAAACTAAACAATCAGGAAAGGTCTTCAGCGTGACACAATTAACTGTCTGGTCAGAGTCTGAAGGAGTGTGCAATTTGTTCAAATGGGAGGGCTCCACCCAAATATGTCAGCAGTTGTTTAGCAGACTCCTTGAGCTTGTGCAAATTCCTGTGTACTGGCAATATCTTGACATAGGAAAGGAGGCGGGGGTGGTGGTGGTGGTGGTAGAAGGGACCTATGAAACACCAAGCTGACACCACCAGAATGATGAAAACATTCAGATGGGCAGCGAACAGGGTCAGTTTTTTTTTTAAAGCAATGCGCTGGGATTGAATTCAAAATATCAGATCTTGTATCTACGGCTGTATCTGGTCGGAAACATGACAGACGAAACAGAAATCTTTGAGAAAGACAATGATATGGGGAGGAAGGAGGTGGAATAAGAAAAAAAAACCTGTTGAGAGTTGGTGAGGGAAAAAGGTCCTAGATGACCCTGGCAGAGGACTTAGCCAACATCTAGGGCCTGCACAAGAAAGGTCTCTTTTTCCACAGCATTGCCTCTCACTCAAGCCTCTGTTACATTCGCGTCGTTTCGGAACAAACAGCTAAGCCTGTCCATTAACAAAGTCTTTGGTTGCTTGTCTTGGTCTTTGTTCGTTTACTCCTACCATCGAGGCCTGTTTGGCGTTGACGTAGAGCACTCTCTTTCCAACCTGCCTGCATGAGTTGATATGGGTGCGAATCACGCTGCGTGAAGCTTGATATGATTTTTGCGAGCTGCAGTCTTCCCAGCTGCGAATGGTTACCTGACTTTGTTCAAAGTTAGAAAACGATAAAGCAAGCGATGAGAAGAGATGGGTACCGAGACAACTTGAAATCTCTACCATCTCACTCCCCTACGACCTCAGAGTCATGGGACAACTTTTACCTTAGCCTTGTTTTTTACCATCGCATGAGATACTGCACTATTTTTCCCTCCTTGGAACTGATAACATGGACCTGCGTTATGATAATACAACCACTGACTTTTTTCATAAATGGAGAGTGTACAGGGGAAAGTACTCTCCAGGTTTTTATGTATAAAACCGATTAGGAGAATTCAGTCTGCAGGGGAAAGTACTCTCCAAGTTTTTACGCATGAAGCCGGTTAGGAGAGTTCCCTTGTGCAATTTTAAAACCGAAAGGTAGGAATGTGGTTTGAATGTCATCTTGCTCTGCCCCCTTTTGTTATTTTATTTTATCGTCGCTTCTGTTATCTAGCAGTTCTGATACCTGTGTACGTGTGTGATAGTTACATCACAATATTGTAAGATGTGATTTAAAAAAAAACACACAACAAAACAAACACTGTGTTTGGTATGGGTGCAGTCGGATGTGTCTGTACATGTGTTGTGTGTATGCATGCGATGTTTTCTTTAAGATTTGACAGTCTTTAGAAATACTGCCTGTATCTGCCAAGTTCAAATGATTTGTCTTTAGATTGTATTCCAATCCCAGTTCTTGCCTCCATGCTGACAAGAATACTGATGTAGTTTTCAAGCTGACAACGAATAGATGCAAATATGTGTAGTGATAAGTCACAGTTGAACACTGAGCGCTGAAAGATGGCAGTTAGATATGATGTCAAAAACAACACCAAACCATTGGTTGCAAACTCTGCCATCTTCCAAGATAACAACATTTTAACCCTTTGACTCCCGCACCCTATCACCAACTGCAAAAAACTAAACCCATTGACTCCCTCAACATATCCACCAGCTTCCTGCAGGAAGCTGGTGGATAGTGTGAGGGAGTCAGAGGGTTAAGTTTTTGCTTTGCTAACACGGTTGGCAATGCAGGATGCTGGTAGACAGGGTGCGAAAATCAAATGGTTAAAAACATAGTTTTTATTTAAGGTTTGAAAGGGAAAGATTATAATTTCATCAGAGATTGTGTATATACGGATGTTATATGTCAGATTTCATATATTCTGATTAAGTCAGTCAGATTGAATATATCAGATTTCATTTATTCTGATTAAGTCAGCCAGGTTGACAAGGTGTATGTGATGTTCTTTAAGATTACTTTTCGTGATGGCTTGAGGGCAAAAATGGTTTTACGGTATCCATGAGACTTTGTGTCATGTTTTACATTCTGATAATGTCTGTCGTGGTTGTGCTGTCTGTTTTTCTGTTGTTTGTCTGTGGTATTTAATAACATGTTAAAAACTGAATGTGATACCATTGTATATAGAACATACCGTGTAGGCTTGACTGGCATAGCCACATACTTCAGTTTTTCAGTTTCTTTCCAGAAATGTACGTTTGACTCGTCTTTTGAGATGTTTTGACAACAAAGTGAGAATTTTGCCTTCATGCACCTTTTGTAATCCTAATGATTGTTAAATTAATAGTGTAATGCCCACCCATGTGAAGAATAATATGATAGGATGAAGATGATTATGAACAGTTTGAAGAACTATTAACATAACTATGAACACTTTTGGAGGACTATGATGAACATAGTTTTGAACCTTGGGGACTGTGAACATAATTATGAACTTTGGAGGACATGAACATAATTATGAACTTTGGAAGACCATGAACATAATTATGAACTTTGGAGGACCATGAACATAATTATGAACTTTGGAAGACCATGAACATAATTATGAACTTTGGAGGACTGTCTGACAGAATCCTGATGTCTGCTGGACTGGTCAAAGTCTTGCTTCCATTGTCTCTTTGCCATGGCCATCTGTCCTTTGTTGTTATTGTTTGTTGTTGTTGTTGTTCAAATTGAAGATGAGAATTGTCAAGATTGTTTTCCAATAAAAACATGAACTTCCCACTGTTGTGTGTAGTCTGTGAGTGTGCTGAGGCCCGCTTCTTACACAGCAGAGTAGGCAAGTTTTTAAAACAAAATTTTTTTTTTAGGATCATGGCATTCAGGGACATTACCTTTGTGCTCACCTTTTTATTTTTTCGTCCCATTTTCTACGCCATCTTGATGGCCACAGAAGCTGCCACAGTTTTTTTTTACAATGTGATGATGATGATGTTGATGGGGATGATAATCATGATGCTATGGAGTTCCATCTAGGATTGAGATTGCATGACAAGGCTGTACTCTACGCTTACTATCATAATATATCCTGGCGTCAACCAGGGGGTAGGTAAAGTTTTTTTCGTGAAGTGCGCTAGGCAAGCGTGGCTAGGTATTCGCTAGGTAGCATCGAGGTTTTGCCGGCAAGTCGTCTTTAACTCTGGTTCAACGACAACTCTGTCTTCTATTGTGAAAAAAGGGGCTGCCTGAAAGAGAGATGAAGACCAGAGAGGGGCGAGAGAGAGAGTTCTTCATTCTCTGTTTGTCCGGAGGCTGGGCTGGACCTGGTTGGTACGCGTTGTGTGGCTATGTCCCGGGGTTTGTCATCTCCCCACCTTACCATTCGGTTTGTAAACAAGGTAACTGATGACTGAGTCCGAATTGGTCATGCAACGCGTGGACAGCCCCCCTTTTGCTTGAAGCTCAATACCTATAGTTCACGAGCCTTCTCTGTTTCTGGTCCACTCTCCTGGAACAAACTTCCTCTCTAAGTCCGTCAGCAACCTACTTTTGTCTCCTTCAATCCGCTCTCAAAACTCACCTTTTCTCCTTTGCATAAAATCCTGACCTCACTCAATCCCCTCTGCAGCCTGTCTCCACTCGGAGGGGAATCACACTGTAATATATAATTGTATATAATATACTCTCTATAATTTTCCATTGCTTTTATTCTTTCTCCCCATTTATAGCTGTGTGTGTGTGTGTGTGTGCGTGCGTGCATGTGTGTGCGTGCGTGCGTGTTGTTCAGCGCTTAGATTTGATTTTGTCAAGATTTTGCGCTATATAAATATTGTAATTAGTATTAAATTAACTATTAATTATTATTAAGAAATGACTGTCGATTGGCGTCAGGAGCTTGGGAGGTGAGTGTCCCGAGAGTGGCGAGGCATTGATGCTCCAGGTCCCATCCGCACGCTTGTGGTGTTTCTTGTCAACGGCTTTGCCTTTTGTCCGTTTCGTGGTACACTTTTTCCTCGCCCTCATCACTGGCTATCTTGCCAATTCCGCGCTAGCAGGCTAGCATTGTAAGAAACGGAATCCTGTTGTGGTATCAGTGTGGTAATTATTGTGGCATGTGTGTATATATGAGTATGTGTTTTCAGCTACGTGCATTGACGACCCTCCCCTCCCCCAACCCTGTGGGGATGTCGGAAGCTTTTTCACTATAAATAGTATCCCCACCTTCTGGAAATTCTGTGCAAGAAATTTCCTCTTTTTTGTCACTCTCTTTGTTTCTGCCTTGTTCCTTTGCTTTCTGTCATTTCTTCCTATCATTTTCTGCCTTGCTGGTCCATTCACCTGTATGTGTTCAATAAAGTCTTACGTACTTTCTCTTGGGATTGATGATTGGGTACATGTATTAAGTGCATTTTAACTCTAGGGAGGTGAGATATGCGGAAGCAATTTTAGGTAATTCATGCCCGTTTTTATATGTTTTGGTGTCCTTATGTATGCTTAAACTTGTATTCAGGTGTGTTTTTTTTAAATCCCCTGTGCGATAAATTGGACGGAGTGGTCAACGCCGGGGCATGTCTCTAGATTATGTACGCGAATGCATTGATATGTGTAGTTAATTTTCTTTTCTTTTGTTGTTGTTGAAGTTTTGTATGTTTTGAAGCAGTTATAGCCCTGATATGGCTGTACGCAATCGGCTGGGCTTTAAGTTAAACAACAATAACAACAACAAGCATTGACGGGCATGACAATCAAAATGGGTCAGACTTCAGATTTCCTGTGCTAAGATGTGGTATAGTCTGGAGTTTGTTCAAAAGGGGTTCATCGCATTCGGACAATTCCATATGCGCTCCACCCAAACCTGCCAGCAATTGTCTGGCAGACTCCCCGAGCCTGGGCAGTGCCCTATGCGCTGGCAAGGTCTTGAACTGGGGAGCAGAAAGGGGATACCTTTGAAACACTAAGCTGACACCATCAGAATGATAGAAGCATTAAGACGGACAGCGACCAAACCAATGTTGAATGTTGCGGGCTGGGACTGAACTCAAGATATCAGATCCTGAGCCCACGGCTGTATCAAAAGAACCAAACATCCCGGAAAAGCAGTGTTCTGAGCTCACGGTTTTTTTTGCTTTGTATCTGCCTCTATGCTAGCTGAATGGGTAGCGCAAACTATGTTAGATTTGAGAAGTTTCACAACATGGCAGATAATTCCTACGTGACTCTCAAGAGTTATGTCCTTTGGTTGATATCCCGGAAAAGACTTCAGAATTCCAACCAGATGCTCTAGGTTCGATCCTACCTGGGTACCTCTCGCCTTGTGGATAAAGGTGTAGATTTTTGTTCCGATCTCGAAAGTCAACATATGCACAGACCCAGTAATGTCTAAACCCTCTTCATGTGCATGTATCATCATCATCAAGTGCCCTGCTGCATGGCGTTCGCGATCATGGCCCTCCATACGAATATATCCCTTGTCGCTGTAAGTACATCTCCCACCCTCTCTATCCTCAGCCACCCACAAGTCTTTCCAATATTTTCTCCCTGCGTCTACCTGGTGCTCTTTTTCCCTCCAGGTGCTCTAATTTCTCTTTCCTCATAATGGCCTATAAATGTTCTTTTCCTAATGTTCTTTGTTTATGATCTTGTTTTGTTTGCCGCCTTCAAGACTGTCTCGTTTGTTTTCTTTGCTGTCCATGAAACTCTCAACATTCTTCTTAGAAACCACATTTCGGTTGCTTCGATTTTGTTCTGACTTTGCGTGTTGATTGTCCACGCCTCACAACCGTACAACAGTATCGGTTTTATGTATAACATTCAAGAACAAGAACTCTCTTCCTGGTGTAAATTGATGGGCATTTGACGGTAAGAACGCTTTTCATCTTCTTGAATGCTGTTTTGGATTGGCCGATTCTGATGGCTGTTCCTGATGCGCATCTGCCGTTACGTGCGATGACCGTTCCCAGATATTTAACCTTAACCTGTCTCGATGTGCCATTTGCTGTTATTTTGCATGAGAGGATTTCTTGTGTATGTATGTATGTGTATGTATACGCACGCAGAATATTCAACATGCACGTTTAAGGTCCGTAAGTCATGTCATTGCCTTGTGGTTACTCATCATCATCATCAGGTGCCCTGCCGCATGGCGTTGGCGATCATGGACTTCCATCTGTCTCTATCTCTTGTTGCCTCAAGCATCTCCTCCACCCTCCTTGTCTTCAGCCACTCTGCAAGTCCGTCTAGTATTTTCTCCCTGGGTCTACCTGGTGTTCTCTTTCCCTCCAGCTTTCCCGTTGTGACGAGGTGCTCCAAATCCCCTTTCCTCATAAAATGGCCTATAAATGTTGCCTGTCTTTTGCCTGTGGTTACTAGAAACATAACACTCAGCATGCGTGTCCATGAAAGACTATGCAGACTGTGCAGCAACATGCCTTCTGCACACTGTGCGCATACATACATCCAAGACAATCAGGACGCTGAAGAAATTGGGTAACGGTGTGTGCGGGATTGTGTGTGTGTTGTGTGGTGTGTGTGTGTGTGTGTTGTGGTGTGTGGGTGTGGTGAGTGTGTGTGTGTGTGTGTGTGTGTGTGTGAGCGTGTGTGTGTGTGTGTGTGTGTGTGTGCGAGTGTGTGTGTGTGTGTGTGTATGTTTGTGTATGCGTGTGTGTGTGTGTGTGCACGTGCTCGCGCGCACGTGTGTGTGTGCATTTGTATGTGTGTGAGTGCACGTGTGTGTGTGTGCGTGCATGCGTGTGCATGTTCACGTGTGTGTTCGTATATGTGTGTGAGTGTGTGGGTGCGTGCGCGTGCTGGCGTGTTTGTATGTTTGGGTGAGCGAGTGTGTGTTTGTGAGTGAGTGTGTGTGTGTTGGTGAGTGTGTGCATGTGTTTGTGAGTGAATGTGGTTTGTGAGTAAGAGTGTGTTTGTGAGTGTGTGTTTGTGAGAGTGTGTGAGTGTGTGTGTGAGTATGCATGTGTGTTTGTGAGTGTGTGTGTTTGTGAGTGTGTGTTTGTGAGTGTGTGTTTGTGAGTGAGTGAGTGTTGCGTGTGTTTGTGAGTGTGGTTTCTGAGTGAGTGTGTTTGTGAGTGTGTGTTTGTGAGAGAGAGAGTGTGTGTGTGTGAGTGTGTGTATATATATGTGTGTGTGTGTGTGTGTGTGTGTGTGTGTGTAATGATGGGTGGTAGGATGAAAACAAAAATAATGGTCAAGAAACATTGTGCCTGGATGTTCTTTACGGTGTTGTTCGCACGATGCATGTACTTTTCACCGTTCTGTCATTACACACACACACACACACACACACACACACACACACACACACACACACACACACACACACACACCACACACACACACACACACACGAATCCACACACGGACGATGTACTTTGCAGCGTTGTATCACCACACACACGAATCCACACACGGACGATGTACTTTGCAGCGTTGTATCACCACACACACACACATGCACAAATACGAATCCACACACGGACGATGTACTTTGCAACGTTGTATCACCACACACACACACATGCACAAATACGAATCCACACACGGACGATGTACTTTGCAACGTTGTATCACCACACACACACACATGCACAAATACGAATCCACACACGGACGATGTACTTTGCAACGTTGTATCATCACACACACACACACACACACGATATTTTTGCAGTGTTGTATCATCACACACACACACACACACACACACACACACACACACACACACACACACACAGAGGGTTTTTTCCCGTATTTCCAGGTGGTGTTTATTAACAAAGAGTAAAAAGAGAGTAAAAAATTTGTATTGCATAAAATGAGCAAGGTAAGGAAGATGAACCGCAGATAAAAAAAAAAAAGAAAAAAGTTAAAAAAGATGAGCATAAACAGTCCAGCGCTCAGCAGTTACAGACTTAGCAATTGGCCGACAGAAGGCAAGCTGTGGAATCGTGTATTTTATGTACAACAGTTATCAGAAAACAGTTATACTTGTAGCAATGTTAATACAGTTCAACAGCATCACTTGGATATAATGAAACTTCACGGAAACACTTGTCTATTTAAATTAGTCAGAGCAATAACACAGACGTGTAATTTTACAAATGAGTTGTTATTTTACGAGGTAAATATAATAAAATTGTCCATAAGCATCGTTGTGTTTTTCCACTTGAGTTGATAAGACATTAAGATGAAATCAAAATGATTATATTGGTTTTCTCTTATTATGCTCAAAAGATACACCAACAGATTGAAATGTTACACAATCATTTTCTCTTTATGCTGGCTTCAGACATCACAGTTCCGCTTACAAGCAAAAACATAAACACAATTGCTACAATAGTGTTACCCTGTACATAGATCACTGACACATGAAGAATACAAAAAGAAAAAAGAAAAAAAGCTGGTTATCAAATTGAACTACATTTGAACTTTGTGCTCAGAAACCAGTATTGTGTTTGTACACAGAGACAAGAGTAAAAGGCCACTTCAGTGGAGGTCAACAATTCCTGTTATGATGATCCAACAAAATAACAACTCTTGCCTAATAAGCCAACTACCAACACCAGTAATCCCTCAAGAGTTTAAAGTCTGAAGTTTATTAAAGAGGGATTCATCACGCTCTGACAATTCCATACACGCTCCTCCCGAATCTGCAAACATTAACCAGTTATCTGGCTGGCTCTCTCAACCTGTGTAAAACCCTCTGCGATAGTGAGGTTTTGAAATGGGGGACAGGGGGCGAGCGGGAAGAAGATATCTAGGAAACGCTAAGCTGACACCACCAGAATGATGGAAACATTAAGATGGGCAGCAAACAGGCCAGGTTTTAATGTTGCAGGCTGGGATTGAACTCAAGACACTGATCAGATCTTGAGTACACGGCTGTATCAAAAGAACCAACCAACCCATAGTAAAAACAGTAATCTGCCTGAGGATTGAGCCCACAGTCCCTGCGTTATGAACATAGTGCTCTGACAACTGAGCCAATGGAACACTAAAAGCAAGTAAGCAACCTTCTGGAAAGGAGAAGACTGAAAATGTCTGGTGAAATCAACCTGTAGGAAACTGGTGGACAGGTTGAGGGATCAAAGGGTTAAGTTTTTGCAGTCAGTGAATAGGGTGCGGGAGTCAAAGGGTTAACCACAACAACAGCTGGTGATTTGACCCATTGTGTGGGTGTAGGAACCAGACCTCACTGACAACCAATGTGAACCAAGCGAAAGATGCTTCAGTGAGAACTGGTCCCTGTGTCATGCACTGACCCTAACCCCTGTTTTATCTTTCTATGCCAACCTTTTCAATGTTTTGATACTTTGTAGTGTGCACTACATAATAGCGTTCTGTTATTTTATCATTCCTTTTCGAAGGTACTTAAAGCAGTTTTGTGAATACTGTGCTATATATGGACATTCATTATTATTACCATAAAAATGAACAAAAGAGCAACAAAGTCTGTTTAAAACAAAGCGATATCTGATAAGTTGGAACAGGTGTGAGAGATACATCCAGTGAAAAGTTCAGCAGTGATATAAAAAAGAGAAATAATTACAAGGCTAATGATGAAAAGCAGCTGTTTTGTAGGGTTAGTCTTGTTACAGATCTCATCAGCTTCTAGTTCTATCAGTTTCAGTTTTAGTTTTTCTCAAAACAATGTGCATTGGGAATAGATTCCACATTCAACTAAACTACAGATGCCATGTGATGGAAAAAGATCTAGAATGATCATGGCACAAGCCATAAGCCTGCGCTTAAACCTAGTGTGTTAGTAAAGTACTCTGTCATAGAATTTGGAATGATTATTACATAGTCAAATGCTTATGAGTTGTTCATGACAGACTGTTTAGACTGACTATATACATTTACATACGTAAATCTCAAGATAAGAAAACATAGCATGGATTTCATTGCTAAATGCTTGGGGGTGGGGGGAAAATAGAACAACAATTTCAGCAGTAGTTATTGCAACAAGAACATACTTTAAACGAAATAAGTACAAGGTACAGAAACAATATCCATGCATGTTAAGGACAGGAGAGGTGTTCATGAATAAAACCATGACCTGATTTTATATGCAAGTTTATAAAAGCTGAAAACACATTCTCTTCTGCACATACTCTTACGTGCATATGCATGCTCAACCGCAAACATACAAGCACACACCCATTTAAACACAGTTCAGAAGAAGCTGACATATATATACAATCAACTGATCAAAAACAACAACAACAACATCAACAATAAAACCAAACAACCCCCACTGACCAAAATGCATTCAAAAATGAAGGGACAAAAATTAGTATAAAAATGAACAAATCTCATACACACTTTATCACAGAGTTGGAAAAGGTGCAACAACACTGATATTTTATCAGTCTTCATGTATATACATAAGTTTGATAAGGCATCTTAGCATCTTGATTCGACAAGTCCCCAGTAACAGAAGTCAGGAATAGCAACATTCTGTGGTGAGTTTTAACAACTTCTATTCAAAACAAGCAATTTCACTGAAAGACAAGAAACAAAAACCACATAACGCAAATTTCTCCTGAAACACACAACATCCCAACATACCTACTATACAACAACAACAACAAAAAAAGACGGGGCGGGAAAGAAAAAGAAAAGAAAACAAACAACAAAAAACAAAAAATCCACCCCCAACAAAATCAACAAAAAACACCAGAAACAAAGTGCACCTTAAGGAATCACAATTTCATCGCACACTCCACCCACAAACAGTCACAGAACGAAAACAACAAAACTTCAATTTCAATCATCATCGTCCATGCCAACCATTCTGGTAGCCACGTTCTTCTGAAAGGGCATCTGGAAGTCAGGGAAGTCCACCTCCCAGCCGAACCTCTCTCGTTTGACTTCTTTGTCCTGGATGAGTTCCTGTGTGGTGGACTGCTTGGTCCAGGCTTTGAGGGGTGTGTAGGTGATGTCTTCACGTTCGTCAGCACCACCGGCCAGGGCGGAGGCCGCGCGCAGTATGGATCCTTTACGGTGCAAGGGGGCTGCGTCATCCAGGTTGGACGGCTTGGCAGCAGTCTGTGGAGGAATAAACACTGAGATTAATCTTCAGGCAACACACACTTGCTGAAACTTGATTCTGAAATTTGGGATGGTTTGTTCAAGAGGGGTTCATTGCATATGCGCTCCACCCAAACCTGCCAACAATCATCTGGCAGACTTCTTGATCCTGTGCAAAATCAATACAAAAAAAAAGAAAAAGAAAAAAAAAGAATAAGACGAAGAAGAAAGGAAAAGAAACCAATTAGGATGAATTAACACAAAGCAAAAAAAAAAACACACACAGAACATACATACAAACAGAACATACAGAATACAAACACAACACACACACACACAACACAAACACACTCTCACACAAACAAACACACACTCAATTACACACACACACACACACACAAACACACACACAACAAACACATACACACACACACACAACACACTCACACAAACGCACACACAATAAAACACACACACAATAAACACACACACACACACACACACACACACACACACACACACACACACACACACACAAACACACACACAACAAACACATACCCACACACACCACACACACACACACAACACACTCACGCAAACACACACAAACACAACACACAAACACACGCACACAAACATACACAACACACAACACAAAAACACACAACACCATAAAAACACAACACACACACCTACCTGTGTTTCCCATCCTTTTCACCAGGAGCAGACGAAGGTCGTTTGGGTTTGCCACCCCCACTGCCCTTGCCACCTTTGCCTTTGCCACCCCCGCCTTTCTTCTTGTCCAGGGAGGGAAGGGTGTCCCATTTACGCTGCACGATCTCCAGCACACGAGGGTCAGCCCACGACTGAGCAATGTCCATTGGGGTCATGCCTGGTCAACAGGAATAACGATACTAGTAACACATCAATCAGTCATGTTGTTGTTATTTCTGTCTAAAGCACAGCCGAATGTGCAGACATATCAAGGGCGATAACCATCTCAAAACGTACACAATACTTTTTTTATTATTATTATTATTATGAACATTTAGTACGCCTAATCAAATTAATGCCCTAGGCGTTTACAATGGCAAAACATATAACCAGAATCACAAGCACACACACCCACAGAAGCACCCACACACACACAAACACACACACACACACACAAACACACACACAGCATGACATGCAAATACAATGACACATTGACACTAAGACACTATAATGTCACCATTACATTACATGGGGGGAAGGGGGCAGAGATTACCAGTTTTGGGAAACAGGTAAGTTTTGAGGGAGCGTTTGAATGTGGACAGAGAGGGTGAGTATCTAAGAGAGCGAGGTAACTGATTCCAGATGGTTGAAGCTTGATAGGAAAAAGAACGCTGCCCAAACCTTTTAGTGCGGACTATGGGGATACTATAGAGACGGGTATCAGATGAGGACCGCAAAGCTCGAGATGGCGTGTAGAGATGTAACAGATGGGTGAGATACTCAGGACAGGAAGACTCAATAGATTTGAAGCAGAGGCAGGCAATCTTGTAGGATATTCTTTGCTGAACAGGGAGCCAGTGGAGAGAACAGAGCAATGGCGTAACATGGTTAAATTTTGAAGAGCGGAAGATGAGACGGGCAGCATGATTTTGAACTTTCTGAAGTTTGTTAATGAGATGAGAGGGGGAACCAGAAAAAAGAGCATTACAGTAATCGAGACGGGATAGAACAAATGCACAGACAAGAGCCTTTGTCGTGTCTTCTGAGAGGAGGTGGCGGATAGAAGCAATTCGGCGGAGTTCAAGAAAACAAGTCCGACAGACAGGGGAGAAGACTGGAAAAGAAAATTACGTATACATGTCAATGCATTCGTGCACATGATGTAAGGATATGCCCCTGGCGTTGTCCATTCATCCAAACTTATCAATAAAAGGTATACCTAACAAAAAAATGACAAACAAAATTGATAGCACACAACTAAGGACACAAAACATAAATAAAACTGAGAAGAATTACCTAAATGATTGCACCATAACACATTAAGAGATGACAGCATTCTTACCGAAGAAATGCATCAAAGAACATAGGAAGAGAGTTCTGAAGTTATAAGAACAATACTGTTGTGGATGTGAGGCGGGACACAACAAGAAAGCCAGAACAAGATTGAGGCAGCCAGATGTTGAGAGTTACATGGACAGCAAGAAAACAACGAGACAGTCGTGATGGAGGCAGACCAAGTAGATGCACTATAAGGAAAGATTACAGGAAAAGACAAGCACAATAGGCGATTATATGAGGAAAGGGAAGGTTTGGAAGGCAGCCTGGCACAACGGAAACTGGAGGGAAGAGAGCACCATTCCAGGAAAAATGCTAGACTTAGAGTGGTGACGGAGGGTGGGGAGCTAGGGGCAACGAAGATAGAGCAGATGGAGTCAGACGCAAGCCATGCGCCACCTGAATGAGTGAACATCACTTCCTACATTTTGTTTCGAAGTTCTGAAATACCTGGACAATCCGCGAATGTGTGAAGGCAGGACGCACCCACCTGTCGTCGATCTGGAACCCTACGAAGTTGGACCCCTGCGCTGTGAGAGGCGTGCCGCCGTTCATGGTGGCGGCGTCTATCTCTCCGCCATTCTCCACCAGGTATTGCACTACATCCAGCTGGCCCGAGTGACAGGCGTGGTGTAGCGGGGTCCACTTGAAGTTGTCACGCAGGTTGATGGATGCACTGTGGATAACAATACAGTTTGGATTTAGTAGTTTGCTCAAAGGTAGTCACTGCACTCGGACAATTCCATATGTGCTTCACCCAAATCTGCCAGATTTCCTGAACCTGTAAAAAACCCTAAGTGCTGGCAAGATCTGAAACACGAAGCTGATATCACCAGAACTGATGGAAACATTAAGATGGGCAGCAGACAGGCCGATGTTTTGCCTGAACGTCGGCAGTCACTTTGATTCAGATTTCTGTTTAAAATCATAATTATGCTTTCAACAGCTTTTACAAATGCAACTCAAAAATTCACATAATTTTCTCAATCAACAAAGTTTTTCCCTGTGGTGGCTCTTCCTCTTTTCTCTCTTTCTATCAGTCCATTCATATGTGAGTGTGTGTGTGTGTGTGTGTGTGTGTGTGTGTGTGTGTGTGTGTGTGTGTGTGTGTGTGTGTGTGTGTGTGTGTGTATGTGTATGTGTATGTGTATGTGTATGCATGTGTATGATTGAGTTTTCTTGTCAATGTTTTGGCTCAATACCAAGCTACACCGACTCACCACTGTCCACCAAATACTAGACTATAGCAAAGAGTGTGTGTGTGTGCGTGTGTGTGTGTTGTGTGTGTGTGTGTATGTGTGTGTGTATGTGTGTGGGTTGTGTGTGTGTATGTGTGTGGGTGTGTGTGTGTATGTGTGTGTACACATGTATGTGTGTGCGTGTGTGTGTGTATGTGTGTGTGCGTGTGTGTGTGTATGTGTGTGTGTATGTGTGTGTGTGTACACATGTATGTGTGTGGGTGCGTATATGTGTGTGTGTATGTGATTATGTATGTGTGCACATGTTAATGTATGTGTGTGTGCACATATATGTGTGTGTGTTAGTGTGTGTATGCATGTGTGTGTGTGTGTGTGTGCGCGTGTGTGTGTGCGTGCATGCGCATGCATGTGTGCGTCAAGAAACAGAAACTGTTGGCCATTTTTTGTCTCAACCAACAAGCCTACGACCAGCTCACCCATTGTCCACCAAGTACTTGACCATGGCGAAATGGCCGGCACCGCAGGCAGTCATGAGGGGCGTCTTGTAGTACTTGTCCCTCGTGTCGATGGGCACTCCCCTCTGCAGGGCCGTTTTCAGGGAATCAAAGTCACCCATCTTGGCAGCCTCGTTGATGTTGACGTAGGTACGATCTGGTTGTTGCAGATACCACGCGGAATCATCCTGTAACAGTTATTAGTTTATTGATTCATTTTTGTTGTTGCTTTTGTCCCATTTTTCTACTTCTCCTTAATGACCACAGAAGTTGAGACAGTTTTTATAATGCTGTGATGATGATGATGGCTATGGTGATGATGTCTGTGATGCTATGGAGTTCCATCTAGGATAGAGACTCATCATCATGTGCCCTGCCGCATGGTGTTGGCAATCATGTCTCTCCATATGTGTCTATCCCTTGTTGCCTCAAGCACATCTTCCACCCTCTCTGTACTCAGCCACCCTGCAAGTCCGTCCAGTATTTTCTCCCTGGCTCTAGGATAGAGACTTTGTGCAGGGTGTATTCTTCCACCCTTACTATAATATTACATCTTGGCGTCAATCACACCTGAGAGATACAAACACCTGCGGCCGTGTTGATCAGGAGATTTGAGCTTACTTTTTCGTCTCCTGCCTGCAATTGTTCGGACAGCTGAACACAATATCATGGCCAACTATTTGGTACAGATCATCGTGACATACCTATCTATGATTAAGAAAATATTATCTTCATCTAGTTGATAGACAGCTGAGCATTCGGGCATTGACTGGGGGCTGGGTGTTCTGTCATGTGAAACGACTTTACACAGACTAGATAGTTGTGTTCTGATTCAGACCTTTATTTATTTACTTTATATATGTGTTCCTTTTTTGAAGGTAAGATACACACATACAAGTGTTATTTACATGTAACCAAGATAATTCCAGTGGTAGGCTGATAAAACACCAGTATAAAATACATCATCATCATCATCAGGTGCCCTGCCGCATGGCGTTGGCGACCATGGACTTCCAACCATCTCTATCTCTCGTTGCTCCTAGCATCTCCCCCACCCTCCTCATCCCCAGCCACTCTGCAAGTCCGTCCAGCATTCTCTCCCTGGGTCTACTGGTGCTCTCTTTCCCTCCAGCTTTCCCGTTGTGACCAGGTGCTCCAAATCTTCCTTCCTCGTAAAATGGCCTATAAATGTTGCCTGTCTTTTCCTAATCTTCCTTATGAGTGATCTACTTGTGTCTGCCTCCATCAAGACTGTCTCCTTTGTTTTCTTTGCTGTCCATGGAACTCTCAACATTCTTCTGAGAAACCACATCTCGGCTGCCTCAATCTTGCTCTGGCTTTGCTTGCTGACTGTCCACGCCTCGCATCCGTATAACAGTATTGGTTCTATATAACATTCAAGGAATCTCTTTCTGATGTTAATTGATAGGCATTTGTTGGTAAGAATGCTTGTCATCTTCTTGAATGCTGTTTTGGCTTGGCCGATTCTGCCAGCTATTTCCGATGTGCATCTGCCGTCTGATGAAAATACAGACTAGGTAAAACATAGTCTAGGTAGGGCCTCAGAACCTGGCCAGCTCATGGGTTTGTGTGCAGGCTTAAGGCTTGTGCCATGATCACCATACACATGGCATCTGTGACGTTAGTGCATATGGAATTCGTTCTGAGCGTGGAAACGTCATCTTGAGAAACTGAAACTGAAAAAACTGAAACAGAAATCGTGGCAGGAACCCAGGAGGTGGGTCGTGCCTTCGTGAGTGCCTTCAATGGCGCAACAGTGACGTGGATGAGACTCGAACGTGTAGTCCCAGTTTTCCCAATGGGCCCATAGCACACTCAGCTCTGGGTAGGGGCAGAAAACTCCCACACTGATTTTGATAGGGCTGATGGGGATCTGTACCCACAACCTTCTGGTTGGCAGTCCGTTGTGCTAACCACTGCAGCACGGTGAATGGTTTTGTAACAGTGATATTGTGATTGTAAAATTGTGATTGTATGTCATTACTATATTCTGATCGCCAAGTTTAATCATATCTGAAGAGTGTACAACAGTTACAAGGCGTTTTCATACGACAGACATACGCACACACACACACTCACATATATACACACACAACACACACACACACACACACCCTCACTCACACACAAAC
>JAPXFY010000012.1:11794029-11814174 GCA_030674185.1 Monoplex corrugatus
GTCTTGACCTTTGCGGACAATTTCTTGAATATTTAGGCCACTGATGTTGGTTATGTTCTCGATGTATGAGATTGGAGATTGGCTTTTCTTCCTTTTTGCCACTGTTTTTCCTTGAAAGATTGTTGCCATAAGGTCTGTGTTCTTGCTGCATGACACATGGCCAATGTATTTCAGTCTTCTCTTGATGATGTCTGCTAGTAGTTTTCTGGTGGTATCAAGTTCTTCCAGGACACTTTCATTAGTTCTTCTATCTGTCCATTTGACACGTAGCAGTTTCCAATAAAAACCACATCTATGCTGCCTCAATTCTTCTGCAATCAGTTTTACTCAGTCCAGGCTTCGTAGCCATAAATCATGACTGGCCAGATCAAACATTTTAAAAGTCTAACTTTCAGGTCATTTGGTATGCCTCTCTTTCCAAATGTTGTTGAGTTGAAATACAACTAACAAGCTAAATTAAACAATATAACATAAACTCAAAACATAACAATGACTAAGTCAAAAAAGTGCTGTAGCCAATTAAGCAAAGGTGAGGAGCAATGCTAACACATCAAACATGTCTTTCCCTCAAACCTCTCACCTTGCCAAATGTTTTTTCTGCTTTACGCAGTTCCTTCATGGCCTCCTTGTGACCATCGTCCTTGGCGATTGTGCGAGCCGTGTTGCCTTCATTGTTCTTGGGCTTGGGATTGCATCCTGTTGATCAAATATTTGAAAAAATAAACATCCGTTTTCAACTCAACCAGTAACAGTCAGTTCCTCCATACCATGTCAACTAGTATTGTTTACTATGCGGATGGAGATTAGCAATTCATTTTCGTGATATGTCATTAATGAGACAGTCTTGATGGAGGCAGACATAAGAAGATCATTACCAAAGAAGATTTGGAAAAGACAAGCAAGACTGATAGGCCATTTTATGAGGAAATGGGAATTAGAGCACCTGGTCACAACAGGAAAGCTGGAGGGAAATAGAACCACAGGTAGACCCAGGGAGAAAAAATTGGACATACTTGCAGGGTGGCTGAGGGCAGAGAGAGTGGGAGATATACTTGCGGCAACAAGGGATAGATGCATAAGGAGGGCCATGATCGCCAACGCCATGCGGTAGGGCACATCACGATGATGATGATGATGATGATGATGATGATATGATTGTCATTTCCTTTTTCGGTTTATCCGTTGTAGATTCTTATCCACTGGCTCGGGATTTGTTCAAGACACTTCCACATGCGATCCACCCAAATCTGCCGGCAATCATCACACAGACTGCTTGAGTGTGCACAAAACCTTACCACTGACAAGGGCTTGAGACACAGATGAGAACAGAACTTATGATACATCCACACTACCACAATGACTGCAACATCAACACTCATCATCATCATCATCAGGTGCCCTGCCGCATGGCGTTGGCGACCATGGACTTCCAACCATCTCTATCTCTCGTTGCTCCCAGCATCTCCCCCACCCTCCTCATCCTCAGCCACTCTGCAAGTCCGTCCAGCATTCTCTCCCTGGGTCTACCTGGTGCTCTCTTTCCCTCCAGCTTTCCCGTTGTGACCAGGTGCTCCAAATCCCCTTTCCTCATAAAATGGCCTTCAAATGTTGCTTGTCTTTTCCTAATCTTCCTTATGAGTGATCTACTTGTGTGTGCCTCCATCAAGACTGTCTCATTTGTTTTCTTTGCTGTCCATGGTACTCTCAACATTCTTCTGAGAAACCACATCTTGGCTGCCTCGATCCTGCTCTGGCTTTGCTTGCTGACTGTCCACGCCTCGCATCCGTACAACAGTATTGGTTCTATATAACATTCAAGGACTCTCTTTCTGATGTCAATTGATAGGCATTTGTTGGTAAGAATGCTTGTCATCTTCTTGAATGCTGTTTTGGCTTGGCCGATTCTGCCAGCTATTTCCGATGTGCATCTGCCGTCTGATGAAATGACCGTTCCCAGGTATTCGAACTTATTAACCTGTGTCAAGGTTGTGCCATTTGTTGTTATTTTGCATGAGGGGATTTCCTGTTTTTTTACTGATCACCATGACTTCAGTCTTCCTGCTGTTTAGTTCCAGCCCTTGCCTTTGACATCAACACTAGCAGCGGTAAAGCCGACTTGTATGCTGTGTTGTGGAACTGAAGTCGAGACATATGAGATCTTGAGTCCACAGCTGTATCAAAACAACCAGCGAGCCCATGTAAAACTATGACCTGCCTGGGGTTCAAACCCATGATCCCTGTAATGGCAGTATTGTGTTCTAACCATCTGAGCTAACAGGATACCGTAAAACTATATTTTCAAAGTTCAGTTTCACTTCCTGTAATCCTCATAATTCTGTACGCTGATTTACACAAATATAAAATAAGTCGACTAAATCCCAAACAAGTGTGACTGCCCACGTTCAAACAAACAGGAACCAGAAAAACACAAAAATAGAATCAGAACACGTATTTAATACAACAAGACAAGACAGGCGCAAATTGTCAAGCGTAAGGTTACAAACAAAAAAACAAACACCAGATACAAAAATTATGTGAAGTTGGAGAAAGGCACTAAATGAAATTGCAATGTGTCTGACACATTGCAATTTCATTTAGTGCCTTTCTTCAACTGGACGAAGCAACAAGGAAGTTTCACTCTTTTTCACATAATTTTTGTGTTTGGTTTTTGTTTGTTTGTAATCTTACGCTTGACAAAGGCCAGTTGGCTGAAAATTTGCACCTGTCTTGTCTTGTTGTATAAAAAGTCGCATAAACATAAAAATACACACTGATGGATATCAAAATACATACTCCAGATTTGTTAGTGCCTAAACCTCCTTCATGTCCATACGCACACAGAAAGACATCAATTATGCATGACAAAGATCCTGTAAGTCGTGTCTGTGTCCAGTGACTAATGGAAACAAGAAAACAGCCTGCATGCATTCCCAGGTAAGACAGAGTATGCAGACTGTGCAGTAATATACCACCTGCATAGTGTGGGCAAAAACAAACTGAACGCATGCATCCGAGAACAATCGGACTCATCATCATCGTCATCATGTGCCCGGCGGCATGGTGTTGGCGATCATGGCCTTCCATATGTATCTATCCCTTGTTGCTGCAAGTACTTCTTCCACCCTCTCCGTCCTCAGCCACCCTGCAAGTACGTCCAATATTTTCTCCCTGGGTCTACCTGGTGTTCTCTTTCCCTCCAGCTTTCCTGTTGTGACCAGGTGCTCTAATTTCCCTTTCCTCATAAAATGGCCTATAAATGTTGCTTGTCTTTTTCTATCTTCTTTATCAATGATCTTCCTGTGTCTGCTTCCATCAAGACTGTCTTGTTTGTTTTCTTTGCTGTCCACGGAACTCTTAACATTCTTCTTAGAAACCACATCTCGAATGCCTCAATAAACACATGCATCCCAGAACAATCAGATTGCTTAAAAAGAAAAACACACCCAAACATCGTCAGTTTTGGTATGAATTACTGACCTCTCTGTGACAAGTATTTACAGCACATGGCGTGTCCGTTCATGGCTGCCAGATGTACAGGATTGTTGCCGTCCATGTTGTTCTGGTCAAACTGGGCGCTGAAGCCTCCCATACACATCAAACACTCTAGGTGACCTCCCTTGGCGGCAAAGTGTGCGGAGTGGTTCTTGCGTGCGTCCAGCGCGTTGACGTTACCTCCCTTGGACAGAATGGTCTTGACGACCAAGGTGCTGCCGCTGTTGGCCGCAGCCATCAGTGCTGTCCTGCCGCTTTTCTGAAACAGTGAAGATGGTTCGTTTTGATTCACAGTGTGGGGGAAAACTATCAGAACACACACATACACACACACACACACCATACACACACACACGCACACACAGACACACACACAGACACACACACACACACACACACAGAATGAATAGTTACAATCATACCAACAGACAGAAACAATGCAACATTATTTCATGATACATAATTATCTTATATGACAAACTAAGAAATCCTTGCAAACACACACACGTGTGTACACAGTCTAATCTGAATCGTATCTCACCTTTTTTTTCTTCCTTTTTTCCTTTCTTTCTAGTTTTTTAACTTCTTGTTTCCTTTTTTTTACAAAAAAAAATAACAGACACATGTATGATCCAACAAACAGTGGTCATACACATACCTTGAAAATGAATGGTATAATCATTATCATGAAAAAACAAACAAACTTACAGTGTATTCTCAGAATTCAAAATGCCACGAAGCTCAGGTCCACAGAAAGTCTCAATCTCAATTTTTTAAGATGGCATCTCCACGCTCAGAACAAATTCTAGACATTCTCTAGCTGTGCTGCGTTGGTCAGAAGATTTGAGCTACATCTTTAATGGTGCATCCTTAAAGTGGATGAAACTCGACTGTGTACACCCACTCTTCCCAACGAGCCTATAACTCATACTAGAAAGGAATTAATTCATAAGAAATTAATATTACAAATGAACATTACAAAGTTATCATGAGTGAAATTAATTGTAATTCTGGAAAGTTTCCATAGCTCATACTAGAGATAATTAACTCATGAAACATTTATATGAAAAGGTTATCACAAGAGAAAAATAAAATAACTGGGGAAAGTATCCGGCAGCAGATGTCACACATATTAACCCTTTCACTCCCGCACACTGACCACCAGACTCCTGCATTGTCAACCATGCTAGCAAAGCACAAACTTTAACCCTTTGACTCTCAGCCTATCTAACCTGCTGGTGGATACGACGAGAGAGTCGAAAGGGTTAAGCTGGTGGACATGGTGAGGGAGTCAAAGGGTTAAGTTTTTGTAGTTGGTAGATAGGGTGCGGGAGTCAAAGGGTTAAGCAGATTATCCTTCAGGACTGTGGATGGTTTTGTAGTGATGACCCTCACACACGTCAAAAGATAAATTAAGAAATACGAAAATCTTAATGTGAGGCCATCAGACTGTTCAGGGTTTTAAAGATACTTAAACAAAAAAAGTAACCAATGCAGCATTATAAAAAAGCTTATAAGCATCAAGAGAAGACTCAACACTGAAAGAAAGAGAGAGAGAAAGAAAGAGAGAGAGAGAGAGAGAGAGAGAGAGAGAGAGAGAGAGAGAGGGAGGGAGAGAGAGAGACAGAGAGAGAGAGTGGAGAGAGACAGATACAGAGACAGATACAGAGACAGACAGACAGAGAGAGACACAGGGATAGACAGACAGAGAGAGAGAGAGAGACCAAGAAAGAGATAGAGACAGAGAGACAGATAGAACTGATAATGTGATGGTGTAATGTTATTGCTTTAACATCCAACTCTATCAAGACAAAGAGGATGATTTCAAAATAGGCACACGTGAACCCTGAAAAGTTTATAAACACATTAACCAATATATGAAACAGCCAGCCGCACAGCCAAGTAATTCAGACAATACTGTTTGTGCTATCTTCTATCCACAAAACTTAATTCCTATAAAGTGAGCTTGTAATGTGCTCACATACATGAGCAGGGCTACACACACACACACACACACACACATGAGCAGGGCTAACACACACACACACACACACACACACACACACACACACACACACACACACACACACACACACACACACACACACACACACACACACACACACGTGTGCACACAGATACACATACACACACACACACACACACACACACTCACATGCACACGCACACATGCACACACACTCACACACACACACACACACTCACACGCACACACACATACACACACACACACACACACACACACATGCACACATATACACACACACTCACACGCAACACACACACACACACACACACACACACACACACACACACACACACACACAGAGCAGCAACATGATTAACACATTTATGACTTGATATCTACTGTGTGGAATATTGTTACACGTGTTCATGCACATATTTACACTTTTCAGTTTACAGGAGCTTAAGAAGAGAAGGAAAGAAAAGAAATAGACAGGGAGAGACAGCAAGAACAGGATTGTTAGTACACATGTCTAATGTCAATATAAAAATTGTGGTTAAACTACATGGATAAACTTTAAAGCAATGCAGCCATTTTTCTCTGTTTTGCGTTCAATTAGGTCAAAAGATGAAGAAACAATAAAACTAACTGTAACAAAACAACCAGAAACAACTAACAACAATGATAACAACAAAGAAAGAAGCACGACACACGAACACACACACACACACACACACACACACACACACACACACACACACACACACACACACACACACACAGAGACACGCACGCGCACACACACACTCACATATGTGCACACACACACACATGCACATGCACACAAACAAAAACAAACACACGTACACACACACATACATATGTGCATACTCCCTCCAGCCCACCCACACATATACCCCCCCACACACACACACAAACACGCATGCACACACTCACACACAAACGCATGTACACATACTCTCTCCAGCCCACCGCCCATCCACACACATGAACACACACCTATGCATGCAAAAGCATGCGCATGCATGCACACACACACACACCATTAAACACACACACACACACACACACACATGAGCAGGGGCTACACACACACACACACACACAGACGCGCCCATGTTCACACACAGATACACATACACACATGCAACACACACACACATGCACACACACACTCACACACACACACACACACACACACACACACACACACACACACACACACACACACACAGAGGTCACAGAAAATAAAATAAAGTATATCATACACATTAGAAGAGACAAAAATCTAGATAAAAGAAAGAAAAGAAACAATCCATGCAAACCTGCAGAGAAAAAAGCGAAAGAAACAAGAACAATGAATGAATAAATAACAACAGCAGATTAAGCTTGTGCTAGACTATAATTCATCAGAAAATAAAAGTTAGAAAGAATAAGCAAATAGATTTTTTATATGCAGAAGAAATGCAAAAAAGAATCATCGTCATCATCATGTGCCCTGCCGCATGGCGTTGGCAATCATGGCCCTTCATATGAATCTATCCCTTGTTGCCGCAAGTACATCTCCCATCCTCTCTGTCCTCAGCCACCCTGCAAGTTCATCCAGTGTTTTCCCCCTGGGTCTACCTGGTGTTCTCTTTCCCTCCAGCTTTCCTGTTGTCACCAGGTGCTCTAATTTCTCTTTTCTCATAAACTGTTCGACTTGTCTTTTCCTAATCTTCTTTATTAATGATCTTCTTGTGACTGCCTCCTTCAAGACTGTCTCGTTCATTTTCTTTGCTGTCCATGGAACTCTCAACGTTCTTCTTAGAAACCACATTTCAATTGACTCAATTTTGTTCTGACTTTGCTGTAAAAAAAAAAAAAAGAAAAAAAAAAAAAAAGAAAACCTTCAGGAAAAGATTACAATAGATACACCCAGTGGTGCTCTGAATTCAAGTTTGACATTCTCACAAATTTAAACCTTATGAAAGGAACATGAAAAGTAATGAAATAACATGTTTCTTCTTATCATTCCTCTAAGTTTAACCTTTGACTCCCGCACCCTATCAACCAACTGCAAAAACTTACCCCTTTGACTCCCTCACCCTAAGTTTTTGCTTTGCTTGCATGGTTGACAAAGGATACTGGTGGACAGGGTGCGGGAGTCAAAGGGTTAATATATTGTTGACTTTCAATCGGTCTGTAGTGAGTTGGAAGGCCTGGACAGGCGGGATGCCGCGCGAGGTGAGAGTCTCTTTGATGCTACAGATTCAGATCCTTGGTAAGCCTCTGTAGCCTTACAGCCAGGCATCCTTGTGTTTTGTATGTATGACGGACTAACTTACCAAACAACCCGCCATGCTCAAAAGGCAAGAACGCCTCGCTTCAAGGTCACAGGCCAACCGAGGGCAACCTGGGCTGATGATGTCAAAGAGACTCAGACCTCACAAGCTATCCCAACTGTCCAAAATCTTCCAACTTGTCCCAGACCAACCGTTATTTCTTCCTACAACACCACCAGCAGCTTAAGTGGCAGAATTCATCATCATCATCATCATGTGCCCTGCTGTATGGCACTGGCGATCATGGCCCTCCATATGTATCTATCCCTTGTCGCCCCAAGCTCATCTTCCACCCTCTCTGTCTTCAGCCATCCTGCAAGTCCGTCGAATATTTTCTGGTGCTCTCTTTCCCTCCAGCTTTCCTGTTGTGACCAGGTGCTCTAATTCCCCTTTCCTCATAAAATGGCCTACATATGTTGCCTGTCTTTTCCTAATCTTCCTTATCAATGATCTGCTTGTGATTTACATTAAGCCTTTGCCATCTCTAATACTTCACAGAAGTTGTCAATTTTGTCCTGAGCACCTGCAGGTGTTGGTGCATACACCTGGATGATGTTGATATCAATTGGCCTGCCATCTCATTTAACCAGCAAAACTCGGACTGACACAGCCCAGTATCCCTTAACTGCTTTTGATTTGCCCCTGTCAATCATGATGCCTACTCCTCTTTCATGTGAGTTTCCACCAGAACATATTATTGCATGCTCAGAAGATATTATGGTATATCATTGTAGGCAGGATTACAGAAAAGAAAGATGAACTTTCATATTTGTTATGCTTCAGATTAATAAAGATTTTCCAAATGTTAGCAGTTACTTCCATCAGAGAACTAATATATGTGATGGTAGTTATCACTAGAACCAAGATGGCAAGACCCATTGCCATAAAGCAGCAGAAAGTGGGGGGGGGGGGGGGGGGGGGGGGGAGAAAGGGGGCTGAAGAAATGAAAAGACAGAAATTATATCATTGACTTAAAAACCAAACACTTAACTCTTTCGCTCACACTCAATCCACAAGCGTCCTGCAGGAAACGCTTGGTTTGGGTGAGTGAAAGAGTTAATATTTAAAGATGTAAAAAGGAATGCAATAGAAAAAAGAAAAAAAGTTGAAACCAAAAGTAAAAGATTCCCAAGACTAGGCGTTAAATTACCCCTTCTCCATCACCCCTCTTGGCTCGCCTCTCGTGCCCCGTAGGGGGAGGGGGTGGCTGAAAACAACACAGGATTGTGCATTTTCATATCAAGACACACAACAACGTCTCACCTCAGCCTGACACCAAAATCTGTCGTATCAATCTAGTTCTTGAAACCAGAAACACATAAAGAAGAATAAGCTGAAGGGTCACAGAATCTGGAACATTTTTTTTTCAATGCTATGATAATGAGGATTGGGAGAACAGAGATGATACTATGAGTTCCATTTTGGATTGAAACTTTGTGCTCTGTGCATACTTTTCATAAAATATCATTGTTACTCAGACCTGAGGGATACAGACATCTATAGTGTCGGTTAGGAAATTTAAGCAACATCTTCAATGAAATATGCATGAAGTAGACGAGACTCAACTGTGTAGTCCCAATGTTCCCAACGAACCCACAGCATGCTCAACTCTGGGTAGGAGCCGGTTGGACCTAAAAATCCACGATATTTTTTCTTCTCTTTTCTGACTGATAGTGTGTGTAAACCCATGAAATCCTAGTCAGGCGTCCATTGATCTGACTCCTGTAATTACTGTCACAATTTGTGATCAACAAACCATGAAAGTTATCAAACGGTTTATCTGTTTAATACAACTGAGAGCCCACGCACTTATGTATAAGGGTTGACAATACAGTTACTTGTCATCTGTTTCATGAAAAATGAGAAATACAAATCAAGAAAGGGACATCGATGAGGTCAACAGACAGACAGGAAGAGAAAGGGACAGGTAAAATAAAAAAAAAGAAAAGTATATGTACATCAATAAACACTTAAGGCTATACAAATAAAAACAGGAGGTCAGACAGGACGGACAGGAGACAAGGAACAACAACAACAAAACAGTCAAATACTGGGGAGGGGGGATGAGAGTGACAACAACAAAAATAACAACCAATACACATACATATTTCAATCAATACATGAATTCAAGGGGCCATTAAACAACAAATTAGGAAAAGTGCTCAGACATGTACACCATTTTGCTTACACGCATTTGAATAAGTAAAACCACCACATGCAAGATTATGCAACAGATACTTACTGAGAGGGACATTTGAAGCAAAAACAATATCACACACACACACACACACACACACACACACACACACACACACACACACACACACACACACCCCAACACAACACACACACACACACACACAAATACACCCTCCCCCCCCCACACACAGATAGGTGGAAACAAAAACTAAATCACTCCCACACACCAAACTCATCTTCATGCAAACCTGGTGTCACTAAGACTTAGTCTTACCTCCACTTTGCTGTTTGGGTCAGCTCCCTTTTCCAGCAGTGTCAAACACATGCTCTCATTCTCCAAAGCTGTCTCGCAGGCCAACAGAAAGACTGGGGTACCATCCTTTGCGACGTTGTTCACGTTGGCGCCATGCTGAAGTGCCATCTCCAAACATTTAGTGTGACGCTCCGTGTTGGCAATACAGTAAAATATAACTCCTGAGGAATATACAAAACTGATTTGTTATTGTTGTTGTCGTCGTGGTTTCTTTATTCATGAACAGAGAGGAAAAGGGAAGAGTGATGACTCTGGACTGAGCACTCTCAGGATCATGCAACATGCACATGCACACGCACACATACACACACAGAGACAAGCACACACACATACATGCACATCACAACACACCACACACACACACACACACACACACACACACACACACACACACACACACACACACTTTTTTTAAGCATGGCAGAAACAATTTCAATTAAGTCTTCAGATTCAATGCATGTGTAAAACATCCTAATTTTTAACAAAGGAATCTGTGATTATGTGCATAAGTTAACAGCGATACCAAAAAACAAAAAATATAAGAAGAAATGTATTTGGGTAAAACTCTGACAAAACAATTATATTGTATGTCATGAATAAACAAGGAATTATATCAAATTTTGTCTAAGACTAGTGGTAAATATAACCAATTAAAAATTGCACAATAAATACTTTCTGAGAGAGTAGGGGAGTTTCCAACAAATACAAACACACACACACACACACACACACACACACACACACACACACACACACACACACACACACAACACACACACACACACACACATCCTTATACAGAATCATAACAGCTTAAACTAATGAGTTTTTAAGGTGTTATTTGGTATTTCAAAATGCACTGACCATGAGCAAGGCAGTAGCCAAACAAATGAACAAAAACAAGATCAAATTAATATTTTTAGTGGTAGTGGTACAAGCAGATTAACACTTTTTTACGTCCAGGCCTTGACCACAGAAAGTATACAATAATAACAGACAGACACATATGATGAGAAAGGGAGAAAGGTTGGTTACCTATGTGGGTTAATGACAGACATCAATAACTTCTTACACTAGCCAAACCTTTACCTATGTGGGTTAATGACAGACATCAATAACTTCTTACACTAGCCAAACCTTTACCTATGTGGGTTAATGACAGACATCAATAACTTCTTACACTAGCCAAACCTTTACCTATGTGGGTTAATGACAGACATCAATAACTTCTTACACTAGCCAAACCTTTACCTATGTGGGTTAATGACAGACATCAATAACTTCTTACACTAGCCAAACCTTTACCTATGTGGGTTAATGACAGACATCAATAACTTCTTACACTAGCCAAACCTTTACCTATGTGGGTTAATGACAGATCAATAACTTTTACATAGCAACCTTTACCTTTGGGTTAATGACAGACACAATAACTTCTACCTAGCCAAACCTTTACCTATGTGGGTTAATGAGACAGCAACAATTCAATATAACTTCTTACACTAGCCAAACCTTTACCTATGTGGGTTAATGACAGACATCAATAACTTCTTACACTAGCCAAACCTTTACTATTAAACACATCATAACCTTTTAAGCCAATTTACTATGTTTATGGACATTTCTAAGATTTCATCACTCAATAATGAACAAAGTGTCTCCCGGAATGAATTCCATATGCACTAACGTCACAGATGCCATGTGATGGAGAAGATCCAGAATGATCACAGCACAAACCTTAAGCCTGCACATAAACCAGGCCGGAGGTTCTACCTAGATAGTTCCATAACTCTGAGGTTGTAGGGGAGTGAGGTGACAGAGACCTCAACTTTTGCTGGGGCTAGCACCACGAGGGCGGCGCCCATCCCCTCTACCTCGCTTCAAATTCATATTCACATTTTTCTTCACCAGGACTTCAGAAAGGCAAGAAGGCTAATTGGTCTTCAAGGGATAGGACCTGGGAAATCAACCTATCTCTCCAATGTTTTATACCAAGGCAGCCGGGCAATGCCCTACTCTTCACGATTATGACCTACAGCTATTGCTGATGATATATGAGAAGAGAAGTGAACCTCAAGATGTACTTATTTATGTAAACATAAAAGCATACAAAGACACACACACTAACAAAAATACAAAAGAGATAAAGGAAAAAGTTCTTTCTAAAAAAAAAACCCATCCACAAAAAGTCAACAACAACAAAAAAAAAAGAAAAAAAGAAACCTACAGTACATGATATGAAATACAAATGCCAAGAATTCTGCAATCCTGCCTGACCTTTGCCCTCCAGGTCGGTGAGGGTCATATTGGCGCCAGCAGCCAGCAGTTTTTCCAGGCAGTTGACATGACCAAATTCAGCGGCTCGCATGGCTGCTGTTCTGCCTTTCAGGTCCATGACATCAGGGTGAGCTCCCAGCTCCAACAAAAACTCTATCATGTCATCGTCATTGGCGATGGCTGCCACACTCAGAGCTGTGTTTCCTGTACATAAATTGTGTTGTATTTATAACACTGTATTGTGCTGTACTGTGTTGTGTTGCGTTGTGTTGTGTTGTGATGTGTTGTGTTGTATTGCACTGTATTGTACTGTATCCATTGTTATTTTAAAAAAATGTCCGTGAAATTCCTGACATTTTTATCCTTGCAGACAAAGAATTGTCAATTTAGCACAATTTGGTCATATATTATTTTTCTCTTAGTAACAAATACTCACATCTCTTTACCAGGCAAAAATCAAGACCAAGTATAGATCTGGAATCAATTTATGTGTTTAAACATATTGTTAAACTTTTAAACTTTACCAAAGTAATGGTCTGAGGTAGGGGAAGGAATAGGATGTTTGTAATAGAAAACGCACACACACACGCGCGCGCGCGCGCACACACACACCACACACACACACACACACAACCAAAAACAAACAAACAAACAAAAATCTAACTTGAATGACGGCACTTACTGAAACACAAACTTGGAACTTAACGGAACAAGGAACCTACTTCCCAACAGTGCAAATGGTTTTAAGGTCCCCACTGGATGGCTAACAATCTCTTCACTTTTGTGTCTGTTCAATTCACAGTCAACACTCAGGACTTTTGGCTTTTCATTGCCTGCGACTGTCACCAACAACCAGATGATCAAGACTAGACAAATTCTGTTACCTGGGCAGTACACAGAGCAAGAATGGCTCCCTTGATGCAGAAGTGATGCAACGCATGTGTGTGGCTAGCTCTGCCTTTTAAAAACTAACCAAGATATAGCATAGAAAAAATATTACTGATACATGAGAAGTACTCCCAGAGTTTTGTGGACTGCAGACACACACACACACACACACACACAACAACAAACACACACACAAACACACAGACACAAACACACACACACACACACACACACACACACACACACCTCACACACACACACACTCACACACACACACAAACACATACACACACACACACACAAACACACACACACACACACACACACAAGCGCCTTGCCTTCATCAGCATCGTTGTAGTTGATCAGATGGGGCACGCCACTGGTGGTGAGTTTCTCCACTTGCTGCTTGTCTTTGGCGCGCACACACTGCAGCAGTTTGCACACCTGCAGAATCTCCAGTCGGGACACTGCCTTCGGCATGGTGGTTTTCTGTCTTGACTGACTGATTTCCCTTTAAATCTGTTCAAGACAGAGAATTTAACATTACTATTAATATTGCTGGCATAAGGATAGGCATTATCTGAGAATTTCTTTATTGTACTTCTTTCTTTTTGCAAGGGTTTTGTATTGGTGTAACAATGGATTTCATCATCATTATCATGTGCCCTGCCACAAGGCGTTGGTGATCATGGCCCTCCATATGAATTTATCCTTTGTTGCTGCAAGTACTTCTCCCGCTCTGTCTGTCTTCATCCACTGTGCAAGTCAAGCCAATATTTTCTCCCTGGGTCTGTCTGGAGCTCTTTTTTTCCTCCAGCTTTCCTGTCATGACCAGGTGCTCTAATTTCTCTTGCCTCATAAAATGTCCTATAAATGGTGCTTGTCTTTTCCTGATCTTCTTCTATAATGTCCTTTTTGTGTTTGCCTCCCTCAAGACTGTCTTGTTTGTTTTCTCTGCTGGATTTACCACGTGAAATTCAGGCTGCTCTCCACACAGGCAGTGTGTTATTGCAGACAGTGCAGTCAGTTGTTTTCTTTTTTCTGTATGTGTGTATTTCTGTATACTAAAGTTATAAAAATAGATTTTTCAACAGAAACTTGACAGGGCAAACTTCTTTGTTGCCAAGGGATCTTTAGCATGCACCGAATGCATGCTGCACAAGGGACTTTGGTTTATTGTTTGAACAACAGACTAGCTGCTAGACTCATGATCTAATGCCAGAGGTGATGGTGGTGAAGGGTGAGAAAAATACTGGCCACATACGTAATTTGAACCTGGATTACTCATGTCCTAGGTAGATGATTTAATCGCTAGGCCACACACTTCATCCTGGTCTGCCAACTTCAGTAGTTATCTTTATTACAACTGATGTATTTTTGTTAATGTTACTTTCATATCTGACTTTTTTTCATATCTGTTTTGACTGTGTGCTTTTATTCTTCATCGATCTACACAAGCACCAAGAACATCAGTTCTTTGGTGAAGTGGCACTATATGAAATCACCGTTATTGTAGTGTTACATCATATTATTTTTGGAAAATATCAATCAATCAATCATTCAATCAATCAATCAAATCAATCAATCAATTTTATGAACATGTTAATCATTTGTTTGTCCAGTCAGTTATAGAAATAATGTTAATTTATACATGTGCATACTTAATCTTAAGAACAGATAACACACAGACACAAACACACACTCGCACGTGTCCCAAACACATTTAAACAAATGCCACAATATTTAAAAGAGGTTTAGAATTTATCTATCTATTTTGAATGCACCCTAGCTCAGCATCATGTGTATATATGTGAGAGAGAGAGAGAGAGAGAGAGAGAGAGAGAGAGAGAGAGAGAGAGAGAGAGAGAGAGAGAGAGGGAGAGAGAAAGAGAGAGAGACAGAGACAGATAGAGTCAGAGAGATAGACACAAAGAGAGAGAGAGAGAAAGAGAGAGAGAGAGAGAAGAGAGACAGAGACAGAGAGACAGAGACAGAGGGAGCATGACAGCTTGGGACTGGGGTCACACACCCTACTCCCTTCCTGTCTTCCCTCTCCCAGTTTGCATATGCTTTGTGGCCAGGAGATTTTGTCATTGTTGGTGATTCCTTTCCTGAATGATGAGTGTACCCACCTTGATGTAATTCTTGAATCAAGATTTGGCATCTTATAAACATTATCTATCTATCTATTTGGCACACAAGCAAAGAAGAAAAAAACAAACACACTTTTTCTTTCCCAATATTTCGACCGCTCCTGTCTTCTTGAATTCTTGAATCAAGATTTGTCATCTTATAAATATTCTCTATCTATCTATCTATCTATCTATCTATCTATCTATCTATCTGTCTGTCTGTCTATTTATCCATCTATTTGGCACACAAGCAAAGATGAGAAAAACAAACACACTTGTTCTTTCCCAGTAATCCGACCACTCTGTCTTCTTCGGGGCGATAAAATCATTATAACTCCACATTCTCTCAAAACAGTACATAATTTTAAAATATTCTGCAACGAGTTCTGTCCCTTGATTTTTTTCTGCCTTGCAGTTGCACACACACACACACACACACACACACACACACACACACACATCCTTAATTCACATTTGGTTTCACATGATTTTTGGTGGAAAAAATTATAGGAGTATCATGATTTGATCATTCATGTTTAAATATATCCCACAATATTAGGCATATACATATTGTACACACACACACACACACACACACACACACACACACACACACACACACACACACACACATTCACACATAAACATTTACACACACACACACACATACTGACATGAACACACATATACACAGATAGACACACAAAAACACAGACACACACACACATGCACACACACACACACACACACACACACTCTCTCTCTCTCTCCACACACACATACATGCCTTATACTATCAAACATGAAATTTTCAAGTGGAGAGAAACAAAAGAAATACAAGGAAGACACCATACCTCCATGTCAAAGACCTTCTTAATGAGAAATACCTGTCACAATTTTAATCTCAAAATGAAACTAACTCTAAACAAAAGCTACGGACAGGGATAGTTTAAAATGACAGACAAAAATAATGACCGTCAATAAAACCATGATGAAGGGTGATTTTTTTTATTAAAAATCCGTTTGGGATACTGTTGCTTCTTTTGATAAAACTGGCTGTCTTTACACAAACTTGAAGTTCTTGAATACAAACTGATGGAACCCATCATAAGTATTATACAGTAAGAACAGAGACTTAAGCAATAAAATATAGGACTTTAGTTTAAGCCTTTATATATCCCAGTATATATCTTCCAACTCCCTTTTGTGATTTGATTTGGGCCTACACGTATTCAATATATATTGTGCTATGTTTCTGTTTGCATATGACCGTAGTTGTTGTTGGTGATGGTTTACTTTCGTTGTTTGTTCCTTTCTTTCCCACAGGTTTCTCACAGGAAATAACAATAACATCATCAGAGAATGATGATACTTTCAGATCTGTTGATCAAAACAATGTCAAATGACAAAAAACAACTCACCTCAACGGAAATGTGACAAATGTCTGAGCATCACTATTAGTATTATCAGTCCTTTCGATGACACCGACACCGCTTCACACACACACTTTACTGCCTTCCTATGCCTTTATCATCAAAGGACACAACTGAAGATAATAAAGTTCACTTCTTTGGTGTCTCACTACTCATCCGAAGCTTGCAAATCCCGGCTGATGGTTCTACATGGCGCTAAATTCCAGTCCACTAATACGGGATGAATAATTTACGCCATTTTGTCAGGCTGGGATGAGTGACCAAGGCGACGCGTCGTAGCAGCATTTACATCCGGCAAGGGAAATAACTTTCGCACCCATGGCACAGACTGCTTGCGAAACGTAGATTAAAAATAAAATATTCATCAATCTTCCTTGATCTTGATGGAGAAGAGGTAGACAGAGGTGTTGTAAGGCTTTCATTATTAAAGCAGCAACACTAAACGAGGACAAATGACTCTCGTAAATCACTGCACACAAGGAAATCAAGCCCGTTGCATTTTGGATTTTTGGATCCCTTTGCATTTGTAGATACAAAACGTTTAACCAGAAAGACACATAAATAGAATCAGAGTTTGGAGTTTGTATGGAATTTGTTCAAGAGCTATTCATCGCTCTCGGATGAGTGCATATGTGCTCTATCCAAATCTGCACGCAGTTATCTGGTAGACTCTGTGAGCCTGTGCAAAACCCTATGTACTGGCAAGGTCTTGAAATGAGAGGGGAGGGGTAGAAGGGATTATGAAACAGTAAGGTAATAATATATTTTATTTATTTATATATAGCGCAAAATCTTGATAAAATCAAATCTAAGCGCTGAGCGTATACATGCATACATACCTACATACATATGAGCGTATACATGCATACATACATGCTTACATACTTACATACATAAATCTAAGCTGAGCGTATACATGCATACATACATACATACATAAATCTAAGCGTATACATACATACATACATACATACATACGTACGCACATACATACATAATAATTACAATATTTATATAGCGCAAATCTCGACAAAATCAAATCCAAGCGCCGAAAAGACACACACGCACACACGCACGCACGACACACACGCACACACACACACACACACACACACACACATGGCCACAAATGGGGAGAAAAGAATAAAAGCAATAAAAGCAAGAATAAAACCAATGGAAAACCACAGAGAGCACATCATATACAATTATATATTAAAACAAAGTGATTCCCCTCCGAGCGGAGACAGGCTGCAGAGGGGGGTTGAGTGAGGTTAGGATTTTATGCAGAGGAGAAAAGGTGAGTTTTGAGAGCGGACTTGAAGGAGGCAAAAGTAGGTTGCTGACGGACTGAGAGAGGAAGTTTGTTCCAGGAGAGTGGACCAGAAACAGAGAAGGCTCGTGGACCATAGGTATTGAGCTTAGTGCGTGGGAAGCGAAAAGTCAGAGGATCGGAGGCAGAGCGGAGGGTACGTGAGGGAACATAGATCTCAAGTAGGCTTGACAGGTAATCGGGGGCTGCGTTATTGAGGCTTTTGTAGCACATGGTGTCTAGTTTGTACTGTATGCGCTTTGATACAGGGAGCCAGTGAAGTTGTGCCAGGAGAGGAGATATGTGGTCAGCTTTTTTCTTTTTGAGTACAAGGCGTACAGCATTGTTTTGAATGCGCTGTAGGATGTGAATGGTGGAGGCAGGAAGACCAGACAGGAGTGAATTGCAATAGTCAATGCGAGACATTATGAAGGAGAGAACGAGTTTTGCAGTTGTTTCGACAGAGAGATACTTCCTGATCAGGCTTATACGATGGAGATGATAGTAGCAAGATCTGGCAGTTTGAGAGACAAAGTTGTTCATGGACAGGGTAGAGTCAATGCAGACACCAAGGTTTTTAGCTGAATCAGAAATTGGGACTGATGTGTTACATAATGGGAGAGAAAGAGGAGGCAGCTGGGAAAGTTTCTGACGGGTGCCAATGAGGATAGCACCAACAGAAGAATGGAAATATTAAAATGGACAGCGAACAGGCCAGGTTTTATTGCTGCAGGCTAGGATTGACCTCAAGACATCAGATCTTGGGTTCACAACTGTTATAAGAACCGACCAGCCTGCGTGACACACGAGACAAGACATGCACAAATGTTCAGATACTGTCATCTGTCAAATGTAAACATAACACAACAAACAACAAATAATAAACAACAAATATAAAATTAGGTCAGAAAGAGCAAAGCTTCCCTGTTGTTTCATTGAGCAAAAAAAAGAAAAAAGAAAAAAAAGAAAAAAGAAAGGGTAAAATCTTTGTCAAGGATATTTTCCCCCTTTGTGGTCTTATATTACCTTGTGGCCATAAAATATCTAAAAACTTGTAGCAACTTTTACACCAGTCTTGAAAACCCAGCTGTTGTAAACAGATCATCTGTATCATTTAACCCTTTGACTCTCACACCCTATCCACCAACCGCAAAAACTTAAACCTTTGATTCCCTCACCCACAAGAAGCTGGTGGAAAGGGTGAGGGAATCAAAGTCCGGTTGGGCTGATAATTTCAGTGTACATTTCTGAAGAATGCAAATTACTTCTCACCTTACTTTTTGTCTTTGTTTTGTTCACAAGGTCTTTTTTCTTCTTTTCTTTTTTTAAAGATTTCTTTATTGATTGAGCCGTGGATTCATGATCTGCTATCTCAAATTCAGACCCAGACCACATCATAAAAAAATGACCTGTTCATAGTTTCTATCACTCTGGTGGCGACACCTTAGTCTTTCATAAGTCCTTTCCCTTCCCTCTCTATTTTAAGACCTTCCAGTTCATGGGGCTTTGTGCAGGTTAAGACAGTCTGCCGGATAATTGATGTGGCAGATTTGGGAGGAACACATAAGGCATTTTTTGAGCGAGATAAATCTCTCTCGAACAAACTCCTTTCATTTTGCTTGTTGCTGTGATGCACGTGTGTGTATGTGTGCGTGTTTGTGTGTGTGTGTGTGTGCGCGCATATGCATACCATTTATTTCCAAACATATTTTTAACCATTCAAAAAGTTACATATTTAGGCCTATGTATTTCTGTATGTATATTTTGAAT
>JAPXFY010000012.1:11814274-11831774 GCA_030674185.1 Monoplex corrugatus
CAACTAAGAGCACAAGCATACATATTTAGAAAAATACTGCAAAGGTACATCTTGTAGAGTCCATCAACCATATTCATCTATCATAAATGAAGCTTTTACCGTCCTTCTTTTCAATCATCTTGTTTTATTTCATTCCTTAGTTGCTGTTGTTGTTTAGTTTTGAACTGTATCACCAGAACACAATCACAGTCAGTTTCAAATTTTGCGCAAATTTACAACCATCAGAATTTTTATTATTTTTTTTTTTTTTTTTACCAATTTATACATGGAAAAAGAAATAGAAGAAAAGGACCAAGACATGCATTCCAATTCATTTTACCTCAATGTTCTTTTGAAACCAACAATTTCAAAGACTTTACCAAACACCACAGTCATTATATGTGGTGTCATTTTCATGGATAAAATGATTACTATACTACAAACTGAAGCACCCAGTAAAGAGTTTTGAAAAACTTTCTTGGGGTTTTAGATACATTCCATTCCAGAAAACAAGGCAAGGATTGAAGGGAATCTATCAGTCCAGCACATAGTGTGGTTGTTGATGGTCTAGTTACAGCAGGACAGAGGCAGGCAAATGGGAAGAGGGGGGGTTAACATAAAATGCATAGGTTTTTCGTATGGAAAGTGGACACAGTCGCACTGTATGTGCTAATTTTAACTACTGGTCAGAACACATGGATTTTGTTATCAGACTGAGCACTGGACAATAAACACCCAAAGCACCCAATTTCAGAAATACTGAAAATGCACCATAATTTTTTTTAAATTGTTGTTTTGATTTAAAAAAAAGAAAGAAAATCAACACAACCAGATGGCACAGTAACAAGAAAAAACAAAAAACATCCGAATAATGATGTTCCAATACAATGGCACACAAAGCTTCAACTTTAAAGCTATTACAACGTCATTTTTCATGAGACCCATGTTTAACCATTGACTGAATAGTAGCCAATCAATGTCTACAGTTTAACTCTTTCACTACCTCACCCTATCTTCCAGCCTCCTGCAGGAAAGTTGAGGAAATGAAAGGGTTAACAAAACTCTTGTTTAAATGACTCTTTTGAGATCTTTATTCTGCTGGTGCATTCTTTGGGAAAGACATTTTCCAGATGGTGGTCAGGGATGGGACGAAGCCGCAGATCATGATCGTCATGGTGACATAGTAGCCGATCTTGTCTCTGCCCAGCTTCTGCCACACCAACAGCCCGTCATCACGCTGAAATCAGACATGGACACCAGTTATTCTTCCAGCTGTTATTTCCAGCTTGAATTTATCCTCCTGAATTAATTTATTTTTCAGCTTCGCTATCTTTTTTGTTCTCTCGTCATCTTTTCACAGAACAGTGAGCTATCAGTAGGTGACTATCTAGAAAGTGAGAGTCCCAATTCAAGTTAGGAAAGGTCCCCTCGTTGCAGGTTTTAATATCATTCCATGTGCTGAAGAGCATAACTGTTTACTTGTAGAATTAAACTAAGTGATCCTTCCCCACCCCCTCCCCACTTAAATTAAATAAGTGAGTGTCTCTGCGGGCTCCCTCTAAGTCTAATATTCATGTCAAATGATCCAAAGACATCAACATGTCAGCATGAATTCTCAAGCAAATTTTAACACATAGGAAGATTTCTTCCATATCTGATTCATGTGTACTGGACCTAACAATAAAGAAGTTGTGTCAATGTGATGACAAATAAATACAGTGCTAAATAAATTACTTAAAGATAACTAACATTAGAAATTTACCTGATATTTGTACTGATGTTTAACTCAAACTGACAAGCGTACTAATGTTTGCTTGAATGCGGGCAGTCACACTTGTTGTGGAAGTGTACTAATGAACAGTTTTCGTCTTAAATAATACACACATAGTAAACAAACACACCAGTAAATCATGACATATTCCATGCCAGAATTACTCCCTGAGAATCCACCCACCCATTTTCTCCCTCTTAAACAGCAGATGTGACAACTTACACAGAACATATTCTGCAGTTCCTGGATCTTCTTGTAGCGAGCAGTGCTTGGAACAGTCCCAGCAGCCTGGCCTGTAGGCAGCGTGGCCAGGCGCCTCAGAAACATTCTACCAGACATCTAAACAAAGGAGGGTTCAAATAATACAGTTCCAGAAAATAGCCTCCCATGTACACCATATCTCATCATCATAAGTTACATGAAACTTTTGAAGCAGGAAAAGTGTGTAGCTTTATAAAATAGCAACACCAAGTCATGAATTTGGTAAGCACATACGGTGCATACACACACACACACACGAAAGCAACAACATAAATGACAACAACAACAAAGACAGTCAAGCCATTTCAATTATCTCGCATTTCATATGTAAGTCTAATCACAGAATGCTTATGATGGCAATTGAAGAATATCCCAGAAAGTACATTCTTTGAAAATAGAATGACATTTCCCTTACAAGACCTACTAAACTTTTATAATGCATTCTGTGGACCCCTGTGTGAAGAGTTCTGCTAACCAAATCCGGATAACAACCTACAAAATAAGCATATACTGAACCTTATATGCAGATCTTATTAGCCTTGATCATGTTTTCTGATACATGTATAAAGTAGCTAGTAGGAACTTGGAGGGGCAGGGAGACAAACAAACCAACAACACTAACAAAAAACCCTGATCACATTCACTGCCAGTTGTGGCTTGACCTTGTAAATGGGCAGCAAATGAAGAAGAAAAATAAAACATAAAGATTAGGTCTTGTTTTATAGAGATCAACATCACAGTAAAGCTACCGGTTTACAACAAACATGACTGTAAAACCATTCCAATAATCTTCCTTTTTGTACGTAATCATGGAAATTACAGATTTTGTATTTCTCAACATCACTATGACCTAGAAGAGGTTTGTTTGAAATAAAACTTGACGAGCATCAACAATGATCCTCACAACAGAGAACTGAAAAGTGCTAATTCTACACATGCTTTTGGTCCATGTGACCTTTACCTTGGTGCTTTACCTTCCAAACTTACACTTTTATGAATGCTCAACAGCCCATATCACAGACTTTGATCTGGTAAAGATTCATCAATAACAAGCTGAAAAAAATCTTGTTCTTGAAAACGTAGCCTATGAATAATCACACACAAAAACATGCTTAGACTATACTTTGAGATCTACACGCTTTGATATTACGTATGGAATAAATAAAATTTGAATTCAAAGCCCCTTTCATTTCAATTTTGCTCGTATCTGTAACCATTCACTGCAACCACTGCTTGAAGTTGAAACAAGGTAAAACAGAACAAGCAAACCAGGACAAAATGTTTTGGACAAAATGTTTTTGTTCTTGTTTGCTTGTTTTGTTTTACCTTGTTTTTTGAAAAAAAACTCGAAGCATTTAAGATTTATAAAAATCGTCTAAAGCAACAACAACGCACGTCAGCACGCAATGAAATACATCTAGATCTGTAAATGTTGCTCTCCGCAGTTTATGGACGGCCAGTGTAGAATCGCAAACAATGCACACTAGGCCTAGTTCAGTGACCTCAGCTGCTAAGCCTAAACTAGGCTAAAGTCAAGGCTAAACCCTTCAACATTCGTGACAAACGTCACTGACTGACTGAGGCTCGCTTCAGATGATAAGCGTATTCTAACTGACCACAAATCGACACACATACTTTTCCTACACAACGAAGAAGCACTTTGGAATGTTTTTTTCTTCGATTTTTTCTCAAACAATGGCTGTTTTTGCTGATAACAAACCTTGTTCACGAAATGCGCTTCCCGTATCAAACAACAAGGACAAAAGTTATGAAGGGAGCTAATTTGATAAACATCCGTTATATCAATATTAGTTTCCTGTATCACTTCCCTCCCCTACTTTCTGTTTCGCGCCGACCCTCATTAGTAGCACGGCAGAGTCAAGGGATTGGATGTGAGAAAAGGTACTTGCGTGAACCGTCCCACTCTGGTCTTTTTCATTGCAATACTAAACTAACACACAGACAAACAGAAGATGACACACAAAGATAAATAGTAAGATCAAAAATAGAACAAATAAAAAACGTTAAAAAAAAAAAAGTATTTGTGTGCGTGCTTACATGCTCACGCTCATTTGCCTTTTTCTTTCAACGTCTTTTTATTCCCATGGTTTTTAGGTTTTCTTGAAATTGTTTGATGCTATTCATAAATGCAGATATAAAACAGTTTCAGTTTCTCAAGATGACGTCTCCGCGCTTGGAACGAATTCCATATGCACTAACGTCACAGGTGCCATGTGTATGGTGATCATGGCACAATCCTTTAGCCTGCACATAAACCTATGAACTAGCCAGGTCCTGAGGCCCTACCTAGCCTATGTTTTACCTTGTCAATATTTTATAAAAAAACAAAACAAAACGAAATGGAACAAAACAAAAAAACATACGTAGAATGTCTTACTGGAACACCACACATTGTCTTGAGTGCTCTGTGTGTGTGTGTGTGTGTGACTAATGTACAAAATCAACACGGATGTGTAGGAAAAGGAAAATGATCTATTTTGCTTGGCTGTCTGTTTTTCTCCTGGCTAGTTCTTTTATTGTTAATGTTTGAAAGGAATTTGTTCAAACAGATACCTCACATTCAAACAATTCTATATGAGTTCCACCCAAGCCTGCCAGCAATCATCTGACAGATTCCCTAAGCTTGCACAAAACCCTATGTGCCGGCAAGGTCTTGAAAAGTGAAGGGGTGGGGGAGAACCTATAAAACACTAAGTTGACACCACCAGAATGAAGGAAACATTAAGATGGGCAGTGAACGGGCCAGTTTTTATTGTTGTGGACTCAGATTGAACTCGAGATATCAGATCTTCTATCCATGACTCAGTACAAACCAGCCCACAAGAAAAAATCTGTGGTTTGCCCAAGGATTGAAACCCAGGAGAAATGGCCAATATAGCTCAATGTCAATTTTTCTTTTATACTGCAATTGGGTATTTCAGCAGTCTTTATCATATAACATTATAAGTGCAAGCTATATAAATATACTATTTATCATTAATGTTTTCATTGTAAATGAGTCAGTTGTTTAACTGGTTTTGGTGGAAAGTGATGATATATTGTCACAGTGAGAACAATTTTTTTTTGAGAAGTGCCATTCACACTCCTACCTCAAAAACTGCTGATTTAAGACACTTTTGTTTGGTTTCTGTGACCAAGACTGTTCAACAACTTCCATACTTATGCTTTCACAGCTCAACAGTCCACCTTTGAACAGATTTGGTGAAGATTCATCCAGAAACTTTATTTGTTTTGGTTTTTTCTTTTTTCTGTTTGTTTTGATTGGGACAAGTGTTAATGGGAGGAAACGCTCGTGGTTGGCAGCAAGCTGAATGACTTCTACTGTAGAAATGTGCGATTTAAATGGAACTTTACTGTTTTGTTATTGCATAGAAGCCATCAGTGGCGATCATTAGCCATGTGTGATGGCACATATCCTTTGAAAAGAAGAAAAAAGAATGAAACAAAAGAAAGGATGTAACTGCAAGATAATAGTCGTTAAAATTGTGCAAAGTTATCAAGCAATAACACAGATCTTTCAAGACCGTCTTGCGATGTCTTTCACTCTTGTTGGGTCTCTGCATGTTTATCGATTTGTTAAAATCTTTGATTTCCATTTTTGAATATTTTTCATGTTTTTGTACAGATTAGGTTGCTGTATAATAAATACTTCTGGTTGGCATAGTGGTAAAGCACTCACCTTCCAATCTGTTGTTGTAGTTTGCATGGGTGCGAACCATGCCTGCCACATTTTTATAAATGTGTGCAGTCTCCAGTCTACCCAGCTGTGAATGGGTACCTGCCTTTCTTCAAAGTTGGCGATAAGTAAAGCTGCAAGGGAGATGAGATGGGCACCACCGTTTTATGCTGGCCCCAAGAAAAGCTGAGGTCTCTGCCAACTCACTCCACTACAGCCTCCATGTTATGGGACAACACAACCTGCAGTAAACATCCAGTTTTCAGTTTCTCAAGATGACATCTCTGCGCTCGGAATGAATTCCATGTGCAGTAACGTCACAGGTGCCATGTGTATGGTGATCATGGCACAAGCCTTAAGTCTGCACATAAACCCATGAGCTGGCCAGGTCCTGAGATCCTACCTAGCCCAGGAACATCGCAGCTGTGGATGACCACTGGTTCTGTTCATGGCTGGAGAAAGTAAAGCAGTGAAGAAAAGGCGATGAGCATAGCTCTTAAACTGGCTCCCTAAAAGTTGAGGTCTCATTCCTCTGACTTTTATGGGACTGCCTTTACTCTTTACATTGGACACACAAACATACACACAATCTCATTCTGTTGACCTTTCTAGTAGTAATCTCATGTCGTGATTCCCCTTTTAAATTGTGATGGAAATTGTCTCAGATTCTGCAGCCCTTCAATTCTAATCTCATGGTGACCTGTCTCATTTTCTTCTACATTTTCAGCATGCTGTCTGGCTTTCCTAATAGAGCTGTGGACTTCAGACTGGTACGAGTTCAATCCCAACCCATAACATAAAGCCGGCCTGTTTGCTGTCTGTCTTAATGCTCCAATCATTCTGGTGATGTCAGCTTAGCATTTCATGAGTCCTGTCCTTCTTTCTGCATGAACCTTCCCCATTCATTTCATGACCTTGCCAGCACATAAGGTTTTGTACAGGTTATAGGAGTCTGCCAGTTAACAAATGATAGACTGGGTGGCATGTATATGGAATCATCCCAAGTGCGATGAATCCCTTTTAAATAAACTTCAAACCTACTATTTCCATGCCTGAGGCAAATTCACATAAAACCTTTGGTGCTGGTGATTAGTGGGCTTGTCGTTAGAGGGACAAGGCATTTTTTTTACCAGAGGGATAATCACCCAGTTTGTTTTTTACAACTAACTAATTTTTTTAAGTGCTGAGTAGTGAAGTTGCAGTTTGTGTAATATGTGTTGGATCAAAACGTGCTGCTGAATTCACTTAGACAGTGGTAGGCTACATTGTCCTCTGTGAGTATCATTATAGCTTCTTGAAATCAGTGGCTCCAATGGACATCCTGGCATGGGACTTCAACGGAATGAACTCAAGTTTGGTGGTGTGTTAGACAGGTGAAAATAAGTGATGTACAAGACACAGAAAATGAAGCAGAAAAAAATTCTTCCTCTGATGATGTTATTGGTGGTGTCATATTGTCATTATCATCTTTAGTTCAACCTCCTTCCACTCATATGTCATAATGTGTTAATGTGTGCAGGTACAGATATTAAAGATATACACAAAGAAGATACTATGATCATGCCTACTCTTCATTCTTGTTAAGGCTGATCCAAACGTTTTGGTCTTGCTGTTTCTCACATACATGTCTTTTTGTCAATCAGAATACTTTCTGTATGTCTCTTTCTGTTAGATCAGAGCAAGATGGGTCGCCTGACTGAATCGTCTGAGCATATCTGAGAGTGGTTTTGTATGTATGTGTTTGTGTGGTGTCAGCAAGAGATTTTCAGCTTCAGCTGTCTTATTTTTGACTTTTTGTATAATCACAATCTGATTTCATCAAGTGTTCATCATCATGTGCCCTGCTCTATGGCGTTGGCGTTCATGGCCCTCCATATGTATCTATCCCTTGTTGCCGCAAGCACATCTTTTACCCTCTCTGTTCTCAGCCACCCTGCAGTTCCGTCCAATACTTTCTCCCTGGGTCTACCTGCTGCTCTCTTTCCCTCCAGCTTTCCTGTTGTGACCAGGTGCTCTAATTCCCCTTTCCTCAAAAAATGACCTATAAATGTTGCCCGAGTGTTTCAGTTTTCTCAAGGCAACATTTCCATGTTCGGAATGAATTCTATATGCTCCAATTCCACATCCAAAATAATCCTGGCTTAAACCTAAAGCCTGTGCATAAATCCAACATGTATAAAAAAAATCAAGGTCGACCTAAGTACTGATGTCACAATCCCTCTGTTATCAGCATGATGCTTTAACCAACAGAGTGAACGGTTTGATCAACAATCTGCAAAGGTAAAAAATACCAAAATTAAAAAAATAACAATTCTTACTCTAAAGGAGAGATTAAAAATCTGAGTGAAACACCTGGCCAAATGAGAAATTCTGAATGTATCAGTTGGGTGCAGAATGAGTCATTAGGCCGGTTACAGCAATCATAAACACTGAATAAGGTTTTACACAACTGTTTCCAAGTTGTTGCTGTGGATAAGCTGTCAATAGTGTTGGCATTTGGTAATATATTTACCCAACAAGGAATTATAAATCTGTTTTCTATGTTGCAATGAAATTGTTAGATGTGCAGTTTACTCTTGCAAATAGTACTCATCCTTGTACATAAAACATCATCTTCTCCAAATACTAATTTAAAAGCAATTCCAAAATGCTTTTACCTGTCCATAATTTAGACTGTAAATGCATCAATGTATCAAGTCTAAGCTTAACCAAAGATTGTGTCAAAAAATATTTTAAATTTCTTTCCTTCTTTCATGCCTACAGACACAGTCAAACACCAAAATAAAAACAAACAAACAAACCACCCAACCAACCGACCAACCAACCCCCCCCCCCCCCCCCCATAAAAAACAGCACAGCTGAATGTGATATCAAAACAGTTTAATTCTTAATCAAAACGGTTTAATTCTTACTCACACTCATCTCTAGATCAAAATACAATCACTAGGAGAGTCAGAGGAATTTAATCCCCTTTGTAAAACATAGCGTGTTCAAACACTATAACACGTAGAAATGACTCATGCATAAAGAAAAGTAGAAAAAGAAGTAGTTGTGTTAAGGTTCCTTAAGAATCAAACAAACGTCAAAAAGTTCCATGGAGACCAACAAATCACAATAATCATGTCGCTTAGAGTGGACCTGTCTCTCGGCAGCACCCCTGAAAACACACAAACAAACCAAAAAATTGTCTGAAATCAGTGTACACACTTGCAGTCAAAGTTACAGGTTCACCACAGACAAACTGCCAATTCACACACAAACAAACCAAACAATTGTCTGAAATTAGTGTACACACTTCCAGTCTAAGTTACAGGTTCACCACAAACTGCCAATTCATTTTAATTACATCTTGTACACTTACAACTGAACGGAAAAAAAAACCCCCACAAACAAAAATAGCCAAGCTTCATTTGATAACAATTGTTAGGAAACCTTCATATGTTATGTGCATCCGTGACTTTGTACACAAAACTCCACACCAATTTATTGAATCCAGAATCCCCTGTTTGACAAAAAATATGGCTCAAGTCAACCTACAGACACAGACAAAGAAATCCACGTAAGAACATGTGTGATCACCAACCCTCAAAATGGGCCATGTCTATTTTCAGAGAAACATTTGATTAATGACTTTTCACTGGGTTGTACAGCTAACACCAGGATAGGATATATTAGTGTAGAGTATAGCTCTGTCATGCAGACTCAATCCTAGATGAGACTCCACAGAATCATGATTATCATCCCCATATCATCATCATGAAGAACTGTAAAAACTGCCCTAGTTTCTGTGGCCATTGAATTGGCAGACCAAATGGGATGCCATACAAATACAAAACAAATAAAAACAAAAAACAAAAATCACCTGTAAATATGGCATTGTTATGGCATCTAAAAGCGTGCCACCTTGATCAGTCTTCAGCTTTCCTGGGGAAGGACATCTTGAAAAGCGTATTGAAGCTCAAGACCGTGCCCACTATCATCAAGCCCAATGTCATGTAGTACGACATACGATCACGGCCACCAAGCTTCTGCCACACCAACTTGCCATCATTTTTCTGCACAACACACAACGTGCCATTTCATTACATTTGGACTGGTCTTGATTTTGTTGTTGTTGATGAAATGAAAGTGTAACCTACATACAAAGTTCGACATATGAAACATTCATTCATATAACAGAAATATTAACAATACTACTCACAAAAGTATCAGGCATCACGCATCTGTATTTACTGATTGATTCTTACGGTGGGGGAATATGCTGCTAAGAAATCATGGATGTATGTTTGTATGTATGTATGTATGTATGTATACATATATGTACAAGGATTTATGTACGTAGTTATGTATATGTGTATGTATGAAAGTATGTATGTATGTATATATATGAATAACCATATCATTTCTTGTGTATTATAATATAAACCAATTAAACATAAACAAACAAAACAAAAACAAAAAACCCAAAAATAAACCAAAAAGAAAAATGTTATTTTCCAACGGCGAAGATATGAACAAACAGGTATCTGCCATAGTTAATCTTTATATAACACAACAGAAAATAGAATATGTGCAAATGTTAAAAAATTAAACATATCAGGAAGAATCCCCCCCCCCCCCCCCACAAAACCAAGCAAACAAAAGGCATTTGACTGTAAATGTGTGTGTGTGTGTGTGTGTGTGTGTGTGTGTGTGTGTGTGTGTGTGTGTGTGTGTGTGTGTGTGTGTGTGTGTGTGTGTGTGTGTGTGAGTGAGTGTGAGTGAGTGTGTGCGTGTGCGTGTGTGTGTGTGTGTGTGCAATGTGTGTGTGTGTGTGTGTGTTTGTGTGTGTGTGTGTGTGTGTGTGTGTGAGAGAGAGAGACAGAGACAGAGACAGACAGACAGACAGACAGAGACAGAGACAGAGATTTCTGACAATCTACATGTCTAATTGCATCTGCCTTGTTGTGGCGGGGGAGCTTGTGTGTCCTTACGATCCCAGGAGCTATGCCGGCGGGGACTTCGTGGGCCCTGGCAGCTTCAAGCAAGCCGGACAGGTCGCTGGGGGAGGGGCCAGACTAAGGGGTGCATACAAACAAGTCCTGGCAGCAGGGGATGGGTGGAAAAGAGGGTAAAGAAGATACACTTTTCATATATGGCTTCTTTTTCAATGTCGTGAGCAGATGATTTCTTCGAAGGAACAATGGTCAGGATCTCAGCACTGTAAGTGCACTGCGCGGCAAGAAGGCACCCGCAAACTACTTGCTTGTACTTTTGCTAATTATTGCATATGATGAACTTACAAAATGGAAAACGTTATAGTTCTGTGTCCTCTGAGTCCCCCAGGGGGGACCTGAACTCAATGGCTACTGGGGAGGGAGAGTCCGTGTCTGTGAAAGGTAGCTGTGATGACGGTAATGGATTACCCGACAGAGGTTATTGGAAGCGGACATGTAGAAACTCCTCAAAAATGCAAAATCACAAAAAGAAAAAAATGCAAAAAAAGGATTTGAATATAGGGACATGGAATGTACAGACTATGTTAGAATTAGGAAAGCTCTACCTACTAGTCAAAGAATTAGAAAGGAGCAAGATGAACATAACAGGGCTCTGTGAGGTTAGATGGAGTGGGCAGGGACTTTTTACTGTAGGAGAGCATACAGTTGTATATAGTGGAAATGAAAAAGGTGGCTCAAGAGGAGTAGCAATTGTGCTGGACAAAAAGCATGCTGGAGCTCTGAAAAGCTATAATCCAATTAATGACAGATTTCTCACTGTCAAAATAAATACCAAATATGCTGTTTTGAACATAGTTCAAGCCTATGCTCCAACATCCACTAGCTCAGAAGAAGAAATAGAAAATTTTTACAATGACCTCCAAACTATCAGAGACAAAATCCCCAAAAAGGAAATATGCATTGTGATGGGTGACTTCAACGCTAAAGTTGGAGAGGGGGCTGACACAGAATGTGGAATAGGACCATATGGTTTAGGAGAACGAAATGAGAGAGGTGACATGCTGGCTCTGTTTTGTCAGGCAAATGAGATGAACATCACAAATACTTTCTTCCAACAACCACTGCGCAGAAGATACACATGGATCTCTCCAGGAGACAGGTGTCGTAATCAGATTGATTATATTATCATTGACAGATCCTGGAAATCAACTGTCCTCAATGCAAAAACAAAGCCTGGAACAGACTGCGACACGGATCACATTCTTGTGACAACCAAATTAAGAATGAAAATATTGAAGAAGCCTAAAACCAAATCGACGCCAAAGTTCGACATATCAAAATTAGAAAACCCTGAGCTGGCGTTAGAATTTAGTATAGAAACAAGTAATCGTTTCTTAAAGTTACTTGGAGTTTGGGATGAAAATGACATATCCTGATGAAATCTGGACAGACATAAAAAACACACTGACCAAAATCTCTGAAGAAAAACTAGAAAAAGAAAAGAAAAGGAAAAAAGCTAAGCCCTACATAAGTCAGGAAGTGATAGATCTGGCAGAAAAGAAAAGTCAAGCTCGAAAGCAGGGAGAGCGGGAAAAATACTCAGCACTGAAAAGGGAAATAAAAAGTAAAGTCAGAAGAGACAAAGCAAATTGGCTGGCACAAGAATGCAGTAAAATCAATGAACACAATGAAAACAGGAAGTCGAGGGAGCTCTTCAAACAAATAAAAAAAGTGAAAAAAACAAATTTCAAAGCAACAAACTAATGCATCAACAACAAGGATGGTCACACTCTGACTGAACCAGATGATGTCTTGGATAGGTGGAACGAATATGGCACATAACTTTTTGGCAAGCCTGACAGCCATGAAAATAATTTAGAGCCAAATTTGGAATTGACCCCTGGAGATATGGAACCTGAACCTCTGCTCAGCGAAGTTGAATCTGCCATTAAAGATCTAAAATGCAGAAAGTCTCCTGGTCTTGACAATATTCCTGGAGAGTTGTTGAAACACTCAGGTGATGGTGGACTCAAAGTAATGCATCACTTATGCTGCAAGATATGGAAGACTTGTCAATGGCCTACAGACTGGAAGCTCCAAGAATTTGTCATGTTACATAAGAGTGGAAATGTCAAAGACTGCAACAATTATAGAACAATTGCACTGATCAGTCATGCCAGTAAAATACTGCTGATAATAATTTTAAACAGGTTAAAGCCAAAAGTAGAGGAAGAGCTATCCGACTGTCAGGCAGGCTATAGGAAAAACAGGGGAACAATAGATATGCTGTTTGTACTCCAGATATTGATAGAAAAGATTAGAAACACAGACCAAGAGATGTTCATCGTTTTCATTGACTACAGCAAAGCGTTTGATAGCGTGATTCACCAAAGTCTTTTCCACTTCATGATCAAAATGGGTTTTCCAAGACATCTGGTTTCCCTCATAGCTTCATTATATAATGATCAAAAAGCAACAATCAGATGGAATAATCAAAACTGCAAATTTTTTAACATCACTAAAGGGTAAGGCAAGGTTGCATCCTGTCTCCACATCTCTTCAGCATATACACTGAACATATCATGAGAGAAGCAGACATAGAAGACATGGGAGTAAATATTGGTAGTAGAAACCTGTCAAATTTACGCTACGCAGATGACACAGGATTACTGGCAGACAACATTACAGGCTCTAGGAGGATCCTGAACAGGGTAGACCGGGTTGGAAAGGCAGCTGGGCTGGACTTAAATTCAAAAAGACAAAGGTTATGCATGTTGCAGGCAAATATAACACTAGACAGGACCAGATCATGCTAAACCAAGTCCCTCTAGAAAATGTCAAGGACTTTAGATATTTAGGTTCAGTCAAGACACACAATGGAACATGCTCAAAAGACATAAAGATGAGAATTGGAATGGCCAAGAACAGTATGGTTCAATTGAACAATATTTGGAAAGACCACAGCATAACAGCAGACCTTAAGATAAAACTCTTAAAATGTCTTGTCTGGCCAGTGATGTTATACGGCTGCGAGGCATGGACAATGAAGAAAGAGGATGAAAGAGTGGAAGCAGCAGAGCTGTGGTTTTACCGAAGACTGCTGAGGGTCAAATGGACGGATAGGCGCTCAAATGAAAGCATACTGAATGAGTTGGGTACTACACGCAATTTCCTAGTACTCATACAACGGAGGAAACTGAAATATGTTGGACACGCAATCCGTAATGAGAGAACAGACTTGATGTCCACTGTCCTCCAAGGTAAAGTGGAAGGAAAGAGAAACAGAGGACGGCCACCTGCATCACTTGCTAGAAACATCACAAACATCAGTGGCAAGAAACTCCAGGAGGTGGTCAGACTTAGCCAAGATCGAGAGTGCTGGAGGCAACTTGTGAGGACATCATGTGCAGCGGCCAACACTGTTCCCGGTGACGCCGACAGGTGAGACATGTAATTAAATGATATTTTATCAGACAATAAATCCCATAAACAGACAGAAACAAAGAGAGATTTCTGACAATCTTCATGTAATGAAATGACATTTATCAGACAATAAATACAATAAACAGGCAGAAACAAACAAACATCATGGTTCAATAAGAAAGCTACCATAAGCCACATGCTACTCACCAAAAACACATTCTGTTTCTGCATCAGTTTCTGGTAGCGGGAGTTAGAAGGAACAACACCCAGCACCACTCCTTCCGCTGAAGCCTGTGCTGCACCTTCAGCAACTGCTGCAGGCCGTGCTTTTAGTACTGTGGGCTCTACGGCAGGCTTCGTCGCCTTGGTGTCAAAAATGAGCACAGATGGTCCACGTCCATGAGTACTCAAACCCTGCAGCATACACATCAACCACTGTTTGAGCCACACCATAGTAGAATATCTTTCAACACAGTCTGAAAAACCAAACAGAAAAACAAAGTTTTCTTTGTTTTATTTATTTTTTATTTGTTTTTGATAACACAGTTTACTGATGTTATTTACATATTCAACAAAGATTAAAGATCCTTTCTTTTGATCTGAGTTGAGAATCGGATAATATTCCCATAATAGTTTTTTTTTATTAATACGCTGTCTGCGAATTTACAATATGAGCTTGTCACTGCTGTGTGGAAAAGTTGTAAATGAATTTGTGATGCCACTTTCTGATTTCATCTAGAGTTTTGTTACTAAACCACAGTACTTGGATTTGGAAAACAAAAACAAAAACAACAACAATAACAAAACCACAACCGTACCACCTGACATGTGTATGCTGTAAGAATGACAACAAAGGATTTGTGATTTTCAGCCTACCAATGCACTTTTACATAAACACAACAACAAAATAATTTCCCATTCAGAACTTAATCATTATCAATATCATGCATTTTTTTTGACAGCAGACATTAAACAGAAAAAAAAACTTTCAGCACCTACAGGTCCTCTCTAACAGTAACAGTAACAGTAAGCACTGTGAAAACACTGAACTGAAATGACACTGGATGCAAAATCTTTCCATAAAACATCAAATAAGTTTAGCCACAAATCTCCAAAAGAAAAACAAAACCACACACACACACACACACACGAAAAAAAACAAAAAACCCTGACTCTTTGAGATCATGAAATATAACTGATTAATCATTTTGCCACTGCATTCCCATTCAAAGTGCACCATGAGGGTGCCTGGTTTAGTCATGGGCAGTCCGACCATGAACAACTTCAACAAGTCTGTCTGATTACATAATAATTGGTAGCACACCAGTTGCCTTACCTGACCACTGCATAAATGTATTTTAAAGATGCAATGCATACATAATTCTATTTAATTAAAAAAATCGATAGAATCAATTCAAAATGCTGCACTGTTGAAAACAAAACAAAACAAAAAACCCAACAAAACAAAACAAACAAACCCCCCACACAATTCCGTAACTTCATGCATTTTTGGACAAAGCATAATCTGATATTTTAGTCCAGCACTCTAATTTACAACTGAGACAGCTTTGCAGGCATATGATGATATGTCACCAATGTGAAAATAACAAAAATTTGATCTACACACATTGATACGGTATATATTTAATAGCACCCCCCCCCCCCCCACCTCCTGTAGGCTCCTATTGTTATTGTTACAATGTCAGGCCTAAATACTATGCTATAGTCTAAAATAGAAAAATATTTGTATGGCAATGACTGCAAGCACTCGGCATCCACATTATGACGCTACTCCAGGCCTCCCGTCTTGCTTCGTCTCCCCGCGACAACTTCCCAAAACAACAGAAGCGGCTGGACGAAAGTCGCGTAAAATGAAAGTTGACTCAAATGAGTGAATGTCTGTACTGTGTACACTTAGTAGAGTCTAACCTTGATTACTTGATAAAGTAAAAATGCAAACCTGGGGCGCATATGCTTCTGCCTGTGTGGACGGTGCTATCCGGCCGATGAAGTTATTGAATTTATAAAACATGATGGCACACTGCAATTTGCCCACCCCACTTTCACATCGACTTTACGTGTCCTCAGATCGGTCAAAAGATCGGTCATACAGGTCTCGCATAATCCCGTACTTGGCGAGGTTAAGTGTCGTTTCCGGTACGCTTTAGTGCCCGTTTATGTCAAAGAATAACTAGAGCACTTATCTATAAGGGCGCGTTTGTGTTTGAATAGAGCCAGTGTGTTGACACAGTTGCTATGTTGTTACTCATCGACATCGGGGGATAGATACTGCACGCTGTCAGATTTAGAGACAGTGTAAAATAACAAATTTAAGTTTAGGGAAGTTCATAGTGCAAGTTTGTTGAGATAGAAAGTGTTAACATAAAAGCATCATGAGTTATATCCGCCCTTTGGAGACAGATACACTGCCGCAGTTGAACGACAATGCTAGTGCCCGGCGAATTCGAGCTCTGGAAGAAGAACTTGCAGCGTTCAGACGAGGCACACATCGCGCTGGATACCTAAAATATTGCGAATATGAAAATGGAGGTGGCAGTATCACTCGAAGAGCAGTAACAGAGGTACGGATTGATTGATTCTGTCCACATTTAGCTTTAATAAAGTAAAAATCGAAACACTAGTCTAATCGCATGTGTGACATGCTAAAACTCGTTTGTACGAAGAGGCGGTATCATTTCATTTATTTGTTTGTTTATTTATTTGTTTATTTGTTCATAGAAGTTTAACATGTGGTTTTGGTAAAAGTGTAGTTACATTTTTTGTTTTATCTTGTGCAAAGTTTTATTTGTTTGCTTATTTATTTGTTTTTTGTTCATAGATGTTTAACATGTACTTTTGGTTAAAATACAATTACATTTTCTGTTTTATTTTGTGTAAGATTTTAGTACAATCGGACCATGTGCTAACCCTACCCTGTCCCTAAACCTTTCCATAGGGTTAACTTTTCACCGTGAATAGATTGTCAAACTCAAAGATAAGGGTTTGTGGCAGGGCTGCGTTAGAGTTTGGGTTAAAACAGTCTGAGGTAGTTAAGTCCAGTAATGTATTCATGCATAAGTATTGCTTGTGTAGGACACAGGTAACCTGCACCAGCACCCCACAAAACTATGGCACATTATATATTCAATAGATCAGTAATCAGAGAATCTTTTTGGTACAGAAAATACAGTAAACTAATATGAACAGTATGCTGTCACACACACTTATGAGTACACACACACATACATGCACACATACACAGACACAGACGCACATACATACATACATACATACAGACAGACAGACAGAGTCAGACACACACACACACACATACACACACACACACACAACACACACACACACACACACACACACACACCACACACACGCACACACACACACACACACACACACACACACACACACACACAC
>JAPXFY010000012.1:11836774-11841196 GCA_030674185.1 Monoplex corrugatus
TGTGTGTGTGTGCGCGCGTGCATGTGTATGTGTGTTTGCGTGCGTATGTATGTGTGTATGAGAATGTATGTGTATATGAGAATGTATGTGTATGTGTGTGCACGCATGTTTTTTGCATGTTTCTCTCTCTGTGTCTCTCTCTGTGTTTGTGTGTGTGTGTGTGTATGTGTGTATGTGTGTGTGTGTGTGTGTGTGTGTGTGTGTGTGTGTGTGTGTGTGGTGTGTGTGTGTGTGTGTGTGTGTGTGTGTGTGTGTGTGTGTGTGCAAACACGTTTGCATGTTTCTATGTGAGTTAACCTCTCTGTCTTACAACTGACTCACCAACCAAAGCAGCCAACATCAGTGACATTTTTCTTTTTGTGTTTTTTCACAGAGAGATGGTGGAAGAACAAGAGTCGTGGAAGCAGAAGCTGGAGAAAGCCAATGAGAGATTTGTCGATCTTTTGTCCAAACTGGGGGCTTTGTTGAACACCTCTGAGGAATTCTCAGACATCAGCGTGTCTGTGGATGCAGTGGTAGAAAAGGTCTGTAGATATCAACTGAGCTGTATTAATTTTTGCTTGGCTATGCGTTGCTGGCTGATCACCGGTGCCAGTGATGAGACGCATGTAACAGACCCGATTATAGCTCATCATAGCCCTTCTTGTCAAGAATTTACACATGTGGCTGCAGTTTCAAGTTTCAGTTTCAGTTTAAGTTTCTCAAGATGACGTTTCCGGGCTCGGAACGAATTCCATATGCACTAACGTCACAGGTGCCATGTGTAGGTGATCATGGCACAAACCTTAAGTCTGCACATAAACCCATGAGCCGTCCAGGTCCTGAGGCCCTACCTAGACTATGTTTTACCTAGTCTATATTTTGTACTACTATTGTATCAGCCTATCATTGGAACAGTCTTGGTTATATGTAAATGACATGTGTATCTGTGTATCTTATCTTCAAAGAAAAAAACAGATACATAAAGTAAGTAAATGAATAATTAAAGGTCTGAATCACAACACAACTAGCTATTCTGTATAAACTCGTTTCACATCACAGACTCCCCCCCCCCTCCCCCCCCCCCCCCCCCTGTCAATGCACAAAGCCATAGCTGCCTATCAACAAGATGAAGACAATATTTCCTTAATCATAACCCCGCCAATCTGTGTGGCTCCAGAAATGCTCCAGGAATGCAACATTAAATGCTCCCAGGGAGGAGTTGTTAGTCGGGATGTTTGGGATGGAAGACGTCTTCTTCCGTACCTATAGGGCCAATATACTGATAGCCACGTGCTACCTAGACATACAGTCAGTATTGAAGTCTGCTTGTTTTTGTGAGATACTACTTTCGTTTTTTTCTCATCTGCTTGTACTGGGAGGCATCATAGAGATGACAGATGTTTTCTTTTTATTCAACCTTTTTTTTTTTATATATTTCTGTAAACGCTTGAACATGTATACATCAATATTTATTTAAGGTATATGTACATTTCCCATTCGTGTGATAGATAATGTTTTGTAGATTTAATTTTCAATAATACAGAAATGTTTAAGTTTTGAGCACATACATACGTGCATGCACACATACATACATACATACATACATACATACATACATACATACATACATACATAATTACATACATACATACATACATACACACATACATACATACATACATAGGTACATACATACATACATACATACATACACACATACATACATGTACATACATACATACATACATACATACATACACACGCATACACACATACGTACCTACATGCATACATATATACACACATCCATCCATCCATACATACATACGGTACATACACAGACAGACAGACACAGACACACAGGTACACACACTCAACACACACACACACACACACACACACACACACACACACTCAAACACTCACACACACACACAACACACACACACACACACACACACACACACACACACACACACACACACACACACACACACACACTGGGATAACAGATCTTGCAAGTGTTACCAATTCTCCTCCTTCTCCTGATTCCAGGTGACATACCTGCAGAAGGAGAACACCTCATTGCTGGGCAAGGTGGGGACACTGACGGAGAGCCTTAGCCTCACGCAGGTGGAGAGCAGGGCCAGCCATGAAACCATCAAACGTCTGGCCTCTGAGAACAGTCGAGAACAAAAACTGGCCATCCAGTACTCTGCTGACTTGGAGAAAGTGCGAGCTGTGAGTATGAACAGGTTCCTTTTCACATTGATGGATTGATTTGGTTCAGTTTTTGCGTCAACACCCACCTCAGATGATATGGCCGACGGGGATAACCATTCCAGGGAAGTGGGGGAAGGGGGACGTATCTAATCCTACAGTGACACCACCAGAACAACAACGATGTTAAGATGGGACAGTGAGAAGGCCAGTGTTAATGTATCTAATCCCATATCGACACCACCAGAACAACAATGATGTTAAGATGGGACAGTGAGAAGGCCAGTGTTAATGTATCTAATCCCATATTGACACCACCAGAACAACAACGATATTAAGATGGGACAGTGAGAAGGCCAGTGTTAATGTATCTAATCCCATATCGACACCACCAGAACAACAACGATGTTAAGATGGGACAGTGAGAAGGCCAGTGTTAATGTATCTAATCCCATATCGACACCACCAGAACAACAACGATGTTAAGATGGGACAGTGAGAAGGCCAGTGTTAATGTATCTAATCCCATATCGACACCACCAGAACAACAATGATGTTAAGATGGGACAGTAAGAAGACCAGTTTTAATGTAGCGCACCCCGGGATTCGAACCCACAACCATTAGCATGTGAATCCGACGCTCAAATCAACTGAGCTACTGGGGCCCGCTCCTTTTCACATCTGCTTACTCCCTTTGTCTGCCCTCTTGTGCCGGTCTTCTTCTTCTTGGCGTACGCTGCTACACAATCAGCTGAGTCCGGGTGATGTCTCCTCTGAACTTGATGAGTGTGTAGCCATTATGCGATAAGTGCATGGTACCGTGGTTTGTTACAAGGCGCACGCTGGCCCGGTACCTCTGTCTTCAGACTTCTAGGTTTTCTGTAGGGGTTGCCCCGCCCTTAGCTCCTGGCCCGTACGTACTGCCCTGGGAGCACAGGGGGGACTGTTTCTCCGGGGATCCCACCCCGTAGGTAGGGCTTATAGCGGCCCTTACCCGCTGATGAACCCGTCATAGGACACCTGGGGCATTTTTTTAAGGATAGCAGCGCCACCTGCTACCCTGCCCTGTCCTGATAGGAACACCGCCAATTTGGTCCGGGACTGCTTATTTGCTAGCAAGCTAGATTATTCACAACCACCCTCCATATCTGAAGGCTTCACTATCCGCCACCTGTGACCCGCCTGGGTTGGGGATGGTCGCCCCGCCGCTGAATTGGAAGTCGACCTTTTCCAGGCTCTTGTTCCATTAAGCGTTGAGGGGAGAGATGCAGGGATCGGACCAGGGCCAGATGGGTAGCCTCACATCAACCTCATTAAATCATGATCAGTTTCAGCACGGTTGATTAAACAATGGAGTTCTTGTCCCTTTGACTTCCGCACCCTATCCACCAGCATCCTGCATTGCCAACCATGCTAGCAAAGCAAAACCCTAACCCTATCCACCAGCATCCTGCATTGCCAACCGTAGCTAGCAAAGCAAGACCTTAACCCTATCCACCAGCTTCCTGCATTGCCAACCGTAGCTTGCAAAGCAAAACCTTAACCCTATCCACCAGCATCCTGCATTGCCAACCATGCTAGCAAAGCAAAAACTTAACCCTATCCACCAGCATCCTGCATTGCCAACCATGCTAGCAAAGCAAAAACTTAACCCTATCCACCAGCTTCCTGCAGTGGGGTTGTTGAGAAGGGGTGCGTTCTTCTGCATTTACTGGCGAGAGTAGGAGACCAGCACCAGATCGTCCGCAAAATTAAGATCTTCCATTTGGTTCATTTTTGTGCTTATAGCCCAGCCGACTACCAGAGCCATATCAGGGCTAGATCTTGCATCTGATCGTGTTTCAGGAGATGGACGAGGCAGTAGCGGTTCGTGGTGAACTGGAGCGTGATGTGATGCTGTTGAGAGAGAAACTGGAGTCCGTGGAGAGACTGCATGCCTCCACAAAGTCTGAACTGCAGCTCCGGGAAACACGTCTGTCTTCTCTGGAACTGGAGGTAAAGTAGGCTGTCTCCTTTCGCTTTGACGGCTGACTTGATACAGTTTTAGCCCTCCCGCACGTTCACACACACAGACACAGACACACACACACACACATATACGCACAGAAACACACATACACACAGACAGATAGACAGACAGACACATGTCACACACTCAGACACACACACACTCAGATGCACACACGCACACTCAGATACACACACACACTCAGATACACT
>JAPXFY010000012.1:11841296-11853796 GCA_030674185.1 Monoplex corrugatus
GACGAATCCTTCTTGAACAACGGACTATAAGCTACGAACTGCTCTCTCTCATCTAGGATGAGGGAATGAAAGAGTTAAACAAGAGATGTAGTTTGATGAAAGGGGTTGGTCAGGTTGTAGATCAAGCTCAGGAACATAGGGTTAGGTACTGGTGACTTGATCATAAAACCCTTGTGGCTTATCACAGAAATGACGGAGCTGTGTGACTTGTCGCCTTCTTGAACAAACTGGCACCATTCAGTAAAGTTTCACTCCCCTGGAGAAAGAGAAAGATATTTATATATTGTTACTTTTGTTGATTACATTCGTTTGATTTTGAGGGGTGGGGTGGGGTGATGTTGTAAAGTATTTTAAAGTTGATAGATTGAATGAATGAACAATTGATTCATTCATTCGTTCATGTATTTATAATTTGTATGTTTATTTATGTATCTTAGTTTCTGTATTTTATATTTATTTATCTATTTCACTTATTTAATTATCTGTTTATTCAGTTATTTTTGTGCTTCTTTATTGTTTCATCAGGACCTGTGCTTATACAACCGTAGCAATCACTTTGTTTAACCCTTGGCCCCCATCCCCTATTTGCAATTGCAAAACTTAACTCTTTGACTTCTCACCCTGTCCATCAGCTTCCTGCTGAAGCTGGCGGATAGGTGAGGGAGTCAAGAGTTAAGTTTTTGCTTTGCTAGCACTGTTGACAATGCAGGGAGTTGGTGGACAGGGGCGGGAATCAAGGGTTAACGTAGACGTATGACACTGTTGATGATTCGTGTGATGATCCATGAAGCTTTAAGACCGGTTGACAGGTCGTGATTTTGAAGAAGAAAACAACAAAAACAACAACTACAACAGCTTTCCCTATCCTTCCTCTGTGATAATAATGATAAGAACCAGAAAAAAAACACGAAAAAACAATAAGAACGCGTATTTAATACAACAAGACAAGACAGGCGCAAAGTTTCGACCAACTGGCTTTTGTCAAGCGTAAGATCACAAACAAACAAACAGACACCAGATACAAAAATTAAGAGAAAAAGACTGAAATTTTCCTGCTGCTCTGTTCTCACACTGAAAGGAGCTGCAGGGAAGTTTCAGTTTTTCTCTCCTAATTTTTGTACCTGGTGTTTGTTTGTTTGTTTGTTTGTTTGTGATGTTACGTTTGACAAAGGTCAGGTGGCCGAAATTTGCGCCTGTCTTGTCTGGTTGTATTAAATACACGTTCTTATTCTTCTTTCGTGTTTTTTTTTTCTGGTTCCTGTTTGTTTGAACGCGTGCAGTCACACTTGTTTTTGGACTTGATGATAATGATAGTATTGATTGGGCACACAATCTTGATATATAAATCAAATCAAACCGAACACTCTCATCTTTCACTCAAACATCCACCCAATCACAATGACTAAAACAACTCAGGGCACATAGCGCTTGAATATTGGGGAGGAGGGGGTGAAGGGGATGAGGGAGAGGGAAGGCAAGATAGGAGTTGGGATGAAAGAGGGGGTGGGGTGGGGTAGGTGAGCGGGGAAAATCACCGCGCTGAGACAGAAAAGGTCTGTGTTCGAGTCAGACTTGATGGTAGAAAGAGTTTGACAGCAGCAACATCAACGATAACGACAGACCGACAACCAATATACTACCAACCAACCAACCAAGCAACCAAAGTGATAAGAAAACAAGCAAGCAAGCAAGCAGGCAGAGCGTGCAAATAAGCAGCCTACCAACCAAACACTAAAATCCAATTTTAGACACAAGTTTTTTGTTTGTTTATTTTTTTGTTTTGGTAGTCCATTAGCTCAGTTAGTTAAAACATCGTTCGTTTTTGTATATGATCTTATTGATTTCAATATTTATACACCAATTGGAACCTTGCTGTCGTCTTCAGACACTCCCTTCAGGTTCCTAGATTTAGACTATCAACTATTGGCCAGCGTTCTTTTGCTGTCTCAGGACTGTCTGCCTGGAACAGACTTCCACTCTCCCTTCGCCTAACACCCACCATTTGTGCTTTTAAATCCAATTTAGAAACCCACTTCTTTTCCCGACGATGAATTTTACAACTCCCTCTTTCCTTCAGTTTGTGTAGGTATTTTTGTATATTTTATATAGTCTGTGTTATTATTATTATTATTACTATCATTATTATTACCATTATTATTATTATTATAATTGTTAATATTTCTTCTTGTTCTTCTTATTATCATTATTATCATCATCATCATTATTATTAGTCAAATATGCATTGCGATATTGGGACAACTCTCACTCTCTGTCAGTCTGTTAGACTTGGAGTCAGTCTGTGATATTTGGTGTATCTGACAAAAGCATTTCAGCAGTCTGCATTTTTGTTTATGTTAAGTGCAGTATGACAGAGTGTGGAACTTTTCTCCTCTGTAGATCATAGTCTGTCCATGTAATATACATCAATCATGGTACAACACAATAATTATGTCATTGAAGTAGAATCGTGGTGATGGGAGTGATTCAATTGTAGAATTATATACTTTATCATAATCTGGTAATCGGTGTTAGAAGGAATTGAATATCGTTTATGTAAAATATAGAAATATACATGGTCACGGGGTATTTTATTACGTGTTAAACATTCGACGAAAGCAACGGTACACAAAGGACGTTTATCGTTAGTGGTTGTGGAAAAACTGGGAACATTTTTAGTTGAATATGGAAGAGGATGCTGTATTTGCCAAAATCAGGCAAACACGGACGAATTAGCAACGGGACAGCCGAACATTGTTTTATTTTGTTAAGGTTAAATCTTTGGAAAGTGTTTCCTGAATCTGCCCATTTTCATTTTGAATAGAAAACGGTCATAGCCTTTTGGCTTTGTCACAAAAGCCCTTGTCACATGCATTTGTTTGTTCAGAGGTGGTGTCAAACACCGAAGCATGTAGTTATGAACATGTATAGATTCTGCTGATAAGTGACATGTTAAAAACATTTACATATAAATTTGTGCAAATATGCACAAGCCCCAGTGGCTTACGTCCATTGTTACTTGATAAAGATTTTGGGTGTGGGGTGGGAGGTGGTTGAGGTGGGGTATGACTTTTTGTAAATTCTGCTGATAAGTGACATGTAAAACATTTACATATAAATGTGTGCAAATATGCACAATGGTTTACGTCCATTGTTACTTGATGAAGATTTTGGGTGTGGGAAGGGATTGGTTGAGGTGGGATATGACTATATGTAAATTCTGCTGATAAGTGACATGTAAAACATTTACATATAAATGTGTGCAAATATGCACAATGGTTTACGTCCATGTTACTTGATGAAGATTTGGTGTGGGAAGGGATTGGTTGAGGTGGGATATGACTATATGTAAATTCTGCTGATAAGTGACATGTAACATTACATATAATGTGTGCAAATATGCACAATGGTTTACGTCCATTGTTACTGATGAAGATTTTGGGTGTGGAAGGGATTGGTTGAGGTGGGATATGACTATATGTAATTCTGCTGATAAGTGACATGTAAAACATTTACATATAAATGTGTGCAAATATGCACAAGCCCCAATGGTTTACGTCCATTGTTACTTGATGAAGATTGGGGGTGGGGGTGGAGTGGTTGAGATGGGATGGGGGGGGGGGATGGAGAAGTGACATAATAGGGGTAGAGTTCGTGTTTAACGTCTCTGTTCAGAATGGATGAATTCTTGCATGAATTCTTGAGACTTTCTGATTTTCCTTCCAAAGGAGGTGGCATTTGTGTCTGTCTAAGGATGTTCCGGAAGTGGGGAGGGGGGGGGGAGGCGGGGGAAAGGAATGCTGGGTGCGAGTGGGAAAGGGATGTACTGAATATCCAGTAGAACTGTTTTAAAGATAATCTTCATTTATGATTTCCAGAGATGTTCTGGTTTTTCCTTCTGGTGTTGGTATCTGTGGCCATCTGAGAATGTTCTGTGATTATACATATAGTACTGCCATTGTTGTTTTCTAAACGATTGTAATATGCTGATATACGTATGTAGTAGAATATATTTCTTGTACATACTTATGTCTAGACTGATTCTGTTGCCTTTTCATTTTCTTATGATAAAACAGTTTTCATTGTTTGAAATTGCATGATTTAATTCGTCCATGCCTGTTTACACTTAGTATTCATTTTCTGTATTTAGATTACCGTAATTTGTATATCCGTGCATTTTCATTAGAATCTTTGTTTTTCTTTTGATCTTGCTTGTTTTGCCAGAAAGAGCTAACCATTTACAAAATGATAACGAGTATTTGTTTAGTTTCAGAGTGAAAAAACAGTCAATCACCGAGTTCATTTACATTTTTAAAATATCTCTTTAAAACTAGAGACAACAGTCAAGAATTTACATAAAAAGAGTGGTGATATATTCGTGTGTGTGTCTAATTCAAGTTACTTCTTATTTCATTTTTTTTAATACCATTTGTAGATTGTGTAATTACGCATAGAAACTGAAAAAAAATGTTTCGAATATTGGTGGAAACTTATTTTTTAACACGATATCATCCTATGAAATGTAACCTGCTATCAGAGAGGTGAAGGTTAAATTAAAGGTAGAATCTTCATCAGCATTATATCACGATTGTTTAGTCATTTGACTTCCGCACTCTATCCACCAAATGCAAAAAAAAACTTAACCCTTTGATTCCCTCACCCTATCCACCAGTTTTCCTGCAGGAAGTTTTTTGCTTTGCTTGCATGATAAGCAATGCAGTATACTGATGGACAGGGTACGGGAGTCAAAGGGTTCAGAGAAGGACATTCTGCAAGATATTGTGGCCTGATTAAGACAGGAAACAGCGGATAACAGGGACCATTGTTAATTCTGCATGATATAGATTTTACCTTCGATATCTTTGTTTCGCACATTTCTTTTTTATTCTTATTTCATATGTCATTGTTGTCTTCGATTGGACTGTGACTCTCTCAGGGATATCAGTATCCTTGTTTTCAAACCTGTTTGAAAAGGGTATGAATACAGTGCTCTGATACGTATCCGTTTCAGTTTCAGTTTTCTCAGGACAGAGTTACAGTTACAGAGCTTGGAATAAATTCCTTATACACCAACATTGTAAATGGCTTGTAATGCAAAAAGATCCAAAATGACCACGGCAGAAACCTTAACCCTTTAACTCCCGTACCCTATCCACCAACTGCAAAAACTTAACCCTTTGATTCCCTCACCCTGTCCACCAGCTTCCTGCAGGAAGCTGGTGGATAGGGTGAGGGAATCAAAGGGTTAAGTTTTTGCTTTGCTGGCATGGTTGACAGTGCAGTATGCTGGTGGACAGGGTGCGGGAGTCAAATGGTTAAGCCAAGGTTTGAACCATACAATAAATACAGTGCTCTGATCTGTATCAGTTTCAGTTTAAGCTCTTTCAAGACAAAGAGTTTCCGCGCTTGAAATAAATTGCATATACAGCAACACCTTGACTACCATATGATGGAAAAAGATCCAAAATGACCATGGCATAAACCTTGAGGCAGCGTTTGAACCATCATACACACTGGAAAGGTCTTGAGATTCTGCCTAATATTTGGGTTCTGTCTACTGTTGTCAAGGTCTGGAGGTTCTCCCTAATTTTTGGGTTCTGTCTACTGTTGTCAAGGTCTGGAGGTTCTCCCTAATGTTTGGGTTCTGTCTACTGTTGTCAAGGTCTGGAGGTTCTCCCTAATGTTTGGGTTCTGTCTACTGTTGTCAAGGTCTGGAGGTTCTCCCTAATGTTTGGGTTCTGTCTACTGTTGTCAAGGTCTGGAGGTTCTCTCTAATGTTTGGGTTCTGTCTACTGTTTCAAGGTCTGGAGGTTCTCCCTAATGTGTTGGGTTTCTGTCTACTGTTGTCAAGGTCTGGAGGTTCTCCCTAATGTTTGGGTTCTGTCTACTGTTGTCAAGATCTGGAGGTTCTCCCTAATGTTTGGGTTCGTCTACTGTTGTCAAGATCTGGAGGTTCTCCCTAATGTTTGGGTTCTGTCTACTGTTGTCAAGGTCTGGAGGTTCTCCTAATGTTTTGGGTTCTGTCTACTGTTGTCAAGATCTTGAGGTTCTCCCTAATGTTTGGGTTTGTCTACTGTAGTCAAGGTCTGGAGGTTCTCCCTAATGTTTGGGTTCTGTCTACTGTAGTCAAGGTCTTGGGGTTCTCCCAATGTTTGGGTTGTGTCTACTGGTGTCAAGTCTGGAGGTTCTCCCTAATGTTTGGGTTGTGTCTACTGTTGTCAAGGTCTTGAGGTTCTCTCTAATGTTTGGGTTTGTCTACTGTAGTCAAGGTCTTGAGGTTCTCCCCATGTTTGGGTTGTGTCTAACTGTTGTCAAGGTCTGGAGGTTCTCCCTAATGTTTGGGTTCTGTCTACTGTAGTCAAGGTCTGGAGGTTCTCTCTAATGTTTGGGTTGTGTCTACTGTAGTCAAGGTCTGGAGGTTCTCCTTAATTTTTGGGATCTGTCTACTGTTGTGTATGTTTGTATCATTTTTTTTTATTGAAATAAACTTAGCTATCTGTAATTCCTTATAACTCAGCCATGGAGCGTAATGCCCGTATGCATATAGCGTCTTATCTAATCGAAATAATTCCACCGTAGCATGAAACTCTGTGGAGAGCTGGGGAGCAGAAGTCCTCAGTGGAGAGGTCCCCATCAAGCAAGTGTTTTGGATTTAAACTCTTTAACACTCTAAGGCTCTAAGGGCCACATCCAGGTCATCACTTCTGCATGCTCATCTGCTGTCGCCATTTCTTTTTTTTTTCTTTTCTGGATTCGAACGTGCGTTTCCATGGTGGTCGGGCGTCTCTGCTGTCGCCCCCACCGTCATTTTTTTTATTCACCTAAGTTCGAATCCTTGCCTTGGGAGCCTCAAGGCCAAGTCACTCTTGTGAAGGATGTCTTAGCCGTTATATAAATCCGCTGAAAAGCTGCATCAGGGATGGTCGCTGTAGTATGCTCATGAGGCTGTCTTTTCTTGGCTGTCATACTGACAGTGAACGTAACACGCTGTGTCAGAAGTCTTGTCATGAGGCGTCCACAGCCTGCATCCAAGGTGATGGCCTCAGCAGTCGGTCCGATGGATGATCAGGCATACTGATCTTCAGCGTCTAGTGTGGGTCTGACTGTGGGAGAAAACCGACAAAATTAATGGTGTTGGTTTTTCTGAGTATTATCTTCTTCTGTTTGTCGGTAATTCAGTTAGATCGACTAGGGCGAGGCTGTGTGTGTGTATGTGTGTGTGTGTGTGTGTGTGTGTGTGTGTGTGTGTGTATGTGTGTGTGTGTGTGTGTGTGTGTGTGTGTGTGTGTGTGTGTGTGTGTGTGTGTGTGTGTGTGTGCGTGCGTGAGAGAGAGAGCGAGCGAGAGAGAGAGAGAGAGAGAGAGAGAGAGAGAGAGAGAGAGAGAGAGAGAGAGAGAGAGAGAGAGAGAGAGAGAGAGGTGTTTATCAACCCAATAATTGTTTATGGATAGATCTTTACCCAATCTATTCACAATTCTAGTTTCTTTTTTTTTTTTCATGACAGCATTTCGGCGCTCAAGTAAATTCCGTATGCACCAACAACGCAAATACCACATGATCGAAAAAGACTCGAAAAGATTGTGACGTAAGACGTAAGTCTGTGCATAAATCCATCATGTTGATAAGGCCCAGTCGCAGCTGATGGACAACAACGGGTGTATAGTTGAATGAGCAATGACGGATCAGCAAGGATTTAGAATATACACAAGTTAAAAAAAAAAAAGCACTTTTTTTCAGAAAAGATTTGGCACGAGTTTTAGTGAAACAAATGCCAGTACACGTACTCTTTCCTTTGATGAATAAATCGTATCTGTCACCAAAATCACACTTACACACAACACTTCCAACTCTCCTCGAAAAGGAAGATTGTTAGTGTGGCTTGACTACCTTGTTTCTGTAATTTGTTTCTGGAACCGTCCAGGACGTATTATAGTCCAGTCCATTGCATCATCCAAAGATATATCAACATGTACAATAATTCTCTTGTTCTGGTAGCGTAGCTGCTAGCAATAAATATGATTCAATACAAAACCCATGAATGTGTTGGCTGTTGTTTGAATGAGAAGTCAGTCTCAGTTAAGTTTCTGAAGATGATGATGACAATGATGAAAATACATATGATGATGATAATAGTAGTAGTAGTACGACTACTACAATTGATGATGATGTTGACGACGACGATGATGATCATGATGATCATGATAATACTGATGACGATGATGACGACGACGACGATGATGATGACGACGACAACGACGTTGATGATAATGATGATAATGATAATAATAATACTGATAATTGCTCAACTCTGCATAGCAGCCAGTTGTAGCCAAAAAATCCCACACTGAATTTTGAAAGACTGATGAGGATTCGAACCCAAAACCTTCCTGTCTGTTGTCCATTGTACTAACCTCTACACGGCAACTGGTAACTCCGTCTAGTTTTTGTTGCTGTTGTCACCATGTTGTCACCACGACAACCAGCACCTCTTCATCAGCATGCAGAATCATTGAAGGGATTCCCCCCATGGGGATGCCAGGGGCTCTTTCAGTATAAACAGTATCCTCACCGTCTGGAAATTCTGTGCAATAAATTTCCTCTTTTCTGTCACTGTTTGCTTCTGCCTTGTTCCTTTGCTTTCTGTCATTTCTTCCTATCATTTTCTGCCTTGCTGGTCCATTCACCTGTATGTGTTCGATAAAGTCTTACGTACTTTCTCTTAGGATTGATAATCGGGTACATGTGTTAAGTGCATTTTTGGCTCTAGGGAGGTGAGATATGTGGAGGCAATTTTAGATAATATAGGCCTGTTTTTATGCATGTTTTAGTGTCCTTAGTTATGTTTAAATTCGTATTCAGATATGTTTTTTTAAATCCCCTTTGCTATAAATTGGACGGAGTGGTCAACGCCGGGGGTATTTCCTTAGATTATGTGCGCGAATGCACTGATATGTATACTTAATTTTGTTTTCCTTTTTTTTGTCCTGTTGAAGTTTTGTATGTTTTGAAACGGTTATAGCCCTGATATGGTTCTGCGCAGTCAGCTGGGCTTTAAACAACAATAAATATAACTAACATTGAAGGGAGAGACAGCGGCAGGACAGTCCAGAAACAAACCGCCATCCTCTGTCCACTGTGGTGCCCTGGAAGTTGTCTTTTCGCCCACAGTTCTGGTCGTGTCCGCCATGTTCAAAACAACACAAAAGGCAAAAAATCAGCCATGTCTGTCCTGTTCGCAGTTTGGGCTTTGGACGTTAATGATTTCCAGGACTGGTACATGAGAACCCGCGATGGTAGTAAACGAAAACTAACAGCATCAGGGTCATCCCAATTAAGATAGTCAGCTCCAGAAAAAAGAAAATAATAAAGAAAAGAAAATTAAAAGAACAGAAAAGATAAAAGAAAGAAAGGAACAAATCAATCAATCAATCAATCAATCAATCAATAAACAAATCGATAATAAATAAATAAATAAATAATAAATGAGTAAACAACTAACTAACCAACCAATCGACCAACCAACCGACCAACTGACTAACTAACCGACCAACTAACTAACTAACTAACTAACTAACTAACTAACTAACTGAGTGAGTGAGTGACTAACTGACTAACTGACTAACTGACTAACTAACTACCTAACTAACTAACTAACTAACTAACTAACCAACCAACCAAATAAATACATAAATGTATAAATGAACACATAAATAGATAGATAAAGAAAGACAGAAAGAAAGAAAGAAAGGAAGGAAGAATGAATGAAAGAAAGCAAGAAGTGCAAAAGGCAATGAGTCCACCTTTCCTGTTGCTTTTCTTCTTTTCTTCTTCACCCCTCCTCCCTCCAAAAGAGGATCGAGCACACACTATAGCGGAAAACGGCTGTTAGATCATTTGTCCCCTGATGTAAAACAGATACACGAAAAAAGCATTAATAATGATACCTGTGTATCAAAGCTGGAGACATTTTCTTTGACGAGTCTCTTTTCGTAATTTCTCTCTCTCTCCCTCTTCCTCCCTCTCCCTCCCTCTCTCTCTCCCTCCCTCCCTCTCTTTTCGTCTCCGCGTACACGAATGAGGAATTACTTTTGGTTTCAACATTAAACAACCAATATTTGACAAGGGCGACAATGCCTACATTCCTCAGTCTGATAACAGCAAGTATAGTTTCCCTTGGATCATCATGTTGGGCTCTCTCCTTCTCTCTCCTTCCCTCCCTCAACCTCTCTCTCTCTCTCTCGTGTTGCATCGTCTGTATAGTTCTCCTTCGATGCTGGGCATTTTCCGTGTTTCCACACGCCTGTAGACATTGACAAGATCTTTAACTTGCATAGTTGATACTCTGTCCGCACACAAACAGGGTTGCGGTAGTGCTGAAAGATCCATGCACACGCAGACATCAGAAGTAAAAACAAACTTCCACCCGGTGGGAAGTAATCAGCCCAGGCAGGATCGAACCCCAGACCTTCCGAATAGAAGTCTGACGTTTATCCACTTGACTAACACGCCCCGTCGTGTATGACAATATAAATGAATTTAGCAAGAAACTGGGGACTTACTTACTTACTTACGTACTTACTTACTTACTTACCTACTTATTTACTTACTTACGTACTTACGTACGTACTTACTTACGTACGTACGTATTTACGTACGTACTTATTAACTTACGTACGCACGTACTTACTTACGTACTTACTTACGTACCTACTTACGTACGTACTTACTCACTCACTTACTTACTTACTTACGTACTTACTTACGTACGTACTTACTTACTTACTTACATATCTATGATTAAGAAAATATTGTCTTCACCTGGTTTTTGGGCATTGACTGGGAGGGGGGGTGGGTCTGTCGTGTGAGACGAGTTTATACAGAATAGCTAGTTGTGTTGTGATTCAGACCTTTAATTAATTATTTATTTACTTTATATATATGTTCTTTTTTTAAAGGTAAGATACACAGATACACATGTCAGTTACATGTAACCAAGATTATTCCAGTGATAGGCTGATAAAATACCAATATGAAATATAGACTAGGTAAAACATAGTCAAGGTAGGGCCTCAGGACCTGGCCAGCTCATGGGTTTAGTGCAGGCTTAATAGGGCTTGTGCCATGATCCTCATACACATGGCACCTGTGACGTTAGTGCGTATAGCATTCGTTCCGAGCGCGGAGACGTCATCTTGAGAAACTGAAACTGGAGACAGCTGGACAGCATGCCCCCGTGGAGATGCCGGGGGCTCTTTCAGTATAAAAAGTATCCCCACCTTCTGGAAACTGTGCTAGAAATTTCCTCTTTTCTATCGTTCTCTTGTTTTCTGTCTTGTTCTTTTGCTTTCTGTCATTTCTTCCTATCATTTTGTGCCTTGCTGGTCCATTCACCTGTATGTGTTCGATAAAGTCTTACATACTTTCTCTTAGGATTGATAATTGGGTACATGTGTTTAGAGCATTTTTAGAGCACTTCTAGGGAAGTGAGATAGGCGAAAGCAATTTTAAATAATTTAGGCCTGTTTTTATATATGCTTTAGTGTCCTTAGTTATGTTTAAATTTGTATTCAGGGATGATTTTTCTAAATCCCTGTGCTATAAATTGGACGGAGTGGTCAACGCCAGGGGCATCTCATTGGAATATGTGCGCGAATGCATTAATATGTGTGCTTAACTTTCTTTTATTATTTTTCCTGTTGAAGCGTTATGTTTGTATTGAAATGGTTATAGCCTTGATATGGCTCTACGCAGTCGGCTGGGCTTTAAGTTAAACAAAAAATAACAGTAACGTAACAGCTGGTAAGGTCCTGAGAGGAGACAGACAGACAGACAGACAGACAGACGGACAGACAAACAGACGCACACACACAAACGCAGACACACGCACATAACCCTCCTTCATATCCACACAGACAGACAGACAGACAGACACACACACACACACATACACACACACATACACGCACACACCACACCAACACACACATCACACACACACACACACACACACACACACACACACACACACACACACACACACACACACACACACACACACAACACACACACTGCGAAACAAAACAGACAGAGTGGTAGAATGATTCAGACGTTCGCCTGCCAATAACTAAACTTGAGGTTCCAGGCTTTGCTTCCCTTAGAGGCCTCAACATTTCTCATTCTGGCCTGTGTACGCTAGATATCCCACTGCAATTAAGAATCTTGAAGAGCAGGGCATTCACCCAGCTGCCCTGGTATAAAACATTGGAGAGATCGTTTGATTTCCCAGATCCCTCCCTTGAAGGGCAATTGGTCTTCTTGCCTTTCTACAGTCCTGGTAAAAAAAATAGATGGGTGGCGCTGCACTACAGCGACATCATCATCATCATCATCATCATCAGGTGCCCTGCCGCATAGCGTTGGCGACCATGGACTTCCAACCATCTCTATCTCTCGTTGCTCCTAGCATCTCCCCCACCCTCCTCATCCCCAGCCACTCCGCAAGT
>JAPXFY010000012.1:11866296-11868796 GCA_030674185.1 Monoplex corrugatus
TCTCTCTCTCTTCTCTCCCTCTTCTCTCCCTCTCTCTCCACCCTCTCTCTCTCTCCCTCCCTCTCTCTCTCTCTCTCTGTTAACAGTATCCAATAGCTGGGATAGCTGAGCATCAAACTCCCATTCCAATAGTTGTTGTGAGTTCAACCCTTAGGTGCCTAACATTAAGCTGACTTTCTTAATGTCTGTCTTGACATAATAATGACTAACTGTTTTTTTGGTGGTGTCAGTGTAAGGTTAAATCATACCCCTCCCTCCCTCCTTTCCTCCTTCCCTCCCTCCTTTCCTCCCTCCCTTCTTTCCTCCCTCCCTCCCTCCTTTCCTTCCTCCCTCCCTCCCTTTTTTCCTCCCTCCCTCCCTCCTTTCCTCCCTCCCTCCTCCTTTCCTCCCTCCCTCCCTCCTTTTCCCCTCCCTCCCACCTTTCCTCCCTCCATCCCTCCTTTCCTCCCTCCCTCCCACCTTTCCTCCCTCCCTCGTTTCCTCCCTCCCTCCTTTCCTCCCTCCCTCCCTCCTTTCCTTCCTCCCTCCCTCCTCCTTTCCTCCCTCCCTCCCTCCTTTCCCCTCCCTCCCACCTTTCCTCCCTCCATCCCTCCTTTCTGCCACTTCCATGGGATGGTTATCGCCAGCGGTCATATCACCTGAGGTGGGTGTTGACGTAAAACTTGAGCAAGATCTCTCTCTCTCTCTGACTCTGTCTCTGACTCTGTCTCTGTCTCTGTCTCTGTCTCTGTCTCTGACTCTGTCTCTGTCTCTGTCTCTGTCTCTGACTCTGTCTCTGACTCTGTCTCTGTCTCTGTCTGTGACTCTGTCTCTGTCTGTGACTCTGTCTCTGTCTGTGACTCTGTCTCTGACTCTGTCTCTGTCTCTGACACTGTCTCTGACTCTGACTCTGTCTCTGTCTCTGACTCTGACTCTGTCTGTGACTCTGTCTGTGACTCTGTCTCTGACTCTGTCTCTGTCTCTGACTCTGTCTCTGACCCTGTCTCTGACTCTGACTCTGTCTCTGACCCTGTCTCTGTCTGTGACTCTGTCTCTGTCTGTGACTCTGTCTCTGTCTGTGACTCTGTCTCTGTCTCTGTCTCTGACCCTGTCACTGTCTCTGTCTCTGTCTGTGACTCTGTCTCTGTCTCTGTCTCTGACTCTGTCTCTGTCTGTGACACTGTCTCTGTCTCTGACCCTGTCTCTGTCTCTGTCTCTGTCTGTGACTCTGTCTCTGTCTGTGTCTGTGACTCTGTCTGTGACTCTGTCTCTGTCTGTGACTCTGTCTCTGTCTGTGACTCTGTCTGTGTTTCTGTCTGTGTCTGTGACTCTGTCTCTGTCTCTGTCTGTGACTCTGTCTGTGTCTGTGTCTGTGTCTGTGACTCTATCTCTGTCTGTGACTCTGTCTCTGTCTCTGACTCTGTCTCTGTCTGTGACTCTGTCTTTGTCTCTGACCCTGTCTCTGTCTCTGACTCTGTCTCTGTCTGTGACTCTGTCTCTGACTCTGTCTGTGTCTCTGTCTCTGTCTGTCTCTGTCTCTGTCTCTGACTCTGTGTCTGTCTCTGACTCTGTCTCTGTCTCTGACTCTGTCTCTGTCTCTGACTGTCTGTCTCTGACTCTGACTCTGTCTGTGACACTGTCTCTGTCTCTGTCTCTGACTCTGTCTCTGTCTCTGACTCTGTCTCTGTCTCTGACTCTGTCTCTGTCTCTGACTGTCTGTCTCTGTCTCTGACTGTCTGTCTCTCTGACTCTGACTCTGTCTGTGACTCTGTCTCTGTCGTCTGTCTCTGTCTCTGTCTCTGACTCTGTCTCTGTCTCTGTCTCTGACTCTGTCTCTGTCTCTGACTCTGTCTCTGTCTCTGACTGTCTGTCTCTGTCTCTGACACTCTGTTCTGTGTTCTGTCTGTTCTGTCTCTGCTCTGTCTCTGTCTCTGTTTCTCTGTCTCTGTCTCTGCTTTCTTCTGACTCTGCTCTCTCTGTCTCGCCTCTGTCTCTGTCTCTGACTCTGTCTCTGTCTCTGACTCTGTCTCTGTCTCTGTCTCTGTCTCTGTCTCTGTCTCTGACTCTGATTGTCTCTGTCTCTCTGTTTCTCACTCTGTCTGACTCTGTCTCTGTCTTGATCTGCTCGCTCGACTCTGTCCTCTCTCTGTCTCTTCTCTGTCTCTCTCTGACTCTTTCTTCTTGACTCTGTTCTGTCTCTTCTGTCTCTGACTTCTGTCTCTGTCTCTGACTCTGCTCTCTCTCTCTGTCTTCTCTGTCTCTGTCTGTCTCTGTCTCTGACTCTACTCTGTTCTCTGACTCTGACTCTGTCTCTGTCTCTTCTGCTCTGTTCTGTCTCTGACTTCTGTCTCTGTCTCTGACTGTCTCTGTTCTGCTCTGTCTCTGCTCTGACTTGCTCTGTCTCTGTCTCTGCTCTGACTCTGTCTCTCTGACTCTGTCTCTGTCTCTGACTCTGTCTCTGTCTCTGACTCTGTCTCTGTCTCTGACTCTGTCTCTGTCTCTGTCTCTGACTTCTGTCTCT
>JAPXFY010000012.1:11896296-11898796 GCA_030674185.1 Monoplex corrugatus
CCCAACTCTGGGTAGGAGCCGGTTAGAGCCGAAAAATCCCACAATGATTTTTGAAAGGACCGATGGAGATTCGAACCCACAACCTTCCAGTCAGCAGTCCGTTGCGTTAACCACTACACCACGGTGACTGGTTCCACTGTACAACCATGTCCAGGTTCAAAGCTCTTGGCAGATACTGAAAACCACACACAACCAGATGCAGATAAAGTCAACATCAAGAACATCTAGCGACGAACAGTAAAAGGAGACCCCAGTTTCAGTTTCTCAACGAATTCCGCGCTCAGAACAAATTCCATATGTAATAACGTCACAGGTGCCATGTGTATGGTGATCATGGCACAAGCCTTAAACCTGCACATAAACCCATGAACTGGCGAGGTCCCAGTGTGTTTTACCTAGTGTGTATTTTTTTTTTTACTAGTGTTGTATCTGTTTATCATTGGAAAAATCTTGGTTACATGTAAATGATATGTGTATCTGTGTTTCTTATCTTAAAGAAAAAAGAAAAGAACATGTCCTTAAACACACCAGGGGTACCATAGTTAAACACACGTGGGGTACCATAGTTAAACACACCAGGGGTACCATAGTTAAACACACCTGGGGTGCCATAGTTAAACACACCTGGGGTACCATAGTTAAACACACCTGGGGTTAGTTAAACACACCTGGGGTACCATAGTTAAACACACCTGGGGTACTATAGTTAAATACACCTGGAGTACCATAGTTAAACACACCTGGGGTACCATAGTTAAACACACCAGGGGTACCATAGTTAAACACACCTGGGGTGCCATAGTTAAACACACCTGGGGTACCATAGTTAAACACACCTGGGGTACCATAGTTAAACACACCTGGGATACCATAGTTAAACACACCTGGGGTACCATAGTTAAACACACCTGGGGTACCATAGTTAAACACACCTGTAGTTAAACACACCTGGGGTACCATAGTTAAACACACCTGGGGTACCATAGTTAAACACACCTGGGGTACCATAGTTAAACACACCTGGGGTATCATAGTTAAACACACCTGGGGTACCATAGTTAAACACACCTGGGGTACCATAGTTAAGAACACCTGGGGTACCATAGTTAAACATACCTGGGGTACCATAGTTGAATACACCTGGGTACCATAGTTAAACACACCTGGGGTACCATAGTTAAACACACCTGGGGTACCATAGTTAAACACACCTGGGGTACCATAGTTAAACACACCTGGGGTACCTTAGTTGAATACACCTGGAGTACCATAGTTAAACACACCTGGGGTACCATAGTTAAACACACCTGGGTTACCATAGTTAAACACACCTGGACCTGGGTTACCATAGTTAAACACACCTGGGGTACCATAGTTAAACACACCTGGGGTACCATAGTTAAACACACCTGGGGTACCATAGTTAAACACACCTGGGGTACCATAGTTAAACACACCTGGGGTACCATAGTTAAACACACCTGGGTACCATAGTTAAACTCACCTGGGGTACCATAGTTAAACACACCTGGTACCATAGTTAAACACACCTGGGGTACCATAGTTAAACACACCTGGGGTACCATAGTTAAACACACCTAGTACCATAGTTAAACACACCTGGGGTACCATAGTTAAACACACCTGGGGTACCATAGTTAAAACACACCATAGTTAAACACACCTGGGGGTACCATAGTTAAACACACCTGGGGTACCATAGTTAAACACACCTGGGGTACCATAGTTAAACACACCTGGGGTACCATAGTTAAACACACCTGGGGTACCATAGTTAAACACACCTGGGGTACCATAGTTAAACACACCTGGGGTACCATAGTTAAACACACCTGGGTTACCATAGTTAAACTCACCTGGGGTACCATAGTTAAACACACCTGGTACCATAGTGAAACACACCTGGGGTACCATAGTTAAACACACCTGGGGTACCATAGTTAAACACACCTAGTACCATAGTTAAACACACCTGGGGTACCATAGTTAAACACACCTGGGGTACCATAGTTAAACACACCATAGTTAAACACACCTGGGGTACCACAGTTAAACACACCTGGGGTACCATAGTTAAACACACCTGGGGTACCATAGTTAAACACACCTGGGGTACCATAGTTAAACACACCTGGGGTACCATAGTTAAACACACTGGGGTACCATAGTTAAACACACCTGGGGTACCATAGTTAAACACACCTGGGTTACCATAGTTAAACACACCTGGACCTGGGTTACCATAGTTAAACACACCTGGGGTACCATAGTTAAACACACCTGGGGTACTATAGTTAAACACACCTGGGGTACCATAGTTAAACACACCTGGGGTACCATAGTTAAACACACCTGGGGTACCATAGTTAAACACACCTGGGTTACCATAGTTAAACACACCTGGGGTACCATAGTTAAACACACCTGGTACCATAGTTAAACACACCTGGGGTACCATAGTTAAACACACCTGGGGTAC